>ML785066.1:354627-416215 GCA_009831015.1 Picea engelmannii
CAACCTTGTGAGCATCAGAAACAAAACTTGCAAACAATCAAGTCTTCAAAACCAGTGCTCTGATACCAACTTGATCTAAAAATGAAGAAGACTTGAAAAACTTGAATAATTATTGCAAGTGAAATGTTATGTGTTTTAAAGCATCCGGATCAATTTGCAACACATAATAAAGGATTACTTATGTAAAAATACACAGACAATAGCATAAAACATTGAACATCAGCACATAAACACAACAACTTGATAAAGGAGTTCACCCCACTCCTGGCTACATCTCCTGGTCCAGCTTCCAATGGATCATTATTATTAAATTTCTCAAAGTGCTCAAAAACATGCCTTACAATGCTCAAAATGAAAAACTGACTGCTCCAATGGCTCCGCAGCGTCCCAAAACCCCTGTTTGGGCTCTTTCGGCACCTGAAACGGTCGAAAAATGAAGAAGATAGCCTCCTTGAAGTCTTCCCCTTCAACTTTGTTGTCTATGGTTCTACAAATCGCACCCTTGTGCTTCAAACCTGGCTCACACACTCATTTAAGCGTAAAAACTTGGCACCGGGTGCAACCGGACCAACGGTGCAAACCGTAGGACAGTTAAGGTGCCTCCAGCCCCTAACCGCCTCGACACTCGGTCATATGGCTCATAGGATCAAAGGTTGGGCGAAATAGTAGTTAAACTAACATAACCGTTGAAACCGCGCGCTTTAAACCATTGGTTAAATACAAAAACTCACGGGTTATTCCAACCCCGCGCAAATAACTGCGCAACACAATACAATGGTATAAACCGTGCAAACATTTCATAACACAATGTTATAACCCGTGGGTTATAATGTTAAACCCCCGCGCGAATTAATACAATGGTTATATATATGTTATACACCCACGCTATTGTTTGATTTACAACACATGGTTATATGCTATTATAAAATGACCACGGGCCGGGGCTAAGCCGAGGCCCGACCACCCCTGCCCACATTACAAAAAATACGAATTCAAATATATTTATTCGCACATATATAATAAGAAGCAATGTATGGTCCAATGGTTGGGCGGTCGGGTGAAGCCGTTGACTGTGGGGAGGTCCGGGGGTCGAAACCCGCGACCTCCAATATATTTTGCATACCAATAATAAACCAACCATATAGGGACACGTGGCGCCCATGAATTGGGCCACGTGTCCACACCTTATTAACCACTTATGACATGTGTCAACACTTGATGGGACAACCACCAACCAATAAAAATATGCCACGTCATCAAACTACCACGTCATCGTGATGGTACGGCCCTCCACGTGGTCGTATGGACTATACGGACAGGTACAGTCAGCATCTCAAATTTTTGCCTATTTGGCTTGGCAGACAGATCACGATATCTCCTCCATACGGACTCCGTTTCCGAAAGTAAATATACCGCTGGAATCAGGAAGATGAGACAGACGCAATGGCAATGTTTTCATCGCATTCCGAGCACTTTGAAAATTGAGCAAAATTTGATCCCCTGATCAATGGCTTGCACACAAACTTCATCAAGACTAGTGGGGTTAAACAAGAGAAAAGTATGACAAATATAACTATGAAGTGCACCACTATACTTCATTAAAGTTTCATAGGAATCCAAAGGAATATTCATTGCTAAAGCTTTCTTCCTAAATTCCTCTGTGAAACTTTGTACATTATGACCTTTACTCTGTCTAAACATTTGCCATTCCATCATTTCTTTATGTAAATACCCTAATGGATAGAACTGCTTCCTTATCTCTGTTTTAAAATCCGATCATGAGGAGAGAAGCTTACCACACTTACTTTTTTCCTGTAGCTTTCTCTCCCACCATACAAGAGCGGTGCCTTGCAACTGAAGAGAAGCCAGTTGCACTTCAACTTCCTCTTTGTCAATATGTTGAACACGACAATATACTTCAACCTGTCAGATCCAATTGTCTAACTTTTCAGGATTAGCATCTCCATTAAACATAGGTAAATAAAACTTTACATCAAGCTTTAACAATGGTTTCTTAAAAGAGGCTTTATGGTTAGAATGTTGAGAGTGATGAGAATTCTCAGAGGAAGAAGAACTAGAACTTGAAGGTGAAGGTGGAGGCTCAGGAGGATCTCCTCCAACCCCTTGGTTTACCAAAGCATCATCATCTGCATGTGCTTCCTTTTTCCTCTCCTTCTTCTTCATCCTCTTCTCCTAATCTCCATACATTCGTTCGACCATTTCTGACATGCGATAAAATACCATGTGAAAGTTTTTCTCTTGTTCATCATGCTTGTCTTCTTTTTCCATCTTCTTCCTTCGGGATGTACAACCAACTTCGGGATTGAAAGTCTTAAGAGTTCCTTCACCTTGCTTATGCTTGGCCCTAGTAAGAATTCATACTCAACAATTCAAGTCAAAGATGACTGCTCTTATACCAACATGATCTGGGATCTTTTTTTCAGGTGACTTGTTAAAGAATTGCATAACATGAGCATAAACAAAAGTACACCATAAACAAGGAAAAGCTCAAAATGAAAGAGACACAATCATGCAATATGAACACAAAGAACTTGATAACAAAGTTCATCCCTAGTGGACTACATCTCTAGGTCCTGCCCTCAAATGGGTAGGTCTTTTTATTAACTCCACAAAAGAATTAGGCAAAATACATAAGTATATGTCATTCTGGAGTTAAGCCACATAAGATTTTCTCAGATTAGAAAACCAACACCACCACTGCGTTCACGGTGTTGTTTTACCTAAAAATGACTGTCTCCATGCCTCAATATGAGTCGGACACTTTCGGGCCCCCAAGACACCTCTGCCTCAGTTTTCGTGCCACTGCTCCTGCAATTAATGACTGACAGATCTCGAAATCTATGCCAAAATCTTGAAAAATGCTCCCAAATCCATACTATATAGATGCACTCAGCCTACCCCTTCGCCATGCTCTTTTGTGTCTGAATGCACTGGCAGAAAGCCCTTCTTATACAATTTGGTAGTAGTTATGTAATAAATGTGGTTGTTGGTGGAGTGGTTAGTGGAGGCTAAGTTAAGAATTTAGTTGGCGGAGGTCCCGGGGTCCAATCCCATGGGCCTCCCCTTTTGGCAAGTGGTTACAACTTATGGTGAAGATTGTAGCATTGGTTTAGCGGTGGTTTAACTTGGCAGGGAAAATAAAGGAAAGGCTAAATTTAGAGGCGATTGAGTTAATCCCCCAGGTGGGAAGAACCTTATGCTCATGTGGTACAATACATAACCAGGGGTTGGGCCAAAGGCCTAGCCCCTCTTTTGGCGCATTAGCCCAAACTTTATAGTTAAATAATAATTGAACCATATGACAAACAAGGATCAAGGTGTGGTGTAGTGGTTAGCAATGATGCATGGGGCCTTAGGGCTACTTGGAGGTCACAAGGTCGACTCTTGGGGAGTCAAATAAAATTTTGCACATTCCAGCCATTGGAGGGGTGCCACATGGCAGCCCATGACTTGGCCAGGTGGGACCATTTAACTTGTCCACCAAAACTGCCAGCTGTCACAATATGATTTGCCAATGAAGTTGACATGTGTCATCACCAAACATCCTCATGTGTCTTCCATGCCCTGTCATCTTCCCAACTCAGTTGTGCCACGTGTCACCCTTGTAGGGGTGCCACATGTCACTTTAACTTTTGCTTGTTTGACCAAGTTTGACTAAACTTTGATCGCTTATAACTTTTGATCCGTAACTCCGTTTGACGAGCCGTTTGTGCCATTAGAAATCTTGCGATGCGCGCTTCATGATTATGCCATTTTCACTGAGTTTTAGGAACTTTGTTTTTTTCCCTTTTGTTTCCTGCTAGAGCCATTCTGAGTGTTTTGATTTGCTTCTGTGCATTCTGAGTTGTCTTAACCTTCTTTGAATCCATTTTGGATCAGAATAGGTTGTAAGTCAGACACTCTAAAGCATCAAAACACACAATAGTATCTTGTGATAGGGAGAATTTAAATCCACTTGCTACATTTTGTCCTGGGAAGGCCTTCTAACACAGGGGTCAATCACGAGGTCGCATTAGGGTTGACAGAGTTACTCACCCTGCTTTGTTGGTATTAGTGTAGATATTTCATGTATTATTGGGGGTCACTTGAGAATAAAATCCTATGAGGACATTTTTGAGTTGATTTCGGGCATAGATATCCTGCCCTTGCACATGGATCAGACTATCGACTACTTCCCTAGGCATCATTGTTGTAATTGGTAACCTTAGTGGCCTATCTCTTTAGAGTATTTACACGAGGTGACTGTGGAGGGGAAAGTCTTCACGGTACCTGGAATCGACATTGGAAAAAATCACTCGGGCTCCTTAGGGGTATACCCACGATTATGTACGGGAGCTTGCTCCAGGGTGTAAGTCCATTAAGCAAGTCGTCAACATAACTTTTCCACCCACTTTATCCTAGCCCCTTCTTGTCTTGATTTCACGACGTTGGATTTCATCACCAACTAGTGAATTTGAAATAGGAAGGTTTGTTTGCGTGTTAGATATCTAGATTTTATTAGTGAGTGTTGTTTGTTTCTCTAGTTGGCCATAGATTTATTTCACAATTTATTTGGTGCGGCCAACATCAGCCCTCACTATTCATGTAGGATGTAAGGGTTACCCTTGAAATATCTGGAAGAATACACTCCTTTGCTTCCTAACTCACCAGAGGGTTCTCCTGAAGGAGAATTCAATAATGCTATAGCCTCTAACATTGGAATTTCTACTCCATTGGAGGAATCAATACTTCTTATAAATATGTTATTGAGTGTTGTATGAGATCCACATTTTCTTGAATTAATTAATCAAGAGAAGTTGTTGTTGAAGATTATACTATAATCCCTATTGGACCTCACACATAGTTTGGTTTATACTAACCACTCTTTTAGAGTGAGTCATTTAGAACTATGGTTCATACCGTTGGAATTTTTAATCCTATCTCTTCTCCCCCCTGTCCTTTCTCTTTAGAAAACCTCTTTGGGACAATATAGTTTTGAAAAACTAGGAATGACTCATATGCATCATAGGACTTATAATCAACCTATGGAATCACATACACCTGTGACTTCCATTTCTTATAAAATACCTTTAGATCATTTTACTAGCGTGACCAGTAATGTTGTCATAGTTTCAAACCAATTGTTGGTTGGTTCTCACACAATCATTCCTCTCCATCTCACTAGCTCTACCTCAGTCTCACAAGCTATGCTTGTTTCTGCCAGAAGTGTGGTAATTACTCAAGATCCTATTGGGAGACCTCTTATGCTTAGATAAAATCCATCACTTCCCCCTGGGTATAACGCTTTGAATACTTTCATTGCTAATCCTGCCTAGAATCCATCTGGAGGGCAAAATATTTTATTCCTCTTGGGTATAATGCTACTAGTATTTTGTTTCCTACACCTACCCAGGTTCTCTTCGGTGGGGCTAAAATTCCTCCTCCACCTTCATCTGGAGGATCTAATCATCCTAGACCTGGTAGCTCCAATCAAGTTGGAGGCACAAGTCATTATGTCGCTTCTAGTTTTAAAATTCTTGTTGGAGGTCAACCTCAAGTTGGGGGGAAACCTCGAGTTGGGGGGGAATCTCAAGTTGGAGATCATAACCCAGTGTACAGGTAGTATACCCCTATATTACAGTCTCAACCTTGGAATTTTCCATTCCTACGCAACAGAAGGCGTTGTTAAAGGCTATTGGTGGAATTGATCCTCCCGATAGGAACTTGATAATCTTTGACTTGGAAAATCATATTCCAAGGATTCATCCTCAATTAGTATTTCAAATACAAGTTTTTTTGGAAAATAAGAATATTTTTCGAACCGTTATTGATGAAGGAGCCTTGACTTGCATCATGCCCATCACTTTTTGGAAATCCATTGGCTCTCCTACCCTTACCGAGTTACACAATACTCTAAAATATTTTAATGGTAAATGGTTTAAAATTTATGGTGTTCTTCGTTCATTGTCTATGACGTTATAAGGAAAAGTGGTTATTTTTGAGGTTGATGTCTTTGATGCACCTCTCGATTATAACCTTCTACTTGGTTGTAGTTGGACTGATTCCATGCATGCAATTGTTTCTACTCTTTTTTCGTGTGCTACATTTCCCGCACCGAGGAAAAGTTGTTACTGACGATCAACTTTCCTTCTTTAATTCTGATTCATTTACTAGTAATGTACCTTTGATTGTGAAAGCACCTCATAGTTATGAGAATGTCGATGTGGGTCTTCTAAAGGATTCATTGTTAATGGGTACTTTCCCCATTCCACCATCTGATATTTCTCCTCCTTTTGTTGGTTCGATTAAGATGATATAAACCATTTATGGTGAACCCCCTAAGTGTTATGACCATTGGATAGTACCTATCTATGATGATTGTCTTTGTTACGACAACTGAATGCCTTTGAATCTTGTAGAATTGGCTTATCAAGATATTCAATCGGGAACTCCTTATCCTCATTCTCTCTTAGACATGTCTATGGATCTATTTCACGTGGTATTTCACACTGATGAGATGATCATGAAAATCATGTCTATGGAATATACCCCATGGTAATATGGGCATCATTGGTCTATTCTCTTCCTAGAACCCGAGACCATAGATATTTATCAATGGATTTCGAATCTGTCTATTTTTGCTACTATTTCTTCTATTCTTGAACCAACACACGATGTTTTGTATGAAGGGAACTTGGGTAACATTTCACCTACCATACCTCTATAAATTTTGATTAAACCTGAAGTCATGGAAAATGTTCATATCGGTGCCTCATGTTCTATCGATGAGGTATGAATTTACAAACCTCTTTTCCAAGAATTTTGTGACGTTTTTTCCTGGAGTTACAAAGACATGCCTAAAATTGATCCAGATATTATTGTACATAAGATTAAGACTTACCCAGATGCTAAACCGGTTTGAAAAAGACTTCACCTAGTACATCCACATAAATTTGTTGCTATTAAACTCGAAGTTGAAAAACTTCTTAAAGTCGGTTTTGTCTCTCCTGTGGATTTGACTGATTGGGTGTCCAATATTGTTCTGGTTATGAAGAAACAAGGCACGATCCCTATTTGTGTATATTATAGGAATATTAACAAATCTTGTCCCAAAGACAATTATCCAACCCCTTTCGTTAACCAGATCATTGACGACTGTACAGGGAGTGAAATATTATCCTTGATGGATGGTTTCTCTGACTATAATCAAATAAATATTTTACCTGTGGATCAACGAAAGACTGCTTGTATTTTCCCTTGGGTAACCTTCACATACCAGAAACTCCCTTTTCGTCTCAAGAATGTTGGCATGACATTTCAATGCGCTATATCTTATTCTTTTCATGATATTAAAAAAATTGTACAACCTTACCTATACGATTTACCAGTGCATTCCATGCGTCGTCAAGATCACCTAGGACATTTACGAGCCATTTTCCTACACTGTCGTTATTATTGCATACGATTGAATCCACATAAATGCATTTTTTGTGTGGAGTTGGGACGAATTCTTGGTTTTATCGTGTCTATAAATGGGATTAGGATAGGCCCTCTGAAGGTTGAAGCTATCCTCAATTTTCCTCCTCCTTCTACACTACGCTAACTCCAAATTTGCAAGGGAAGGAATTTTTTTTATGTCGATTCATCCCCAATTATGTTGAATTAACGAAATGTTTTACTCGACTTGTTAAAAAGGGTCACATTTTTTTATGGGATGACACTGACAACAAATTCTTTGAATCTTTGAAACTTTCCTTAACCTGTACACCACTATTATTTCCACCCAATTATAGTCGATATTATTTCATGTACTTCGCTACTTCAGACTCTACCATATCTATGGTTTTAGTCCAAGAGGATGATGATGAAAATGTTATCTACTATTTGATTTGGAGTCTCACGACCATCGAAACCAAATATTTCCATGTGGAGAAACTGGCCTTGACAATTGTTCAAGTTGTACAATGTTTTCATCATTACATCTTACTGCGCAAAACCACAGTCATTTCAAATTGCAACCCCATGCAACACATCCTTACTCCACAATTTCTAGGGGGACAAATAATACAAATGGATATTTATTCTCGAGGAGTTTGATTTGGAGTTTGAGTGAGCCAAGTCAAAGAAGTCTTTGGTTTTTTCCGAGTTGATATGTGACCTTCCCTCTACTGAGATAGAAATTGTGGCAGAAGATTCCTTTCCTGATGAGTCTCTCTTTCTGATCAGTTCTGACGACATATGGTATGGATACATTATCATTTATCTCTGAACCCAAACTTTCTGGACCAATATTTATAGTGTATATCATTGTTGCATTCGGTATCAATCTTGTCAATACATTATCCTTGGTGATACCCTTTACCATCGTGGTATTGATTCCATATTTCGACGATGTCTCACCTATGATGAATTTGAGAAAAATTTGAATGAATGTCATTATGGAGCATGTGATGGTCATATTTTTGGGTATGTCACTACCCAAAATATCTTACGAGCTAGTTATTTGTAGCCTTCATTGTTTAAGGATTGCATTATTGTCATTCAGAAATTCCACACTTGTCGAACATACAACAATAAGATCTGATCTCATCCTTCTCCTATTCACCCTATAGTTTCCATTCATCCATTTGATAAATGGGGCATTGAATTCATGACATGTAACCCTCACTCAGCCGGGGGGCATGGATATATCATCATACCCATGGATTATTTCACTAAATGGGACGAGGTGATTCTTACATTTGATAATACCAAGAAAAATGCAGTGTTGTTCATATTCAATCATATCATTTCTATATTTGGTGTCCCTCAAGCCATGATCACTAACCGTGGTAGTCATTTTCACAATTTCATGATGTCTAAACTTACAGATAAGTTGGGTATTCGACATAAAAACTCAACCCCTTACTATCCACAGGTTAATGGCCAGGTTGAAGCAATCAAAACAATTCTCACTACTATGCTTCAATGGATGGTAGGAATTCACATGTAAATATGGCACATGATTCTCTTCTTGGCATTATGGGCCTATCAGACATCCATTAAATCTTCCACGGGGTTCACACCTTTCCAATTAGTATATGGTCTCGAAGTGATTCTCCCAATTGAATGTGCAATACCATCTTTGAAACTAGTCGTCAAACTTCTCCCTAACATCTTAGTAGAAGAGGAATGTCTATTATATTTTATGCAATTAGATGAGACTCATCGTGATGTTTCCTTAGTCATTGAAACTCAAAATAAGCGTTTCAAAGATCAATATGAAAATCATGTCAAACCACGTGTTTTTTCTGAGGGTGATTTGGTTCTCCTTTACAAATGTGATCGTGACTTATTAGGGGTCGGTATATTCGAGCCCTTGTGGCGTGTCCCTTATATTTTGAAACAAGTGTTGGAGAAAGAGACCTATGAGCTAGTAGATTATGATGGAATTCCTTTGATTAAACCCAGAAATGGGCTTTACTTGAAGAATTACTATGCTTAAACTATTTTTGCATCAGTTCAATGTGTTTTTATTGTATCATAATCTAGTGTGCTTTTTTCCTTTTTGTTCTGCCTTGTAGCTGCTTATCTTGCATTTTTCTTGGTTTCCATATGTCGGTGTCTTCACTACCCTATACCGGCATTGTTGATGGTTCTATTTGTAGTACTCAAAACCTAGCGTCTATTGCATGGGAAATCTATGCACCTGCATATGAGTTCATTAGTCTTCACAGTTTTTTCCTTGGTCCTACAACTAATAATATCATAGAATACAGTGCAATTATTGGGTTGTTAACTGACACCATTTCATTTGGAATCGTTCATCTTATTGTACAACTTGATTCATAGTTAGTATTTTTGTAGTTGAGTAACATTTATTCTGTCTGAAGTCCTACTTTGTTA
This sequence comes from Picea engelmannii, assembly GCA_009831015.1. NCBI lineage: Eukaryota > Viridiplantae > Streptophyta > Pinopsida > Pinales > Pinaceae > Picea > Picea engelmannii. Next base: position 364,513 of record ML785066.1, read on the forward strand.
CGAGTATATTTACAAATTAAACTCTTGGAAAGACATTTTGATTATATTGAGTATCAACGTATTTCTAGATGTCTAATCACATTGAAATATGCATTGGCTAATTATGTGTTAGACAAGCATTTGAGATATTTCTAAACCCAATCACACATTTAAAACAAAAAACAAAAAAACAAGTAAGTCGGTAGGAACTTTGTATTAATACGACAAAAGTTACAAAAAGTGTTTGTCCAAGGACCAAAATATCATAATAGTGCAGCTCATGGCTTCATGTGCAAAATAATCAAGGATGTTTCTTGTTGTAAAAAACAACTTCTTATGCCACTCTATGGAGAAGTCGACCAAAATATGTAGATACTCCAACTGTGTGGTGTTGATAGTGAGGAGGAAGTTCGTCCACTGTGGCATCATGAATGTTCATAGTTAACCCCTCTAGGTTCTACTCAATCACCTCTAGATCCACAACAACTACACTTTCCACATCACCTCTCTCTCCTTGCCTCTGAATGGGAGAATATCCTAGAGGACGATAGGGCACCACATCTACATTATTGAGAGAACATGATTAGTCTTGGATAAATGACAAAAAAAAATTGTATAATTAAAATGTCAAAAACATCATATATTGAAAATTTCCTTCTGACCTATGTCTCCCCATTGATATCCCTTAGGAATATCTAATTCAAGATCCACACAGAAGTCTGTCCCTATGTATGCATAGTCCTCTACCATGATTAGCTGATTTCTCAGCCATTGGATGAAAACTTTGTCATACTTGATGATAGGCACGCCACCATGATGAGCCATCAAGTCCACCCATATTTTCAATTGTGGATTTTTTGGAGAAGGTATGCCCCACTCCACCTGTAGATGTAATAAGGGGATCATCTCCAAGAAGAAGGACATTAAAATGGATCTGTAACCAAACGGATTCAACTGACCATTATGACACTTTTTCAGTTTCTTTTTCATTCTCTTATGGACACCCTCGCACTAGTTGAAGACCCTAGGCTCCATGCACTCTGTGGCATACTGAAAGTGTCTTTGCAAAAATCCATGTGGGGAGCCTCCCTCCCTACCATCTGGGTAATGTTACAAAAATGGTTTGAAATGGTAGATCTTGAACATATCCAATGGAAACCTTGCCACTATTTTATTTCGTACCTGGAACTCAATGGTGTGAAACATAGTAATCCATGGGTTCTCCCCCACCCATGCTTCCCGTGAGTGATACCCGAGAGACTTGGTGAGATAAACCAGTCAAAAATTAAATATCATCTATATCTAAGGAGAGTGTATGGACACCCACGTGAAAGGCTTGTTTGTTTACATCCCACATGTGGACCAGATACTCTAGCAATCTCAGTTGGGATCTCATGCCCTGGGTTTTGAAGAACTTGAGTAAACCACACTCACGGAGTGCCATAACTGTGTCTGGGTCATTCCCGACAAAATAGTATTCTTCCTCATGCTTTGTTTCTCTCCACTCGATCATTTTGACTGAGGAAAAATTGTCAAGTAACATCAAAAGAGGATTAGAATCATAAAAAAATAGTTCTTGGAAGTTTTCCTAACTCATTTCATCTTTTCAAAAATTGAATTGTGGTCATCGCATGGATTTTCTTTTACGTGGAGCAACGTCGTCGTACCCTGTCTTTGGGTCCCCTACAATGATGTCAGATTGTTTTAGTTCATGATATTGTGGGCCTGTGACGATCTCAAAGTGCGGTTGGCCCCAAAAAATCGACCTAAAATCAAAATTTAACCAATGAAAATGAAATTTTAAACCATGAAAAGATAAAGGAGGAGGCAACTACCTTTTTGATGGAAGTGGTTTGCGAGATGTTCCGTCGAGCACCCCAAAATCAATGCTTGAAATTTGGGTGAAAAGGAGGGTTTTGGGAACTATTTGGGTGAAATTGAAAAATGAAATGGTAAATGGGTTGTTTTGACCTATTTTATCACTTTTTACCATATTTTATTGCAAAATTAATTTTTTTTAATATTTTACCTATGCCATAAAGTCTAACCAACTTTGTAAAGTGTTTTATTACAGATTCAAAGATCTAAGGATGAGATGTTTGACAGGGGTCCACAATTTTTTGGTTGTTTTTGTATGTTTTTCTTATGTACATATGCTTTTAAGGTTGTTTAGGAAAAACTTCGAGCACATTCTTAATTCTTTCTCACGCTCGTGAAACCATGAGAATGCAATTGAGTAATATTTTGTCATTTTTTTGAATCGCATTGGTAATACAAAAAGAAAAACCTATGGAGTATCCTTTAAGATCTTTTCAAGATCCCCAAAAATGAAAATATAGCTGAGCAACCTTGTTCTTTTCACACACGTAAAAGTATTTTAACAAAATGTCTGATGAGCGGTAGATTATCTCTTTTTCGGTCTTGTCGAACTAAATTATGAAAAAAGGACATTATGGAGTTCTCTTTAAGCTTTTTTTAGACTCTGTAAACATGAAAAACCCTTGAGTTTTCTTTCTTTGGACTCGTAAATCAAACATCGAAATACCCATATGGAACCGAACCACTCCTTCTTAGGTTTTGTTAAACATACTCTGAGGTACTCGTCTGAAGGATGAGATTACATTTACAAGCATATGTTATCCTCCGCAAGCTTGCATAAAAATAAAGAGGTACTTGCTGGAAATGGTGGGGGAAAAATTGGGAAAGAAATGTGTCTCTGTATTTGTGTTAGTGGTAGTAATAGTCACTCTTGAACATGACACCCCACTTCATCACTATATCTGGGTTGGGAAATTCATTTGTCTGTTGTTTTACCATCCACAAGTTCATATGTTGGGTCCTCCTTGAGTCAATGTTTCCAAGACAATTGTTGTGTCATTCATATTTTCAAGAGAAGTCCAACCTAAACAAGCCTTCTATCGAGTCGGCCATCTGCAGTTATAAATGTTCTACCATGTCAGCCTTCCTTGAGACAGTCCCATATCACTTCATACTCTAATATACTTCAAATATGTTGCCTATTTCATGTCACTGATGGGGGATACATTAAGGCCCTCCTATGATGATTATTTTCCTGTCAAATTGAACTCATTATCCAGGAACAAGACTTAGAAATCATTTAGTACCTTGGAGCCCGCATACCTCAATGGAAAGCTTATTTTCTTTCAACAGTGGGTTCACATCATTGACCCCTGATTGGAATATTCCATTGAGTGTTCAACTTCAACTCATCCATTCACATTCTTTGGATTGTAATAGAGTACCTTGGGAGTCATTGACATCAATGGTGATTTTCCTCGCACTTGTTAATGGCTTTCATTAATGACCGGTAATCAAGTGGTTTCTACCATGTTCGACTTCAACACCTATAATCACATGGATATATTCATACTTAGGGATGATAGAAATGAAGACTCTAGATCTTACCATATTGGTCCAGGTTGCGACAAAGTATTCATAAGTTTGTACTGACACATAGATCCATTGTGTATGTCTCGTGGACATGTCCAAATTTGAATTCTTTAAGAGCATCGATCCACATTGTATTTCTGGTGGTTATTCTAAATCATGATGACATGGATCTACAGTGTATGTTTAGTGGCCATGAATCACTTGACACTTATGATTAGAGTCACTTGTAGTCTAAGTATGGGAATTCCTACCTCAAAAGATGTTATATTGTTATGAAGATGCTTGATTGTTTGTAGGTTCCTGATCGATGCGATCCTTGGTTTCAATACACACATTCTACAAAGAATTTCAGCTGTCACGGGTTCCAACTTCATACTTTGGGGGGAATTTTTTTACACATTATTTTGGTCACCCCAGTGATCAACTGACGACATGTGTATAACTCACTTCCATGTTCCCTGAAAACATTAAAAGAGACTTTCTCCATGAGAAAAGTGGTTTTCCTTTTCTTCCTTAAAAATAATGTCAAGAGAGATCATCACACCTTGCTCTATGCATGGGTTGCGATGATGATTGATCAGAGTACTTTGCACCAAATATGGAATGCGAAATCATCACAACATGCCTATGCATAGGGTTCGATGATGCCTAAGCAAGGGAAAAGTCAAAATTCACGAATGTTCTAGAAGTGAATCTTCTAGAAGATGAGGTGGCCTTCGATCGGTTTGGATCTTGCTCACTTCTCTTATTTAGTGGGATCATCCTAATATCTTCATCCATCCCTCTTTTACCCTATATAAAGAGGGATCTCTTATGGAAAAGGATAAGGTTTTGAAAAGGCTTGCATATGCATGAAGAGTTCTACTACAGATTATACTTGAGATAGCTTTTCTTTAACTCTTTAAGTCAGACTGTGGATCTTATTCATCAAAGGCATTGGAGAAAATGTGTGTGTGTTGGAAAAAAGATCCATTGAAAGGTACCTTGAAACATCAAGGCATGGGTTGTATTCTCCACTTTCAATTTAATATAATGCAGCAATACATTTCTTCCCTATAAAGGTGTCTTGACTTTTATTTATAACTCCTTGATCTTATACATAGAATTCATCATTATATATATATATATATATATATATATATATATGTGTTCTCTCTTTCTCTTTGTTGGTTTGTGCTTATTAAATAGGTTCACCATCCCGCAAATCCAAATATGGAGTGACAAGGATGACACTAGTGAGGATCAAGCGTCATATGACAATGAAGTATAAGGTGAAGTTTGTACTATGCCTTGTTTTGTTCTAGCTTCCTGTGGAAGTTAGGGAGATTAGTGTGTGTCTGCACTTACCTTTTTTTTTTATAACACGAACAAAAGAAAGAATAGAAAGAGGGGAAAATGGAATGTGGAACAAAAAACAGTTAGAACATAAAACAGTTGGAAGGACAATGCAACACCAGTTTTGAAGAAATAGGTTGCAACTGAATCAAGAAGAAGAGAGAAATCTCGAGTTCTCAACAACAAACCTAGATCAGGTTATATATATGGGATCAATATATGATTATAAAAATTTCGATGGTTGTTGTTCATGCTTAATCTTAGGGAGGTTGGGAAAGGTCGAGTCCAAGTCTGAGTCTAGTTCGACTTGCTTTTGTTGTTAGCCTAGGTAAATCCTGAGATCTGTGTTAGGAACCATACTGATAATGTAATAGAGTCATGTAGTACTATATATTTCAAAATAGAAAGGGACTGAGATAACCTGGTCTCGCAGTAGTATAAAATCCCTTGATGATTATCTTTGGCATGACCAATTGTATATGTAACTCAAGTTGATCTTGTATTTTGAGAAAATACCTATTATATGATAATACAATGGGAGACCCAATTATTTTGAAAATATCTTGTGTATTTATCCTTTTGATTCTATTGAATGTATGTTATGTTATCTTTTATTTCTAGTATGCTTAAATGATTATAGCTTTCATATGAATTTCAACATGACTTTATTTTTGTATTCTCAGTTAGGAAATATTTAGAACTACAACAGGTTTAAACTATTTTCCGCAAGAATAACATGAATATTGATACTTCAGAGATCTGTTTGAGTATTATCCTTACCCTTCCCTCTCCTATTCATCTCTGTTTCACTTCGGGTGATACTTCTTCCCTCCCAGCAAGATGAAAATTCCAGCACACTAGACTACATCGATACCTTTTGTTGGTAACTTCAGAAGGATCTTGGTCTGATCACTTTTGTGCCAACAAAATGGTTATGTTGTCAGGACCTATGATTTAAAAGGGAACATGTAAGAAGAATGATTCCACAGATCTATATATTTGACATTCGACAATGGTGGGAATGAAAGTGTGATGCCTTTATATGGAAGGAAGTAGAGTTGCAAGGTATAAGTGTGAATGCTACAAGATATTATGTATTTTATTTAGAAAGATCGAGTGACCAGTATGACATATTCTTGGTAAAATTCCCAAAAGAACCATTCCATTGGGTAGATCGGCTACAGGAGGCTCATGAATTCAAAGAACACGTCAATAAGACTTGTACTTTGGACATAAACAATATCATATCACTTCATCAGTTGGATCACCATATTATGCGAGCAATTCATTTTTGGGTTAACACGACTCTAGAAGGATATATAATTGAATTCCCAGCTGAGAATCACCAATATTTTTCACGGGCGGAAATATTTTTCAAGAAAGGTGCACATGGTGTTGACACCCAAAAGTGCAACATAGGGTACCTTCTTGAAAATGGTTGTGATGCCTTATTATTTATTTATATTTAAAAATATACTAATGGATGGAATTCCCTATGTGAATATGATGGAAGGATGTAACATATGTTTTAGGTTCTTATGACTTGGTTGTGATATGAGCTGTACAGTGATTTTCTTTTAAGCTGTTGTCAAAATAAGTGACCAAATGATGTTATGGGAGATATGGTTAAAAAAAATTGATGTTTTCTTTATATAACTCTCACAAGTATCATTATGTTTCATTTAGTTTGATTAAGGATCTAAACTCCATGTTCAAGTTATAAGTTTGATATGGTGATTTCATGCTATAAGGATTGCGTGCATTATTTGAATTGGAAGTCTAAAGGTTGAGACATGGTGTCCCTAGCAAGTTTTTGATATATGTCACATTGAATTTTTAAACAAAGGCTCGCACATTTGTTAAATTTTGAGACTACTGATATGGTGGTGTATCAAGATTGGAGTAAATTGTTAGTAGGTTGTGCGATGTATGGTTAGCTTACTTGTACTAGCTATGGACGAATATGTAAGTGTAGATGTGACGTGCAGTGAATGCATGTCACTCTAATCTACCTAGAGCCTGCTACCCTAGCCATTTCACATTTCGTCTTTTGCTGGTTGATGTTACTCAACTTTTTTCGGTTGTGGAAGAGGTATATAGACTTGGTTGATTCTCCTTCATAAATTTTACACATAGATATGAGGTTTCTTTCTACTCCATCCATGAATATTTTGCTCTTCTCTTTAATTAAGTCAAAAGTTGGCTCTTGAGTTTGATCATTATCTATGGATTTCTAATTTTACGATTTATTGATTTTCAACTGAATATGGATTGTTGTTGAATATTTTCCTCTATGGAATTTGTATGTGAATACTCACAGTTAAAATGGTGTGTGGGTGTCTCTTACTATCTGTAGTTGCTTTGTTCTTTACCTATAAAAAGAAGGGATATTGTTTGGGAACCTCTTGGCCATGCCTTGCCTCTGGTTTATTTTAGTGATTTCTCTCTATGATCCATATGGATGTCGGTGGCCTCCCACCTATTCCAACTAGTTCATTTTGGCAGTTTTCCAGTTTGGTAGCTTTTTTCCTAGTTTTCAAGTCCCTGACTTGCGGGGCCGTTTTGAGGCCCTAAACAATGTTTTTAAAGATCAGCACAGTCGAAAATGCCCTTCACTGTATTAGACCAAAATGTCTATTCCTAAGATAGACCTTTCCAACGAGCTATTGTGCACCTAAAATGGAGATTGTATGCAAAAGTTACGACCCCAGGAGGTTGACCGACTAACTTACCCAAATGGGGCCCACATGACTTTTGGCACTTCATCTCCTAGGGCTAGGTTTTTGGATTTCTAGGGTTTTTGACATTCCTGTTTATTATAAAAATGCCTTCAGAGCCTCATTGTAATGATTTTCTTGCGAATGAGCGCAGCCGTCACATCTCCTCTCAGAGATAAGCCGCCACCATTCCAGCAAGCTTGTTTTCCGCTGCATTTTAAAGTTTCAACTTATTTCCTTATTGAATAGAAAACCCGTTTTACTGTATCTCTGTTATTTTGTGTTAAGCATCTTTTAATAATATGTATTCATTTTGTTCTACTCATAAAATCCAAATCACTCTATATGTTAAAATTTTTATCACTCTTCGCAGACTGTGGGTTCTTTTGAACACTATTGCTATCATTTAATTGTGTGGCTCTCATAGCTATCATTACCATGCCCTTGTATCAACTCCGTAAATATAAATGTGAAATTTTTCGGTGGTATTAATATTTTCATTCTCCTTTTGTCTAAACCCTCAACTTGGTCAGCTCATCCTCCTTCACTTCATTATTGATGATATTTTCATGTCGAACCATGTATTTAGAAAATGAGGTGGAAGGTGTTCAACCCAGAATTTAGTAAAGGAATAGTTCGTGCTCTTTTTGGTTAGGGGTTTAGTTGATTATTTTTGTGTGAAGATGGAAAGAATGTTAAGACCACTCATTTTTTTGGTAATACAATCTATCACAAGGAAATATTTGGGGTCAATGGCAGTGTTGCAAAACTATTTTTAAAAATACAACTTGTGTTTTAATTAAATATGCAAGAAGAACCTCTATGTATGAGTTATATACACATTAAATGAGTCATACAAACTCAAATGAAAGGGAAATCAGAAGAATGGTTATTTGAGGTTTCATTTGAACTATTGTTATACATCAGGAGCCATTTTATGGACACTTCGTGGGAGCCTCTACTATTTTAAATAGTACTCGTGTTGTTATTGTAATCCATAGCCTGTCCACTCCTTAACTGTTGGTTGTGATTATTATGATGTTGTGCATCCTCGACTCTATTGTGCGCAAGATGTGTTATTATTGTTAAATATTTCTTGGGAAATAAAATATAAATGGATTATTGTATAATGAAATTTCTAAGGAAAATGAGCAGCCTTGAAGAGAAACACCAGTGCTGAGTTTTGTTTTGGGGGAACATAATGTTGAATTTCAATTTTGAAACAGTAAAAGGTTTTGATTGTTAATTGACGTCAAGGATTGAATTGTTTGATATATTCGAACAGTCTCCATGGGGATCCCTTCCATTATACCATTTTTCAAAAAATACACTCCCCTCATTATCCTATTTTCCCTTGTTCACTCCATGTTCTGTGATATTCATTTTTAAGAAAAGGGTTGTATAGAAATGAAGAAAAATTGGGGTGGAAGTAATTGATGATTGGTATTCTGGGGTATGTTTAGATACAAGATTGATTTTTTTTATTATTGCTTGAATTTTATTCGTAAATATTTCCCCCTCCATGATATCACTTTATGCTAAATACAATCCCTTCATACTCCCAATGACCCTTTCAACCCCATGTTTGGATGGAAATTAATTGATGACATTTTTATGGATGGATTGCATGTGTCTTGTAGTAAATAATAGAGCCAACGCTTGATTTTTTTAAGTGGAGTTTCATGTATGGATTATTAAGAATATTTCATGATTCATTGAATATTTGCTTCAGGATGAGTTTTTTTCTAGCAGGGGCAATAATGGTAGAAATAACAGAGGCAGGGGACATCAGTGGGAAGAGACATAATGCCTCACATAGTGGGATTTTGATGATTGAGGTTGTTTTATATGTTGAAGACAGTATTTTTTTTATTATTTTGATAAAATTTTGAACAACAAACATATATTTGACACGGTTTTGGACAACAACATTCATTTGAGAATTTTTTATTAGACAACTTCGATATAATGTTTTTTGGGGACATGATTATACTACATTTTGTTGGTATTTATCATTTGAGCATATATATATATATATATATATATATATATATATATATATATATATATATATATATATATATATGAAGNTATATATATATATATATATATATATATATATATATATATATATATATATATATATATATATATATGAAGAGAGAGTCACAATGAGATGTTTTTGAATTAAATGATTTGAACATTTGTTATGTTAGATAATTGTAAAAGGAAATAATTGGGAGTCATAAGGGGTCCCACCTATTTAGTTATTATTTAAAGACCCTTATTTATATGTTATCATTATTTATTTGTCTCAAACTAATTAGTTAACTTAATTTGACTTAACCAAAGAAAGGTAGTTCAACTACCATAGCTTATTGAGAGAGAATAAAAGCTCAATCAAATGAAGAGACAAGGGAGGAGAGAATATAAGGAGAACTGCATTCGAAAGGTTTTCTCTATACTAGTGAGATATTTTCAGTTTTCATTCATTCTGAGTTTACTAGAAAGATTGAGCCTCTTGATGAAAGAAGGGTCTTATTGAAGGAAACATGATTCAAAACTGAATCACATATTTCAGAAGCTTGTTTTAAAGGTGTTTGATTTATCTTTGGCAGGTTGTGTATTCTTGTTTGTTTATGAATTAAATTTCATGATTGATAAATAATATCATGCATAGTCAAGTGGAAGCATGGTGTGACAAGATGATCTAGATCATTAGTTTCAGTTTTATTGTGTTTTCAAATTCTTTTTGTATGGTTCCCATCAAAGGATTATAAATATGACTTTGGTCCCTACCCTCGCAGGGGTTTGTAAAAGAGAACTTAATTTTGTGTCTCAGAATGAAATAAAATCAGATTATTGCTTCTGTCCCACATATGTGTCTTCATGATATATGGTTCTTTATTTTTCTTTTATATTCATGTTTACATTATTGTAAATTATGTATACTCTCACATATCTTTGTTTAATTTTATTGTACATTTCTATAAACATAAAATCATCATTGATCCTTTGTACTTGATACTTGTGGATTAAGTGAATATTTTTGAGGCTATAAACACCGAGTGACATTCCCAACTATCTTGTCCTAGCCAGGAAAGATCTGAAAATGATTGAGTAAGGTATTCCATTCCTTTTCCTCAACAATTATTTGGCGACCATACTAGGGAATTAAAAAAAAAAAAAAAAAACTCATTATCCATGTTTCCCTCGTTTCTTGTATTTTTATATTTTTTATTTTTTGTGTTTATTATTTATATGTTTTTCTACTTATAATATTCATTTTTCCCCTTTTCCATGAATTTATCGAATCCTATCTTATAACCATGTATAAATCTAATTTGAGCTCATTGTCAATGGTTAGTTTTCCTCTTTTCAAGGGTAACTTATGGGAATATTCTCAGAACCATATTGATGATTTCCTTGGCTTCTGTCAATCTATTGAGGTTTATGATATACATACTTATGCAGATATTTTTCCACTTTCCCTCCATGGTAAACCAAGATACTGGTCTAGATGTATAGTATCTAGTAATTTTTTCACGGGGGAATCAATTTTTGTAAAGTTTCTTATCGACTTTCCTCCTCCGCCTATCTTTCATCACTTTGAATTTCTACCTGAAAGAATCCTTGATCCTCCTCGATGTGACTTTTGATATGGTCCTCATGAACAATTGACCTATGGATTGTTCTTAAATGCTAAAAATGAATATCACACAAATCCCTCTCTCTTCATGATGAGTCTGCAGGAGGACAATCATGCATCTCATAGTGTTATATTCATAGAGGATTGTAAGGATTATTCTCCTGATATGCCTACTAATCCTACTTCTGAAAATGCTTTATTTGATGCCTTCCCTTTTAATGATGAACTCTTTGAAATGTATCCTACTCAAGATCAACTTGTGTCTGATGAAGTAATATTCATTGATGAATCTGACAGGGAGGATTCTCTTTATTTGAATAGCACTATCCCTCATATTTCTCATGACCATGTTGAAGATGATGAAATATGGGATTCGAGGGGCCATATAAATTCATATGTTGACTCTCTTTCTAAAAATTCCCATGAGGATAATCAAGATTTTACATTGCAGAATTCCTTCACAAAACCTTTGTTTTAGTTCAAAGAGGTTGAGGAATTTGAATGACGATATACATATCTCCCTTGCATGCATGATTTATTTTGATGATGATAAATTTAAAGGGATTCATATACATTTGAATCCTTTATTTTGTCCCTCGGTTCATGATAATTCTTTTCCTAATCAGGAGATCGTAAATGATGACCTTATAATGCTCAAAGATCACATTAACTCAATCCCCTTCATCAAAACTTATAACCATCATTCTAATGCTACTGATCATGTGCATGTTTCCAATATCAAGTTGAAATATCATCTTGTTGGTTGGAAGTTCCTGCAAGATGGTAATCACTTTTTCTGGATCTAGATAGGCCCATTACCCTTGCTGCATGCATTTGTTGGTTGGTTGGGTAATAGGCACTCTTTATGCATCATCTTTCAATTCATTAATCATCCATCCAAAATAGATTATGACTACAAGAATGTTCTTCCATTCTTTTGTACATAAATAATAAATTAGGTTTTTAGTTTATTTAGTTTTGTATTTCCTTTTTCTGTTCTATTTAGATTGCATGATATTTTGTCAAGATAAATTCTGGATCAGTTTTTCCATGACAGTGTCCTTGTTTAAGTATTGTTGATCAATAAAAAATAAAGATATACACAGTTGTCATGACGTCCTCCTTTTAGACATCACTGAAACTTCTTTTTTCTTTCAACACTATTGCAGGATAGTTGATTTTGTCTTCTTCCCAATTTATGTTATCCCTTTCTTCTCTCCATCCTGAGAGTCAAAAGAGAATATCAGAAAAATTTTCTCCTTGAATATTTAAGAAGTATCGTATGTTACATATTGATCGAATGCTATGCATGCAGGACCAAAACCCCTCATACATAAAACTTTCCATGAGTTATTCCCAAAATCCCACCTCATTATTTCCCTTAAACCATTTTCCCCCCTGTTGCATAACTATTCTCGTGAGTAATTATTTTTCTATTCTATGAAACCGAACATTCTGAGTTCTTAATCTGTTGGAAATAGATTACCCTATGGATTCGCCAGTTTATTGATGCCCAAAAGCGCAATGTAGGGTAACTTATTGCAAATGGTTGCAACGCCTTATTATTTATTTATATTTAAAAATATACCAATAGGTTGGACCCCCTCTATGAATATGATGGAAGGAAGACACACATGTTTTAGGTTATTATGATTTGGTTGCGATATGAGCTCTACAATTATTTGTTTTTAAGTTGTTGTTGAAATAAGTGACCAAATGATGTTATGGGACATATGGATAAAAAGGGAATGATGGTGTCTTTATATATCTCTCACGGGTATTATTATGTTGTATTTAGTTTGATGAAGGATCTAAACTCCATGTTCAAGTTATATGTGTGATATAGTGATTTCTATTGGCATATTTATTACAGGAAAACAGAAGGAAGAGTATTTGTTTGTCATTGATGGAAAGCTCAGCCCGACGATGATGAATAAGAGAAAGTGGAAAGATCATAAGCGTAAACTCCATTTCGGAGTTTCAGATACCATGAGTTGGAGGAGTCAAGAGTCGAGACTCTTCATCACTGGAGTCCTGAAGTTGCAAAATGCGAAACGCCGAAATCCTGAAATAGACACATCAACAAACCACGTCAGCAAACCACATCAGCTAAGGACACGTGGCACAATCAGGCAATGACAAGTGTCAAGCTGATTCAACATTTTAGGCACATGTAAGCCACGAATCAAAGTGACACGTGGCAGCTATTCGGCATGTGTCAATCCACGTGTGACGTCAGCAGGTTTACGTCACATCCAAACTTTCTACTTTGGTGTTTTACATAGAAAGTAGAAACTCCACCATCATGAAGTCTCGAACTCCAAAATGTCGAAATGTCGAAATGTCGAAATGCAAAAAACACCTTTTGGTGTAGGTTTTGGATACCTGGAGTTGGAGTTCGAAACACTTCTCCACAGGAATGTCGAAATGTCGAAATGTCAAAATGAGAAAAACACCTTTTGGTGTATGTTTCAGATACCGGGAGATAGAGTGTCGAAACACTTCACCACAGGAATGCCAAAATACCAAAATGCCGAAATGCGAAAAACACCTTTTGGTGTAGATTTCGGATACCGGGAGTTGGAGTGTCAAAACACTTCACCACAGGAATGTCGAAATTATGAAATGCGAAATAAATTTAAGACCCTGTGGATTTAATCCAATGGTGTAGGTGAATTTGAATATGATCAGAGGGCTACTTTTTCACCTCACAGTCAATTGATCAGTTATGATTCAGTTAGTAAAATTGATTCATAATTCTTGATCGGTTGGCGATTCAGTTGCTGAGGCATTTTTGACCAAGGAGATTCGAGGTGTAACAGATGAGGCATGTGTGAATAAAAGGAGATATGAGATGACTGTGCAATGTTGGTTGTTTTGACTAAAAAATGAGTTGAACTATAGAAAGGTAAAATTATAGTATGCGTAGTGTGAAGAAAGCTCAGAGATAAGGAACAAAAGCTGAATAGAGGAGAAAAGGTGAAGAGAGCGGAATGTGCACATATCAAAGAGCATGAGAATAATAGATAAAGAACAAACAGAAAGAGACAGCAAGTCAAGCCAAATATGAACAGAGCAGGAGAATAGTGTAGCAGAGAAGAATTTCAGAACAGTGAAGAAGTGGTAAGAATTGATTTATCTTTGTTGTTGGTTATTCAATCATTTATTTGTAATAAGGGTGGTAGGGAGGATTGTTGTCCTCAGAGGTTCAAGTGGGTGATTGAACACAGGGAGTTGTAGCTTCCATCTGGTTGCATCCAGAAAAACTAGGGTGGCAGGGTGGTGCAAGGGAGAACAAGTGTTCTCTGTTATACAGGTTGGAGCCTGTGTAACTGGAAGTTGGTGCTTCCATCCAATTCGTGCTGGAACACTCAGGGAGTTGGTTCTTCCTTCTAGTGGGTGCTAGAGAAACCAGAGATTTGGTGCTCTCAAACAAGTTGGAGCTTGTAAAACAGAGGTAGTAGCCTCACATTGAGTTGGTGCTCAATTATAGATGATGTACATAACTTAAAAGAATTCCTATCATTTCGAAGAAGAAGAGGTTTTCTCCCTTTATGCATTTCCTCATGAAAATTTGTCTCTGTTTATATCTTATGTGTGACTGATGCTCATTATCTATGTTTTCCATATGTTGTATAATATTGAAGATCACTTGAAGAAAGATTAATAATGTTTTAATAGACTTAAAATTGTTTAAGCACAATAACAATTGATTCACCTCCCCTTCTCAGTTGTCTTAGTAATTTCAACAATTGGTATCAGAGCGTGTTCCTTTTATTTAAAGGTAGATCTGTAAGCTTAAACATGACAAGTCATGAAGGGACTTCATCTAGTAAGCCTCCTCTATTTGATGGAACAATTTTTTCCTTTTGGAAGGTTAGAATGAGAACATACCTAATGGCCTTAGGTGTTGATGTTTGGGATGTAGTAGAGACTGGATACATAAAGCCTGTTGTGCAAGCTTCCAAGGATGATAAGTTAGAATTTAGATTTAATGATAAGGGAATGAATGCCATCTTGAATGGACTTGTAGAAGCCGAGTTTGTAAAGGTGATGCATCTTCAAACTGCCAAAGAAATGTGGGATAAACTTATTAGCAGCTATGAAGGGAATGAGAAAGTAAAAGATGCCAAAATTCAAACATTTAGGTTGAATTTTGAACAACTAAAGATGAATGAAGATGAAACAGTTAGAAAGTATTTTTAAAAAGTTGAAGAACTTGTGAATGCCATGAAGGGTCTTGGTGAGAATTTTAAAGAATCAATTTTAGTTCAGAAGATTTTAAGATCTTTGCTTGATAAATTTAATCCAAAAGTCTCTGCAATAGAAGAACTAAATGATCTTAAAACTCTGTCCATTGATCAACTCCTAGGAACTTTAAATGCATATGAAATGAGAATCAACAAAGGTAAATCCATTACTAGAGAAGCATATTTTAAAGAAGACAAGAATATTGATTCAGATTTAGATGATATTGAGGCAAAATTTGTGAGAAGGTTAAAGAAAGGATCAGGAAAATATCAAGGCAAGCTTCCCTTCAAATGTTTTAACTATGGTAAGATAGTTCATTTTTCATCTAAGTGTCCCCATCAAAAAAAGGACCAGAACTCTCATGATGAAAAGAAGTAAAAATTCAAGAAATATAGTAAGAAGAAAAGTTTGTGTGCAAATAATGACAATTCCTCAGAAGACATAGATAGTGATTCATCATGTGAAGACAAAATGAATGATTTTATGCTTATGGCTATGGGAGATCTTGATGATGAACACACAAGAGGTGAAATGGATGATGAAGAAGCTGTGGTGGATATGGAAGGTGACTTAATCAGTGCTTTGGAAGAAATTGACAGACTCAGATGTAAGAAGAGAAAACAAAAACAGTTGTTGAAGCAGTTTAAAATGAATGGTGAAAAACATGATGAAAACTTTTCTCTACTAAAAGCGGAGTTAGAAGAGGCAAAGAAAATAGAAAACATACTGAAACAACAGTTGTCAGAGAAGAAAGCGAGGTGTGAAGCCTTAGAAGAAGAGATAGTAAAAAACAAAAAAGAAATGGAGAAGTTTAAGGGATTGTATCACCAAAATATGCCAAGTATTAAAGCCTCAGAAGGATTAATCTCCATTCTAAATCAGCAAAGAAACCCAAAGTTGAAAGCTAGATTGGGGTATGAAGAAGGATCAATTAGTGAGCATCCAAGTAATACAGAACCTATCAAGTTTGTCAAATCCTCAAACATTAACAACAGTCACTCTGCAGAAACAAAGAAAGAAAATCAACCACCAAGAAGGAATGAAAGAAAAAGTACCAGAACCGAATCTATAGATCAGAGAGATTATCGACATGGAAGAAATTGACCTCCTCAAAGAAGACAGAATTTTTCAAGGTACAAAGTTTTATTCTATGGTTATTGTTTTTTCTGCTCTAATTTTGGTCACAAAGCTATAAACTGTTCTTTAAGATTTAGATATGAACATTCAAGATATTCAATGAATAACCATCTTCCACAACAAAGATCGAGACAACAAAGCAACAAACAACCTTAGACTATAAATCATGAGATGGATGGGAAAAGGACGTAGGTTAAACATAACAATAGTTATGAGCATAACAATCGCTATGATATTCTATTTAGTGAACCAGAATGTTAAATCTGTCATAACTATGGACATAAAGCTGCAGATTATTGCTTAAGGAATTACAAGCCAGATTTGATCCCCACTGCTGAAAATGTCAAGGTTTGGAAGAAGAAAGAAGATGACAAGTGTGGACTAGTGTTATCATCCAAAAGAAAAAATAATCGCTGGTATATTGATAGTGGATGTTCCAAACATATGACTGGAGACAAAAGTAAGTTTCTAACTCTAAGTGAAAGCAAATTAGGGAATGGAATTTTTGGAGATGATGCACCAGGAAAAGTAAAAGGTAAAGGAATGGTAAGTTTGAGTAATGGCAAAGGGAAAGCTCAAGATGTGTTGTTTGTAGAAGGTCTGAAACATAATCTGCTTAGTATCAGTCAAGTCTGTGACCAAGGATGTGAAGTCATTTTTACCTCTAAAGAATGTAGAATAAAATCTGTGAACTCAGGACAACTAGTTGCAAAAGGGATAAGAACATAAAACAATGTCTATGTGTTAAAAGAAGAAAAAGAAGAATGTCACTTAAGAAAGTATGATGAAAGTTGGTTGTGGAATAGGAGACTTGGACACCTAAATTTTGATCATATAATCAAGCTCAGAAACAATGGGGCAGTAAAAGATCTTTCAAAGATATCAAAGCCATACAACTCTGTTTGTAAACCCTGCCAGATAGGAAAGCTTACTCGCACTTAGTTCAAATCTAAAAAATTTCCTTCAACAAAAAAACCTCTCCAGTTAGTACATATGGATTTATGTGGACCATCAAGGAAAGAAGGTACAGGAAAAGAAAATTATTTTATGTTGATTATTGATGATTATTCTAGACTAACATGGGTTGCCTTTTTGAAGGAAAAATATGAAGCATTTGAAAAATTCAAAGTGTTTAAGTCTCTGACTGAGAATCAAACAGGAAAAAGATTAAAGGTAGTAAGGTCTGATAGAGGATGAGAGTTTAGTTCATGAAACTTCGAAGAGTTCTGTGATAAACATGGGATCAAAAGAGAGTACACAATTTCAAGGACTCCATAGCAAAATGGAGTTGTTGAGAGGCATAATAGATCAGTACAGCAATTGGAAAGATCAATGATGAATGAAAGGAACATACCTCAGACATATTGGGTAGAATAAATTCATACATTCGTTCATATCCTTAACAAATCTCATCTCAGGCCACACAGTGACAAGACTCCTTATGAACTATGGTTTGGAAGACCTGCTTCAATCAAGCATTTTAAAGTCTTTGGGAGTAAATGTTATATCAAGAATAATGATGAAAATATTGGCAAATATGATGACAGAGCTGATGAAGGTATCTTCTTGGGTTATGCTACAAACAGTAAAGGGTACATATGTTACAATGAGAGACTGCATAAATTGGTTGATTGTATAGACATAAAAGTTGATGAAGAAATCCCCGTCAGAAATGTAAGCAGTGTTGAACCCAGCACAAAAGATATAGTTGAAGATGAGGATGAACAGGTCCAAGGATCAGAAATGGATGAATCTGAATCATATGAAGATATGAATACTCAGGCTAACACAAATGAGCAGAAAGAAGAAAAATCACCTCTCAGAATTGTTAGAAAGAATCATCCTAAAATTCAGATAATTGGAGATATAAATAAAGGAGTTCATGTAATGTCCCCAAGGCCGAGCCCTGTTGTAAATCATGTCTATGAAGTATAAAGCTTGCATTATAAATTGTAATTATGTTTTATAGGCTGGTGAGCCAAGTTTATATACACTAGTGGGCTTATGTGTTATTAGGCCGGAGAGCCTAAGTGTTAAGGCCGGGATCCTGATTTTGTATATGTAATCATGCAGAACATTAATAAAAATATAAACACCATTGCGTGCAGACTGACGACGATGAATGAGTGATGGGGGACTAAGATTCCACAGAGTAGGTAAGGGATTGGGGGCTGGAAGGTTGGAAAGAGAGGCTAAGTGTTGAGCCTAGGGGCTTAAGTCCTTGGGAATAATATTTTAATATTATTCCAAAAAGCCATGTGAAATATATGTTTTGTCCTAAGTTCCTGGAGAGGAACGCATGCTGATGGAGGGCATGCAGCTTCATGCATGACATGTGTCGACCCAGGCACATGCAGTTAAAAAAACTATAGAAGTCAGCCATGGGGGCGGTCGTTCATTCGGTCATCCTCCGCTTGAGTTCATGGTGATGCTCGTTTGAGCCCATTTTTCCTCTGCGTCTGCATTTTCTTACCCACGCACCGTGAAGGAAACCCTTGCTGGAAAATTGTTTTCTCTTGCATTCTTCCATTCTACACCTGAGTCGCTCCTCATTCCATCATCCTTTGTGTCTGATTTCAGATACCCTCATGCAACTCTGAGAACCAGAAACCCAAGATGTCTTCCTGAAGACCAAAACATCATCGTCTTTTTCTGTTATTGGTCTGCGTCTTCCCTTGACATACCTATGCACTGACATACCTATGCACCATTGAGATAACTCGTTAGGATAGGAAAGTTGACTTGTGAGTTCCATAACCCAGTCTATCTGCCATTGCAGAGATGAATCCATACCTGATCTATCTATAGGTTGTTGTTTTCTATTTTCCTGAGTGGGGTTGTGTTGTGGTTATCCTCACCGTGCATGAATTGAGTAGGAAGGGGCTGAAGAACTGGGTTTTAAGCCCCTTAGTGGAAGAGGTAGTCTGTCATCCCTGTGAGAAGCTATTTCCAGGTGAAGGAGTCTACTAGGAAGTGGTATTCTTCCATAGAAAGTCCAGAACTAGCTACAGGGCTCTAAGACTTCCTGATCCGGCCTATTGTTGAGACCTAGAGAGGGAGGTGAAGCACTGATGGACTGTTCTTGTGAAGGTGTATACTCTCGGGCGGAACAGGCATGTGGGGAATGAGAGTCCATGAGTAGTGGGTGTAAGAAGGCATACTGGGAAGAATCCTTCCAGTTATTCTGTGCAGCTTTCCCTGTAACCTCAGCCTAGACTAGGATTCCTTGCCTTGGGTGGAGCTTAGTCCCAGCTCAGGGGTGACCCACTACTAAGCATGATGAGTAGCATGGTCTAAGGCTGGGAGGTTCATGGAAGGCCTACATGTGGTTGGTGGAATTACCACGGTTTGAAGGATAAGTATCAGCTTATGCTTAATATTATGTTTTGCATGCCTGTGATGCTTATATGTATCATGTATTTTGTTGTGCATATGAATTATTATTAATGACAGGGAATATTTATGTTAGCAGTAATCTTGTGCTTACTAGGAGTTAAATGTGTTTAATATGACTTAAATGCATGTTATTAATTAAGTATGAGAATTGTGTTGTTCCGCAGAGTAGTGTTTGCCCAGCCAGTGGGATGACGACCCGGGGGGTGTTACAGTATGGTATCAGAGCATAGTTTCAATGATGAGCCTGCATGGGTCAGATAAGTGGTCTTTGGACCGAGGTTTTGAGAAGAATTTGTGTCTGGAGGACTAATTTCAGACCTCAAAATGTTTCTGAGTGTCAACATACTACTTGACCATGTTACAAAGCTCAGGAGGTGTATTCGTATTATAAAAATGTAGGCGGTGTGGTATATGGCCACAAGGAGAGAGAGAGAAATCCACACCAGAAGTGTTGGATCAAGTAGATGAAGGTTCAGAAGGAGGGTACGAATTAATTGGCAAGAATTCCTTGAGAAGTAGAGTTGGACAGTCATAATTCTCTGTGGAGAACTCGCAAAATCACAAGGATTGTAAGATAGCCAAAAGTTGCAAGGTGGTTAGTGGATGGAGAAACTCACCACCCTAGGATCCAGAATAAACGTGGGTCATTGATTGTGGTTGGTTTGAACCATTCGATCATTTCATGAATTCAGGGATCATGAACTTGGAGCGTAGGCCAAATTCTTGGTCACTCCAAGTCCCGAATTGCGAAAGAGATTAACAAGGGTAGAATCAGACGGTGGAGCGCTTCCAGGAAGAAGTGTCAAAATCTCATGAGCCGTCGGATCCAGCCACCTACCAAGGAAGTTAGGGCTGAATATATTTGATAGGTGTAATAATAGGAGAGATATGGACCGTTGGATGAAGGGAGGCTCACAGCCATTGATCTCATACATGAATCTCCATATCGGAATTTGGGGATTGAAGTGACAAGAGATTTGGAATTGCTGCATCATGAACTCTCGGTTACCGAAAACCCAAAACCTTGAAATCCCAAAATGATATACACTATAGATCATAGGAGAGGAACTTGACCATTGGATCAAGTAGACGAATAGACCATAATTTCAAAATTTCGGCATACGAAAGTTCCAGATGTGTATATGCACGAACTCCTGATGCCCGAAACTCCGAAACGAAAAGTGAAAGTAGTGCGGGCCCCTGACATCGCTGGGAGTGAAGTGGAACTTCTTAAGGACACCATGTGTCACTACCTTGGTGGGTGATAGTTGTGCTATGGGCCTGGATGGTAAGGAAATCAAATTTTCGGAAGTTGGGAGTTGGAGAGGGAAGCGAGTGCAAGAAACTCCAGGACCAAAACCCCGAAACTCAAAACCCCGAAGCCCCAAAATCCTGAAACCCAAATTTTTGTTTGGAGTACCTTGTAGCACCTAGCAGTTTAGAATTTGATCATGGCCCATGGAAGCATGGGTTGGGGACTAAGAAAATGGGGGCTATTGCTAGAAATTGCACAGTCAAATAGAGCTCAAAAAATTCGTGGAATCAAAAAATTTTCTTGTTTGCGTTGGTTTATGAATTTTGTAGTTTTATTAAGGGTTTAAGGCCTAACAAACTTCGGTTGACTACATGTTGTGTGCGTAGAGTTCAAGGAGTGTTAGGAAAACCACAAATCGAAGCTGAGTATAGAAATGGAAGAGGTGTTGATTGCCTCCAATTCAAAGAATGAAAGAGAAGGAAGGGATGTCAACTTGGGAGTCGAAGGATCGAACTCCAATGGGCACAGAAGAGAATTGGATAAGGAAGGGCATGGGATGAAAATCATTGAAAGATTGCAGAAAGATGCTTAGGATCACCGAGACGATAGCCAAAATCTCATGAGGGTCAGGGATCTGCAGGGTGAATTCAACTTAAAGATGATGAAGAACCTGGAAAGAATAGAAAGGAAATTGGAACAGGAGAGTGATACAAGAAAAACAGGGAGTTGCAGGACCCCTGAGAGAAAAAAAAGATCGAGGAGTGGTAGCAGACATCGTCATTGCTCCCCAAATCATTTCGATAAGGAAGCACGCAGTAGTTCAAGCATGTCCCCTACCAAAAAGCACAGGAGATCTGGGATGGATGAATTGAAAGGGGAAATGAACAAGATCAAGCCTCCAATGTTCAATGGAGAACATAAGGAGGAAGATGCCGAAACTTGGTTGCTGGGTATGAGAAAATACTTTCAACTACAGAATTATTCCTCTCATACAAAGGGCAGAATTGCCATGTATCAACTGAAAGGAAAGACATCCATGTGGTGGGATCAACTTGTGCAGGTGCAGCACATCAGGGAAAGGGACATCACATGGCAAGAATTCAAGAGGTATTTCGAGAGGAAATACTTAACTAAAAGATATTATGACAAAAGGATGAAATATTTCTTTGAACTCAAGCTAGACAACAAGACCATTGATGAGTATGAACAAAAGTTTTCGGAATTACTCAAGTATGTTCCATTCTTCAAAGATGAGTCTGTCAAGATTCAGAGGTACCTAAGTGGATTATCGCCTCCTATTGGGGATAAGATTTAGTATGATGACCCAAATACTATGGAAGAAATGATAAGAAGAGCGAAGTGCTTATTTGAACAACAAAGAGAAAATCCTACCTTTTGGAAGGCTTGGGATGACCAGAAGAATTGACGCCAAGATATTTGGAAAGAAGTCATTGAGAACCTGAATGAATTGTAGGAATACTTGGAGGGAGAAGCATCGATAGTCATGCGTCATTAGATCAAAAGAAACTGCGAGGAGAATGACGCTAAGAGTCATTCAGCACTCGAAATCTCAGGGGAGGTATTGAACTGTCGATCTCAAGCAAGATCGAACCATTGATTCCTTTCATCGGGGAATCAGAAAATTGAAAGTTGGGAGAACAGAGGAAGTTATTATCGAAAATCCTGAAACGTGAACGTCCAATTCACGAGGAGAGATCTAGACCATTGAATCATGGTGAGTGTCAGCCATTGATTTGACGCACTTGAATTTCATGAAGACGGAAGTTGAAAAAAGGGAAGAGAACTATTTTCTAATTTCATGAACCGCAAAGTCTCAATGCAGGAGAAAGGATCCACATCATTGGATTACGAGGAGCTTTGAATCATTGGATCTAACTCACGTGGGTTTCGGAAAACTAGAGCTTGGAAGAAAACAGGGGAAACTATTTTTTGAAACCCCGAAACGCGAATTGTCAATTCGTGAGGAATTGATCTGGACCATCGAACCCAGAAAGTTGTGGACCTTTGATCTGAGGCAAATGGGGTTCAAGATTTCGGACCTCGAGAGAAAGGAGAAGAGCTAATCCTCAAATTTTGCGAAGGGGAAAGTCCCATAGTGGTCGGAAGTTGGGGCCCCGGGTCATAGCTAGAGGTCACGCTAGTGGAAGTTAAGGGAAGAGATAGCATGCACTAGACTCTTGTTTTAGATTTTGGGGATAGAGAGAGTCAAGGGTGACTCATATCGAAACACCTGGTATGAGAAATCTTGAAACGCCTTGTGGATAGGTGCATGGTCATAGTCGATTGCCAGGTAGGAGAACCTTGTGCTTCCGCTAGTTCTCGCGGGTGAGTTTTTGTGCAAGGCCTGTGGATTTGTTCTGTGGAGGTTCTAGTAGGGACTTGAAGAGCTGCTCCAGCTCCAAGAGTTGAAGATCCATTGACTGGGAGGTCAGCAGACCCCGTTGAGGTGGGGGAACTGCGTCGAAAGTGCTCAGGGAAGGAATAATCATGCATAGTTATAAAATCACATGATTATATTATTTGAATGTATACCACTGGAGGTGGTAAAGGTTGGAGGCCTTTATTAATTCAAATTTTTTCATCTTCTAAATGCACACACTGACATAGTAAAATGTCATGTTAATTTGGTTATGGGGTAGTAAACAAAGAATTAAAGATAAAAACTAGTTATAGGAATAAATGCTAGTAAGCTAGTCATGTATAAGACCAGGACTTGGTTGGATATGGCAAGGTATGGATATGGAAAATTATGAGCCACACAGGTACTAAAAGCTTCCTACTTTTAGATAAAACTTGGGCTGCAACCTTTTTGCTAACACTAATGAACACCACAGAATTATATTATTGGTGTAATGTTCGGGTTGAAAAGGAAGGCATCCAATTAATTGGGAAGATAATAGGAAGTGTATGGACAAGATGGCAGCACATTGGCCAAAATTCCAACTCATGGATGGTGAGATACATGATTGAGATAGAGATCATTATGTAATTCAATGCAAGGTGCACTGAATAAGAATGCATTGAGAATTTCACTCTTGCATAATAATTGATAGAATTGTATACTAAATGCAATGGTTGAATATGTTTTGTAAGTACATGCATATATATTATTTCATGGAAATAATTATACTAATGGCTGAAATGTTTCTAACCCATGAAGTTGAGAACATTTCAGGAACTATTAAACATTGCAACAGGAAAGTTACAAGCCAGGTAGTCATAGGAATAGAGACTACATAAAATTTATGTTCAGAAAATTGAAATAATAAACTTACTATTGTTAATTATGAACATGCATATGCATAGAATGACGAGTCATTCTATTTGGTCAAGTTGTTTGGTAATTGTGATTGAATTTCTAGGTGTAGGAAATTCTAAGATCATTGCATAAGATGTTGTACATGTTGAATTATGATGTACAAAAAATACGGACAATTTGTTGGAAGTATGCAAGATGAAGTCTTGCAGGAAAATTGTATGAAGTTTGGTGCCTATGGAAAATCACAAGGATGGTTGCATTCATAATATGGCAACAACCAAGATGAATCATGAAATAGAATTTCATGTTTTGGGGATAAAAGTTGAATTTCCTTTCGAACTAATTGGAGTTCCAAAATGAATTCTTTTATGTTAGCTCATGATAACTACGTGTGGTTGATGCAGATGAGATGATGTTGATAAAATTTAAAATGTTGACTACAAAGAGTATCTCGGGAAGATGCTACTTGGAAACCTTTGAGGGCAGTTGGAACTCCTCGAGCCATGTTGCTCTAAGACTTCCGATCCGGCCTGTTGCTAAAGCCCA
Organism: Picea engelmannii; assembly: GCA_009831015.1. Classification (NCBI taxonomy): domain Eukaryota; kingdom Viridiplantae; phylum Streptophyta; class Pinopsida; order Pinales; family Pinaceae; genus Picea; species Picea engelmannii. Next base: position 389,469 of record ML785066.1, read on the forward strand.
AGGAAAGGGAGGTGTAGCACCGACGGACTGTGCTTGTGAAGGTGTATACTCACGGGTGGGACAGGCATGTGGGGAATGAGAGACCATTGGTTGGAGTGTTGTTGAGGTCTGGTACCTTGGCCTAGACCTTGTTGATAAGGATTTTGGACCATGGCTATCTTGGGAAGCCATTGCCCCGATGGTGTCATAGCCTTTCTCAGGGGTGGAAGGTCTTCTCAATCAAAAGATAAGTACAATTCTCTATTTATTGTATGTTGTGTATGTTGTATACAGTTATAATGTTATTAAAATTGTCTGTATATACATATATATACATTGCATATATGCTTGCATTACCTGCATCCATGACTGTACATAATGTGTTTCATGTTTCATTGCTTAAGAAATATATACCAGATGTTAATCATGTTATCGATTGGAATGTGATTCAGGTGGAACAAGAAGGTGTCTTGCAAGTGCATCATGTGCGCATATTGGAGAGGAAAAAAAAACAGCTCCAGAATCGAGCTATAGGGTTTGTAAAGGTCCAGTGGACCTGGTACGGTCCTGAGGACGCAACATGGGAGAATGAAGATGTTATGCAAGCAGAGTACCCGCATCTTTTTGAAAATTTTGGAAAGCTTGCAGATGCAGTGTAAATGCACTGAGGATGGCGCAAAAATAAGGGGAGGGGATCGTAATGTCCCCAAGGACGAGCCCTGTTGTAAATCATGTCTATGAAGTATAAAGCTTGCATTATGAATTGTAATTATGTTTTATAGGCTGGTGAGCCAAGTTTATATAAGTTGGTGGGATTATGTGTTATTAGGCCGGAGAGCCTAAGTGTTAAGGCCGAGAGCCTGCTTTTGTATATGTAATCATGTAGAACATTAATAAAAATATAAACACCACTGTGTGCAAACCGACCATGATGAATGAGTGATGGGGGACTAAGATTCTAAAGAGTAGGTAAGGGATTGGGGGATGGAAGGTTGGAAAGAGAGGTTAAGTGTTTATCCTAGGCACTTAAGTCCTTGGGAATAATATTTTAATATTATTCCAAAAAGCCATGTGAAATATATGTTTTGTCTTAAGTTCCTAGAGAGGAATGCATGTTGATGGAGGGAATGTAGCTTCATGGGTGACATGTGTCGACCAAGGCACATGCAGTTAAAAAAATTGCAGAAGTCAGCCATGGGGTGGTGTTGGTCATTCGGTCATCCTCCACTTGAGTTCATGGTGATGCCCGTCTGAACCCGTTTTGCCTCTGCGTCTGCATTTTCTTACTCGTGCACCATGAAGGAAACCCTCATGGTAAAATTGTTTGCTCTTGCATTCTTCCATTCTCCACCTGAGTCGCTCCTCATTCCATCATCCTTTGCGTCTGATTTTAGATACCCTCACGCAGCTCTGAGAACCATAAAACTGAGATTTCTTCCTGAAGACCAAAACATCATCCGTCTGTTTTCATTATTAGTCTACGTCTGCCCTTGACATACCTATGCATCATTGAGAGAACTGGTCAGGAGGGGAAAGTCTACTTTTGATTTCTAGAACCTAGTCTATTCGCCATTGCAGAGCTGAATCCATACCCGATCTGCCTGTAGGTTGTTTCTTTCTATTTTCCTGAGTGAGGTTGTGTTGTGGTTATCCTCACCATGCGAGAATTGAGTCGGAAGGGGCTGAAGAACTAGGTTTTAAGCTCATTCTTTGAAGAGGTAGTATGTCAGGCTTGTGAGAAGCTATTTCCAGGTGGAGTCTACTGGGAAGTGGTATTCTTCCAGAGAGAGTCCAGCACCAGCTACGGAACTCTAAGACTTCCTGATATGGCCTGTTTCCGAGACCTATAGAGGGAGGTGAAGCACTGATGGACTGTGCTTGTGAAGGTGTATACTCATGGGTGGAATAGGCATGTGGGGAATGAGAGTCTGTGAATAGTGGGCGTAAGAAGGCATCCTGGGAAGAATCCTTCTGGTTATTCTGTGCAGTTTTCCCTGTAACCTCAGCCTAGACTAGGATTCCTTGCCTTGGGTGGAGCTTAGTCCCAACTCGGGGGTGACCCACTACTAAGCATGATGAGTAGCATGGTCTAAGGCTGGGAGGTTAGTGGAAGGCCTACACATGGTTGGTGTAATTACCACGGTTTCAAAGATAAGTATCATCTTATGCTTAATATTATGTTTTGCATGCTTGTGATGATTATATGTATCATGTATTCTGTTGTGCATATGAATTATTATTAATGACAGGGAATATTTATGTTAGCAGTAATATTGTGCTTACTCTGAGTTAAATGTGTTTAATATGACTTAAATGCATGTTATTAATTAAGTATGAGAATGATGTTGTTCCGCATAGTAGCATTTTCCCAGCCAGTGGGATGACGGCCCAGGGGGCGTTATAGTTCAGATAAGAAGAAAATTTATTAAAGACTCAGAACAATCTCATGTTTCTTTTTTATCTATGAACGAACCTAAAAATTTTGATGAATCTAGCCAGCATGATGATTGGATTAGAGTAATAAATGAAGAGATTGATCAGATTGAGAAGAACAATACTTGGGAGCTTGTTCCTAGACCTGAAGATAAGAATGTAATAGGTTCCAAATGGGTGTTCAAAAATAAAATGAATGAAAAAGGACAAGTTGTTAGAAATAAATCCAGATTGGTCTGTAAAGGGTATGCACAAGTTGAAGGCCAGGACTTTGATGAAAATTTTGCACCAGTGGAAAGATTGGAGGCCATTAGAATTTTCCTTGCATATTCATGCCATAAGAACTTTAAAGTGTATCATATGGATGTTAAGTCATATTTTCTTAATGAAGATCTAGAGGAAGAAGTATATATGGAGCAACCTAAAGGACTCTCATTGACAAATAATCCTAATTATGTTTGCAAGCTAAAGAAGGCCTTATATGGACTAAAACAAGCACCATGAGCTTGGTATTATAGACTGGACAAATTTTTACAAGACAAAGGGTTCAAGAAAGGTATTGTTGACAACAATCTCTACATTAAGTCTGAAGGTGACAATTTACTAGTTGTTTTGGTTTATGTAGATGATATTATTTTTGGTTGTACTAATGAATCATATGTCTAGTGGTTTGCTAACTCTATGCAAACAGAGTTTGAGATGTCCTTGATAGGAGAACTATCATATTTTCTTGGCTTACAAGTAAAATAGAGTTCTGCAAGAATTTTTATATCTCAATAAAAATATTTGAAAGAGATGTTGAAGAAATTTCAGATGGAGGATTCCTCTCATGTTAGTACACCTATGGTGGTTGGTTGCAAGCTTAGTAAAGATGATATGTCACCCAATGTTGATCAAAGGACATACCGATAAATGATAGGCAGTCTTTTGTACATCATAGCATCACATCCTAATATAATGCAAGTTGTTGGAATGGTAGGTCGTTATCAGTCAGCTCCTAAACAACGTCACTTGGTAGCTGTCACAAGGATATTCAAATACTTGAAGGGAAAGATGACTTATGGTCTGTGGTATCCCAGAAATCAGAATTTTCAGTTAACTACTTATTCAGATGCAGATTGGGCAAACTGTGTTGATGAGAGAAAAAGAACCAGTGGAGGAGCATTCTTCCTGGGTGACTCATTAGTAGCATGGCTTAGTAAAAAGCAAGGATCTATTTCCTCATCAACTACAGAAGCAGAGTACATTGTTTTTTCTACTTGATGCACTCATATTTTATGGATGATACAAACTCTTGCAAATTTTAAGGTAGCTTACACTGATCCCATTCCACTTCACTGTGATAACACCAGTGCCATCAGTCTCTCTAAGAATCCTGTACTTCATTCAAAATCTAAGCACATACCAATAAAATACCATTTTCTCAAAGAACAAGTTACAAACAGAATTGTTCAGGCGAATTATATTCCTTCCACAGAACATATAGCTAATATCTTTACTAAGCTATTAGCAGTGACCCCTTTTAGATATCTTCATCAAAAATTGGGGGTTATAACTTCTTTCGTCTAATCAGTTCACCTAGTCAGGGGGAGTACTTATTGAATATCTGTTGTATTTCTAAGATGCTCATAGTTGACAGGGGGAGTGTGTACTGCAAAAGCTCAAGGGGGAGCGTGTCTCTTCTTTGACATTGATGTCAAAGGAGGAGAAAGTGTGGTAATTTCAAGGATGCTACAGTGGTATAGTTGGATGTTCTTCAAGGTTGCCATCAATGCCAAAGGGGGAGATTGTTGGCATATTTATTACGGGTAGACAGAAGGTAGAGTATTTGTTTGTCATTGATAGTAAGCTTAGCTCGATGATGATGAACAAGAGAAAGTGGCAAGATCAGAAGCATAAACTCCATTTTAGAGTTTCAGATACCGGGAGTTGGAGGAGTCAAGAGTCGAGACTCTTCATCACAGGAGTCCCGAAGTTGCGAAATGCGAAACGTCGAAATACCGAAACAAGCACATCGATGAACCACGATAGCAAACCGCGTCAGCTAAGGACACATGGCACAATCAGGCAATGACAAGTGTCAAGCTAATTCAACATTTCAAGCACATGTAAGTCATGAATCAGAGTGACACGTGGAAACTACTCGTCACATGTCAATCCATGTGTGCCGTCAGCAGGTTTACGTCACATTGGAACTTTCTACTTCAGGGTTTTACATAGCAAGCAGAAACTCCAACATCATGAAGTCTCGAACTCCAAAATGCTGAAATTATGAAATGCCAAAATGCGAAAAACACCTTTTGGTGTAGGTTTCAGATACAGGGAGTTGGAGTTTTGAAAAGCTTCTCCACATGAATGTCAAAATGAAAAAGTGCCGAAATGCGAAAAACACCTTTTGGTGTAGGTTTCGGATACCAGGAGTTGGAGTGTCGAAACACTTCACCATAGAAATGTCGAAATATCGAAATGCCAAAATGTGAAAAACACCTTTTGGTGTAGGTTTTGGATACCAGGAGTTGGAGTGTCGAAATACTTCACCACAGGAATGATGAAATGCCGAAATGCAAAATGGTGAAATAAATGCAAGGCCCTGTGTATTTAATCCAATGATGCAAGTGAATTTGAATATGATCAGAGGGCTATTGTTTCACCTCACAGTCAATTGATCAATTACGATTTAGTTAGAAAAAATGATTCATAATTCTTGATCAGTTGGCGATTCAGTTGCTGAGGAATTTTTTCCCAAGGAGATTCGAGGTGTAACGGATGAGGTGTGTGTGAATAAAAGGAGATATGAAACGACTATTCAATGTTGTTTGTTCTGACTGAAAAATGATTTGAACTGTAGAAAGGTAAAATTACAGTATGCACAGTGTGAAGAAAGCTCAGAGATAAGGAACAGAAGATGAACAGAGGAGAAAAGGTGAAGAGAGAAGAATGTGCACATATCAAAGAGCATGAGAAGGATAGAGAAAGAACATATAGAAAGAGACAGCAAATCAAGCCAAATATGAACAGAGCAGAAGAATAGTGTAGTAGAGAAGAATTACAGAACAGTGAAGAAGTGGTAAGAATTGATTTATCTGTGTTGTTGGTTATTCAAGCATTTATTTGTAATAAGGGTGGTAGGGAGGTGCTAGGGAGGACTGTTTTCCTCAGAGGTTCAAGTGGGTGATTGAACACAGGGAGTTGTAGCTTCCATCTGGTTGCATCCAGAAAAACTAGGGTGGGGGGTTGGTGCAAGGGAGAACAAGTGATCTCTATTATACAGGTTGGAGCCTGTGTAACTGAAAGTTGGTGCTTCCATCCAGTTGGTGCTAGAACACTCAGGGAGATGGTTCTTCCTTCTAGTCGAGACTAGAGAAACCAGAGAGTTGGTGCTCTCAAACAAGTTGGAGCTTGTAAAACAGAGGTAGTAGCCTCACATTGAGTTGATGCTCAATTATAGATGATGTACAGACCTTAAAAGACTACCTATCATTTCGAAGAAGAAGAGGTTTTCTCCCTTTATGGGTTTCCTTGTGAAAATTTGTCTCTATGTATATCTTATGTGTGACTGATGCTCATTATCTATGTTGTCCATATGTTGTATAATATTAATGATCACTTGAAGAAAGATTAAGAATATTTTAATAGACTTAAAATTGTTTAAGCACAATACCAACTGATTCACCCCCCCCCCGCCTCTCAGTTGTCTTAGTAATTTCAACAATTTCATGCTACAAGGATTGCATGCATTGTTTGAATTGGAAGTCTAAAGGTTGAGACATGGAGTCCCTAGAATTTTTTTGATATATGTCACATTAGAGTTCTAAACAAAGGTTGGCGCATTTTTTAAAGTTTGAGACTTGGGATATGGTGGTGTATCAAGCTTGGAGTAAATTGTTAGTAGGTTGTGTGTTGTATGGTTAGCTTACTCATACTAGTTATGGATGAATATGTAAGTGTAGATGCGATGTGCAGTAAATGCATGTTGCTCTAACCTACCTCGATCCCACCACGCTAGGAATTTCACATTTGGTCTTTTGCTGGTTGTTGTTACTAATCTTTGTTTTTCTGTGGAAGAGGTATATAGAGTTGGTCGATTCTCCTTTGAAAATTTTACATGCAGGTATGAGATTTCTTACTGCTCCATCCATGAATTTTTTTCTCTTCTCTTTAATTAAGTCAAAAGTTGGATCTTGAGTTTTCTCAATGTATGTGCATTTCTAACTTTACGATTTATGCATTTCTTACTAAATATGGATGGTTGTTGAAGATTGGCCTCTTTGGCATTTGTATGTGAATTATTCACAGTTAAAATAGTGTGTGGGTGTCTCTTACTGTATGTAGTTGTTTCATGATTTACCTATAAAAAAAATGATATTGCTTGGGAAGCTCGCAGGCCTGCCTTGCCTCTAGCTTCTTTTATCAATTTCTCTATGTCTATTAAAACCGTTATCACTGCTTGTGGCCTATGGGTTTTTTTGAAGACTCTTCCTATCGTTTAATTGTGTGGCTTTCGTGGCTATCATTATCGCGCCCTTGTATCATCTCTTTAAATATAAATGTGGAATTTTGTGGTGGTATTAAGATTTTCATGCTCCTTTTGGCTAAACCCTCAACTTGGTCAGCTAGTCCTCCTTCACCGCATTACTATTGATAGTTTCATATTGAACCATGTACTTGGAAAATAAGGTGGAAGGTAGCCAACCCAGAATTTAGTAAAGGCATTCTTCATTCTCTTTTTGGTCAGGGGTTTAGTAGATTATTTGTCGTGCGAAGATGGAAAGAATGTTAAGCCCACTCATTTGTTTATTAATAAATTCTGTCATAAGGAAATATTTGGGTTCAATGGAATCATGGAAAAAGTATTGTTAAAAATATGACTTCTTGTGTTTTAATTCCATATGCAAGAAGCTCCTTTGTGTATGACTTATACATGCATTAAATGAGTCTTACAAACCAAAATGAAAGGGAAATTGGAAGCATGGTTATTTGAGGTTTTAGTTGAACTATTGTTATATCTCGGGAGCCCTTTTATGGACACTTTGAGGGACCCTGTAGTAATTTAAATAGTACTGGTGTTGTTATTGTAAGCCACAACCTGTCCAGTCCTCGACTGTTGGTTGTGATTATTATGATGTTTTGCATTCTCAAATATGTTGTGCCCAAGATGTGTTATTATTGTTAAATATTTCTTGGGAAATAAAATATGAATTGATTAATGTGTAATGAAATTTCTAAGGAAAATGAGCATCCTTGAGAGAAACACCATTTTTGAGTTTTTTTTGGGGGGGAATAGAGTGTTGAATTTCAATTTTGAAATAGTAAAAGGTTTTGATTCTTAACTGACATTGAGGATGGCATTGTTTGATATATTAGAATAGTATTCATGGGGATCCCTGCCATTATACCATTTTCCACAAAATACACTCCCCTCATTATCCCATTTGCACTTGTTCACTCCTTCTTCTGTGACATTCATTTTTAAGAAAGGTCTATATGGAAATGAAGAAAAATTGGGGTGGCAGTAATTGATGATTGGTATTCTGTGGTATGTTTATATACATGGTTGATTGTTTTTGTTGATTTCTTGAACAATATTCATAAATCTTTCCCCCTCTATGAGATCACTTTATGCTAAATACAATCCCTCCATACTCCCAATGACCCTATCAACCCTGTGTTTGTATGGAAATTAATTTATGGCAGTTTTATGGATGGATTGCATGTGTATTGTAGTAAATAATAGAGCCAACTCTTGATTTATTTAAGTGGAGTTTCATGTATGGATTATTAAGAAACGTTCATGATTCGTTGAATATTTGCTTCAGGACGATTTTTTTTCCAGCAAGGGTAGTAATGGTAGAAGTAACAGAGGCAGGGGACAACAGTGAGAAGAGAACTAATGCCTCACATAGTAAATATGGATTTTTATGATTGATGCTAATTTATATGTTGAAGAAAATATTTGTTTTATTATTTTGATAAATTTTTGAACAAACATATATTTGAAACTATTTTGGACATCAACATTCATTTGAGCATTTTTTATTGGACATCTTCGATATAATGCTTTTTGGGAACATGATTATATTACATTTTTTTGGTATTTATCTTTTGATCATATATATATGAAGGGGGAGTTACAATGAGATGTTTTTGAATTAAATGATTTGAACATTTCTTATGTTAGATAATTTTAAAAGGAAATAATTGGGACTCACAATGACTCCCACCTATCTAGTTATTATTTAAAGACCCTTATTTATATGTTATTATTATTTATTTGTCTCAAAATAATTAGTTAAGTTACTTTGAATTAACTAAATAAAGGTAGTTCAACTACCATAACTTATTGAGAGAGGATAAAATATCAATCAAATGAAGAGACAAGGGAGGAGAGAATAGAAGGAGAACTACAACCAAAAGGTTTTCTCTATATTAGTGAGATATTTTTTAGTTTTCATTTATTTTTAGTTTACTATAAAGCTTAATCCTCTTGATGACAACAGTTGTTGGACATAGTGTCATTAATGTGTTTTCATTGATGTCAAATAGTATAACTGTATGCAACTTTCATGTCAAATAAATATATGCAGTATGATAGTACGCAGAGTTAAAATGCTTGGGAGGGTTAGTGATTGAATATCATAAGCTTAGAAGAGATGAAGCACATGAAAATTAGTAGGGAAAGCACCAAATCAACGACAGGGATGGATTGCGGAGAAAAAAAGGATAATTAAACAACTTGTTATTCCCAATCCCGCAATTAGTGTAGACCGTCAGATTACAAGAGAAGGATCATCAGAGGACTAGTCATCGATCAGATCAAATCTAGATCGTTGGATACGCAAGCACCAGATCAACTGTAGGGATTGATTGTGGAGAGCGAAGGGAGAATTAAACTATACGTTATTTCCAATCCCGCAATTATTCTGGATTGTCAGATCTCATTGATTCAAAGATCAACAATTGTGGTTGACTCACCAACAATCGCACAACTTCAATTGCGGAGTTTGGACAAGGAATTAAACCACTCGCAAGTTATGGTTCTACAATCCACATCATTCGTTGCATCAAGTTAAGTGGAAGGATAGTATAAGTAAAGATGAAGGTCATCTGATACGAAGTCCTGAAGTAAGTGAGGACCATACAATCTATTCAGAGTGTGCCAAGGTAGCAGTGGTCAACTTCGGGGAATCTCACTTTGGGAGAACAAGGAATTAAAGAAATCGAATTACCTGAGGTCTTGAAGGCCTAAGTTTAGAAGTCTCGAGGATAAGACACATATCACTCACATTGAGAGCTCATGTCATCAATAGTGATGTCAGCAAGTTACATCACTATGGGAGTTTTTACTTTGGGAGTTTCACCAACAGCAAATGACCTAAGTCTCGAAGTCCCAAAGGCTGAATTTATGAAATGGACATGATTCATCTGATCTGAAGAACACTTCGGGAGAATTCTCAACCATTGAAGATTATGGACACATGTCTGTTATTCAGGATATTTGTAAAGAGGCTAGAAGTTGTGAAGGATGAAGTCCCAAATTCCCGAAGTAAACGAGAATCATGCATCTCTTTATGGAAAGTAAAAGCATGACCATTGATTTTATTAAGTCATCAAGCACTCACTTGGCCTAGTTCCTTTTCACTGCCTATGGTCATATGGAATAAGAGAAATAAAGGTAAAATATAATACATTTTTAATCCCTAAATAGTGGCTCATTACCCATTAATTGGGGCATATTATATTAGTAATGATATTTTATTTATTTCATCTTTAGGCCATTAGTTTTAATTATACCTCTTAGTCTCCTATATATACCAAGGAGACATTTTCATTTTCAATCATCTTGTAATTGTACATTTATGTGGGCATAAGGAGTTTTCCCTCTTGAAGAGGCTTATTATCTGAATTTATATCTTTTTCAAGCTGTTGAGTACTTACTCTAAGGTTTTTCTATGCTATATTGATATTTGGTTCCTAACATATGGTATCGGAGCTCAAGGTCTTGGGGTTTCACTACTACATCTGAGACAACTTGGAATTTTCACTATAACTTTGCTTCTACAATGTTTCAGAAGGAACAGATTGGAGGTTATTTAGTAGACGGATCAAGGTACGTTGGGTTAAAATTTCAGCTCCTGATCCCTTATACTTTCGGAGATACATCCTGTGCAATATAGGCCTTTGGAATCGTCCAGAACTAAGTCATTGTGGAATTTTCTCTATAAAAAAAAAAATTGTAACGTTTCAGACCCTGAAATCTGGAGTATATTCACAGAAATTAGTATAGTATCTGTCAAAAAATGTTCAGCTTCTAGGTCATCTTACATTTGTAGATACACCCTGTGGAAGATAGGGTATCTGACTAGTCCTATTGACTAGTCTCAAGAAGGTGTTTTAGGTAAAACAATCATAACTTATTCCTAGAGTATCCAAATTGAGTGAGACTGGTTTCATTGGATATTGGACAATCTGTAGTATTTTTTTACGAGTTTCATAATTTCATTATCAATTATTTTGTCTGGGGCATGCTATAAAAGTGATATCTCCTGAAAAGGACAAAAATCAACAAGTTGTGGGGAAGATACCGTAAATTCCACTTGGCACATCCAATTTTGATCAGACCTATGGCATTACAGAGAAGAAATATCACAGAAATACAAAAAATAAAGTTTCATACCCATAAGGTCTGAAACTGTGGATATACGGTAGAATAAATATTGTCTAGCAGAACCACCTCAAAATCAAGTTTCAAAAGTGATACTTGGCCAACATGCCACCCAAAAAGGGAAATTCTACACCAAATAAGCCTCCAGACAATCCTACTTGGACTCTTGATGAAGGTGAAGAAATGCGTAGGGACATAAATGATTTACAAAATAAGATAGTAACAAAAGATGAACTACAACATACATAAGCTAAGTTGGAGGCAAAGATGGATGGTTTCATGGAAGGATTGAAAAAAAAATTAATAGATAGGACACCTAAAAGTGCAAATGTATCCCATGATATTCATGATGAGGACACAAGGAAGGTGAATCAAGAATGGAGAAACTCTAACTTTGGGTCGAAGACCAACCACGTTCCTAAGATCGATATGAGGGAGTTTGATGGAAAGGACCCTATCACATGGATACTTCAGATGGAGCAATTCTTTGATCTACATAATGTGCCACATACACAAAAGGTATGAATTGCTTCTTTATATTTAGAACCCAATCAATTTGTATGGTATAGATGGTTGTGTTCTCGCAAATCACTCATCACTTGGACAATTTTCACAGAAGAAATGATAGCACACTATGAGGATACAAGGAACAATACCTTATTTAGCCAATTGATAAATCTCAAGCAAAAGGGTTCAGTTACATAGCACATTGAGAACTTCCAAAGATTGAATATAAAGGTAGCAGATATTCTAGATGAGCACTTTATTGATGTATTCATAGGAACTTTAAGAGATAACATTCAACATGAGGTTCGCCTTTGGGAACCCAAATCATTGGAGAATGCATTTTGGGTGGCAAGAAATGTTGAAAGTAAAAGTATGTCTATGGATACTAGAAGGACCAATCCTAACATCTATAGAGAGAATAATGCTCCTTCTTCTAAAACACCTCAACCTACAAGGTTGACACCTCAACAATTGGAGGAAAGAAAAGAAAAGGGTTTATGCTTTAATTGTGATAGGAAGTACACTAAGGGACATAAGTGTGGTGAGAAGAAATTATTCTACATAGATTATGAAGAGGAAGAAGAACAATAATATGAACAAGAACCATCTCAAGATGAAAACGTAGAATCATTTTCATCTGAAGAGTTGACTCCCATGATATCATGTAATGCATTGGCTGGAATTAGCACTCCTCAAACCCTCAAGATCGAAGGATATATCAAAAATAAAAAGGCAATAGTCCTAATTGATTCTAGTAGTACTCATAATTTCATTTACTATAAATTAGCCAAAGATCTCAATTGCTTTGTATATCCAGCACCAGAGTTTCAAGTAATGACTGCAGATGGAGGAACTATCAATTTCTCAGGGAAATGCAATAAGATCATTTTTACTATGGGGGAATATGTAATGAATAGTCCAATGATTTCTATACCCATGGATGGTGTTGATGTTGTACTAGGAATCTAATGGTTACAATCATTAGGAACAATGGATTTTAATTTTCAAGAACTTTTCATGAAATTTTCATTGGAAGGAAAAGAAATTGAGTTAAGAGGTATCACAGGGAAACCTAGTAATGTGATAAGCTCTAATGGCATGACAAAATTATTGAAAAAGGGGCATCAAGGTGTTATTGCACAAAAATGCTCACTATATGTTCAAACATCTAAGCCATCTATTCCTCTAGATCTCCAAGGAATCATTGATAAACATTCCAAATTATTTGAAGATATTCCCAAAGGTCTTCCACCCACTTGAAATCATGATCATGATATTCACCTAATTCCTGGGAGTGTTCCTCCTAACATCAGGCCATACAGATATGCTTATGCCCATAAGAGTGAAATTGAGCACATGGTTGAAGAAATGTTAGAGGTTGGCATTATTAGACCTAGCGAAAGTTCTTACTCTGCATCGGTGATAATGGTATTCAAGAAAGATGGCTCATGGTGTATGTGTCCATATTATAGAGAGATCAACAAGATCACTATTAAAGATAAGTTTCCTATTCCCATCATTGATGAATTGTTAGATGAACTACATGGAGCAATCTATTTCACAAAGTTGGATCTTCGTTCAGGGTATCATCAGATTAGAATGAAGGAAGAAGATATCCCAAAGACAACATTTTGAACTCATGAAGGCCATTATAAATTTTTGGTCATGCCTTTTGGCCTTACAAATGCACCTTCCATATTCCAAGGGTTGATGAATTCCATTTTCAAGCCCTTCCTTCGAAAATTTGTGTTAGTATTTTTTGATGATATACTAATCTATAGCAATTCTTGGGAGGATCATGTGAAACATGTTGACAAGGTGCTACAACTAATAAAGGAGCAACAACTATATGCCAAACCATCCAAATGTTTCTTTGGAGTGAAAGAGGTAGAGTCATATTGCTGTCCTAATGCAATAAGGAAGGCCCCTGGCTTTTGAAAGTTGACCACTCAAGGGAAAGGGCATACAAAAACCCATTTATGAGAAGGAAATGATGGAAATACTACATGCATTGAAGAATGGAGTCCTTACTTAATAAGTAGGCACTTCAAGGTCAAAACAAATAATGATAGTCTTAAATACTTCTTGGAACAAAGACTATCTTCAGAAGAACAATAAAAATGGGTAACCAAGATATTGGGTTATGATTTTGAAATCGTCTATAAAAAAGTGAAGAAAAATGTTGTGGCAGATGCACTCTCAAGGAAGGATGAAGATCTTGAGGCCTTTCTCTATGCTATCTCGATCATCCAACCTGATTGGATAATAGAAGCAAGGGATGAATGGAAGAATGAAGAAAATGTGTGGACTCTCATTCAAAGGCTACAGTAGGATTCCAATACATCATATACATTTACATGGAAAAATGGTTCACTATGGTACAAAGATCACTTATATTTATGTAAGAAATCCCAACTCAAACAAAAGGTACTATTGGAATTTCACACCTCTCCAGTAGGAGGGCACTTGGTATTTTCAAAAACCTACCATAAGGTCAAGAAGGAATTTTTTTGGGATGGCCTTAAATATTATGTTCAAAGGTTTGTGGAAGAATTTTTGGTTTTCCAACAAAATAAGGTGGAAACAATTAAGACCCCAGGTATTTTACAACCATTAGCCATCCCAAGTTAGCGTTGGGAGGAGGTTTCCATGGATTTCATCACAGGGTTACCGAAGTCTGAAGGAAAGAGTGTCATCATGGTGATTGTTGATAGACTGACCAAGTACGCACACTTTTGTGCACTCTCACATCTTTTTAAAGCTAGTACAGTTGCCACTTCATTCATGGAGACAGTTCAAAAGCTACATGGCAGCCCAAAGATTAATGTAAGTGACAGAGATCTCATCTTCATTGGACATTTTTGGACAGAATTGTTTTCTTGTTTGGGTACTCAATTGGCTCATAGCTCATCCTATCAACCTCTATCTGATGGACAAACTGAGATAGTGAACAAATGGATGGAATGCTACCTTCGTTTCTTTGTCTCCGATAAACAAACACAATGCTTCAAATGGTTACCCTTGGAAGAATGGTGGTATAACACTTCCTTTCATACTGCAACAAAAATGACACCATTTATGGCACTCTATGGATACCACCCTCCTTCCATCACTTCTTCTCTAAAAGAAAAATCTAAGGTTCAAGTAGTGGAATATCACATCAACCATCAACAACAAGTTCTCCAAATATTAAAGGACAACTTGACCATGGCACAAAATCGTATGAAACGACAAGCAGATCAACATCGTAGTGAAAGAAGTTTTGAAGTAGGGGATTGGGTGTTTCTAAGACCACAAACATACAAACAGATGTCCCTCAAGAAAGACAATAAATATAATAAATTATCACCAAAGTAATATGGCCCTTATAAGGTGTTGCAAAATATTGGTACTCTGGCATACAAATTAGAGTTGCCTGCATCTTCACGAGTACACCCAGTTTTCCATGTTTCATGCTTAAACAAGGTTATAGGTGACAAGATCCCAAATCAAACTATATTTCCATAACTTGATGAGGAAGGAAAAATCATATTGGAGCCTGAAGCCATCACTGACACAAAAATTCTCCAGCTGAGGAATAGATCCATTTTAGAGTATCTCATTAAATAGAGGAAACTACCAGCTGAAGATTCCACTTGGGAAGATGAGTCTTTTATACAAAAGCATCCAGATTTACTCAAGTGTTGCGGACCACACTTGTCTCAAGGGGAGGGGCATGTTAAGCCCTAAATAGTGGCTCATTACCCCTTAATTGGGGCATATTATATTAGTAATTTTATTTTATTTATGTCGGCTTTAGGCCATTAGTTGTAATTATATACCAGGGAGACATTTTGATTTTGAATCATCTTGTAATTTTAAATTTATGTGGGCATAAGGAGGTTTCCTCCTCGAAGAGGCTTATTATCTGAATTTATCTCTTTTTCAAGGCGTTGAGTACTTATTCTGAGGTTTTTCTATGCTATATTGATATTTGGTTCTTAACATACATCGCTTAAGTTGATAAGCTTGTGGTTTTTCATTGTCAGTCATATGAAAATGGTTTGAAGGAAGCACCTCTGCAGAACTCGATTTTTGCAATATTTGTAGAGTTATGTAACTAACTTAAATGAAATCGATCCATACCTGTGATCGATTAATGAAAATAATTTTCATTAAATTGAAAGGGATTCTCGATAATATTTGGATAAAGAAAAGAAAACGAATTTATTGTTAAATGACTGGGTGCGATGGTCCAAACAAAGGACACAATGTTTCATAGCTCACACTAGTTGGAAGAATATATATAAACGAGAAAGAGTGGTGAGAAGAATGTGTCTCTACAGTTCAGATAAGAAGATCAAAACAGAAGAAGAGTTCAAGAAGAAGAATTGTTGGTTCTAATGGGCTTGTCAATGTCTTATTGAAGATCATGAACAGAAGAAGACAAAGCATCAGTTATGAAATCTAGTATTTGATATAGAAGACCTTTATTGGAATGTAGCAGATTCATTGAAGATTAAATGACAGAAGCCAGAGAGTGAGAGATGAAGTTTAACTGCAGATAACCAGAAGACCATACAAGCAGAGATTGCAGCAGACAAGTAGAAAGTACAGTAGTTAATGATTCTAAGAAGACTTGAAGAATTTATAGTATCTTTGTGTGTTTATGAACACCTTGAACAGAGTACGGTAAAAGAGTTATAAGTTTTATAACTTGCATAAAGGGAGGAAGGGTGGAGCAAGGGAAAAGAAGTCAAAGTCAAAAAATTCAAATCTGATAGGACTTGTGTTAATGGTTTCATGAATCAAATTCAATGAAGAGCAACAGAGATTGAATTGCATTGTGAAATTAAGGGTGGTTGGGTGGTGAAAGGGAAATTTGGATCCTACAGAGGAGTACGTGCTTCCTTGTCAGTTGTTGCTGACTAAATAGGGGGTCATAGCCTCCTTCCAATTTTAGATGGTAAATAGGGTGTTGAAGCATCTTTTTAGTGGTAGCTGATAAAATAGGGTGTTGTAGCCTCCTTCCAGTTGTAGCTGGTAAATAGGGTGTCAAAGCATCCTTTAAGTGGTAGATGGTAAACTAAGGGGTCGTATCCTCCTTCCAGTTGTAGCTGGTAAATGGGGTGTTGAAGCATCCCTTCAGTCATAACTGTAGAAACTTGGGGACAATCTATCCATCAAGTTGTATCTTGAAAATAGTTTTGTAAGAGAACATTTTATTAATGATAAAAGAGTTGGTGGTTTTTCCTGTTGGATTCCATGATACATCAATCGGTATCAGAGCAAGGTTCCTTTATGAAGAGTCTAACAAATTGAAAGGAAGATCAAATTAAGCACAAATGGATTGACAAAATATTTACACTGTGAATGGAACTCCAATACCTGGAAAAGAAGAATACATATTTTGGAGTATAAGAATGGAAGGTCATCTAAAGGCATTGGGACTTGAAGTATGGAATTCAGTGATCATCCACCAAACAGAGTAAGGACTCCAACTCTAAAGAAAGTCGAGAAAAGTAACTCAATGGAAATGAATACAATACTTCATGGATTACCTGATGTTCTCAAAGAGAAGATAGGTGAATGTAACTCTGTAAAGGAACTTTGGGACAATATAAAAGACCTCTACTCAAATGAGAAGTCAAATGAAGCATTTCAATCAGAACAAAGTTCAGTCCACAAAAATTCTAGTGAAGAATATTCTTTCGAAAAACACTCAGACATTGAAGCAACAGTCAATATTAAAGCAGAGCTTGAATGTGCTTTGGATGAACTGAGAAAATATAAACAAATGTGTAAAAAAATAAAGGATCTCATGTTGGATAGAAGGATGAAACAAGGTTAAAATAAGAAAGAACTTGAGAAAATCATAGTTGACTTTAGAATCCAATTCCAACTATATCAAGAGAGATTGGAATCCTTGGAACAATCTCTTAATAAGGATCAACAAAAGGTTGAAGAGCTCAAACAACAACAGCTAGAAAGTGAGGAAGAAAATCATACCTTAAAAAGACAACTAATGTCTTCACAAGAGGAGCTACATAGTTCAAGACAATAAGCAATCATTAGCATGGAAGAAGCCAAGAATTTAAAACAAGAAGTTGTTGGACTCAAGGATCAGCTAAAGACTGTTGAAAAATTCAAGAAAGGAACTGAAGCCCTTGATAAAATTATCAATCTACAAAGGTTTCCCTTGAACCAATATGGCCTTGGATATGACCAAGTACACATGGTTAAAGGGTCAAGTCCTATTACTCAGATTGATGTAGACGATGACAAGTGTTGTGATGATACCTCCAAAGAAACAATTATGCAACAGATGGATGACAAGAATGAAAACTCCTTTGCTCAAGAACCTTCTCATCCTCCCAATAAGAGTAACCTCAAAAGAAATGGAAATCATAAGAAAGAAGACCAAAAAAGTCCCAATTACAAGAGTGCATCCTATGGCTATTGTTTTTATTATGGTCACAAGGCTGTTGACTACAGAACCAAGAGACACGGGTTGAAAAAGCAAGAAAACACATGTAGTTCAAGTGAAATGAAAGATCCTAACAACAAGACTGGGCCTGGGTATGTGAAGAAAGAAGTATTATTTCCCCTACTTTCAATACTAACAAAATAAGTTGGCAAATAAATTCATTTTCAAAAGATCTTCGCAGATGTTTAGGGGTTATTTCTATTCATGTAATAACTATGGACATAAAGATATGAATTGTAGAGAATATGGAAGGAAAAACTTAAGGGTTAAGAACTATAAACTTAAAGATAACCAAACAGTAAATCAATTTAAAAGCATAAATTATAACTCCTTTGCACCTCTACAAGAAAGGAACCTAGAATGCTTCAGATTTTATAGTTATGGACATAAAGCGAGTAATTGTAGATTAATGCAAGTCTAAGAAAAACCAAAGTTCATTAGATAGCAAAAGAATATTTTGAAAGAAAAAACATCAAAAGAGGAATGTCTTATTTCCTTGAAAGCCCAAGATAAAAAAATATATATGGTATGTTGAAAATGGGTGCTCAAAACATATGACATGAAACAAGGAAAAGTTTTTTTGCTTAAAGAAAAAACAGAATACTCAACCTCTTCTATGAAACTCGTGGAATAAAAAAACAAAAGCAATTCTTTGCTTCCAGAACACCTCAGCAAAATGGGATTGCTGAGAGAAGGAATAGAACAGTCCAGGAAGCTGCAAGGACTATGCTCAATGAAGAAAAATTATATGATGGATATTGGATGGAAGATGTAAGGACAACAATATACATATTGAACAAAGGTCAGCTCGGGATTAATAGTAATAAGACTCCTTATGAACTGTGGTTTCGAAGAGCTCCTTCTGTAAAATACTTCAAGGTCTTTGAAAGTAAGTGTTACATCAAAAGGCTTGATGAGAATCTCGGAAAATTTGATGCTATATCTAATGAAGGTATCTTTCTTGGATATGCCTCTACCAATAAAGCATAAATATGCTACAATATTATATTACATAAGATTGTTGAGAGTCAAGATGTCAAGGTGGATGATTTAAAAACAATAAGGATCAAACATCAAGAGAGTATACTTGATAATGAAGATGAAAATGAAGATGATGATGAGTCAGTTGTTACACAAGATAAATAAGAAAAGGAAGAGGATAATATGGATACTAGTGAAGACGAATAATATATTCAAGAAGAAGAGATAAGAGAAGAATCCCCAAGAAAAGACACAAATACACCCTCAAGAATGACTCAAAGGAATCATCTTGAGGAACTCATTATTGGAAATAAAAGCAATGGAGTGCATACAAGAAGAAAATTGGTGTATCATACAGAAATAGCACTTATGTCACATATTGAGCCCAACTCAATCAAAGAGGCATGTAAAGACGAAAATTGGGTCAATGCTATGAATGAAGAATTGGACCAGATTGAAAAAAATCAAACTTGGGAACTAGTTCCAAGACCAAAAAATAAAAATGCCATTGGAACTAAATGGGTGTATAAAAACAAAATGGATGAGAATGGGAAAGTAATCAAGAAAAAATCCATATTGGTGTGTAAAGGGTATGCTCAGATTGAAGGGGTAGACTTTGAAGAAACCTTTGCACATGTGGCTAGTTTAGAGGCAATTAGTATGTTGTTAGCCTTCTCCATCTACAAAAATTTTAAAGTATACCAAATGGATTTCAATTCAGCATTTCTCAATGGAAACCTCGAAGAGGAAGTCTATATTGAGCAACCAGAAGGATTTCAATTAGCTAACAAAGGAGACTATGTCTGTAAACTAAAGAAAGCACTCTATGGGATAAAAAAAGCACCCACAGCATGGTATCCAAGGCTAGATTCTTATTTACAAGTACAAGGCCTCAAAAGAGGATCAACAGACAATAATATTTATTGTAAAATTGTTGGTAACAACATGATTGTTGTGGAAGTATATGTTGATGATATTATATTTGGCAGTAATGATGAAAAAATGAGTAAGGACTTTGCTAGGAGAATGCAACAAGAATTTGAAATGTCCTTGCTTGTTGAACTGAATTTCTTTCTTGGGTTACAAATAATGCAGTCCAAAAGAGGATTCTTTATCCATCAGTCCAAGTATGTTAAAGATATTCTTAAGAAATTATAGTTAGAGGATTGCAAACCTGTTAGTACACCTACAACAATTGGATGCAAACTAAGCAAGGAAGATGATTCCAAAGATGTAGATCCAAAACACTGTAGATCAATGATTGGAAGTTTACCATATGTAACAGCTTCCAGACCTAATGTCAAACAAGTTGTTGGGATGGTGGCTAGATTCCAAGACGCACCAAAAGAGAGCCATGTTCAAGCTGTGAAAATAATCTTTAGGTATTTGAAAGGAACCATAGATCTTGGTTTGTGTTACCCTAGCAAGGATTCATTACTTTAAAATCCTATTTAGATGCAGATTGGGAAGGTTATGTAGATGATAGAAAAATTACAAGTGGAGGACCATTCTTCTTGGGAGAATCATCGGTATCCTGGATAAGTAAGAAACAGTCCTCAATATCTCTATCTAGCACTGAAGATGAGTCTATCACAATAGCATATTGTTGCACACAAGTGTAATGGATGAAACAAACCTTACAAGACATCAAAATAATGTTTGAAGAACCCACTACTATCTATTGTGTTAATACAAGCACTATAAGTCTCTCCAAGAACCCTGTCTAGAACTCCAAATCAAAACACATTCCCATAAAATACCACTATCTAAGAGATTAGGCTAAAAATAAGAACATTAAAATCGAATATGTCCCAACACAAGAACATGAGGTAGATATTTTCACTAAACCCTTAAGCAGAGATGTATTTGAATATCTTAGGAAAATATTGGGAGTAATCCCTCTTCCAATCTAATCTCTCAATAAAATAATGCATTGATTGGCACCAATTCAGGGGGAGAAAGAAATCGAAGTCAGGAGGACTCATTTCGTTATGACAAGAAAAGTATGATTGCATGAGGAGTTACCCAAGTTCAGATTCTGGTTAGAATCATATAGATAGACAAAGCTTTACCATAGGGGAAGCAACCATTTTCCATTGATGTCAAAGGGGGAGAGTATCTTTAGAAGAGAGAAGCATCATCACAGGGGGATATTGTGTATGAAATTGGTGTGTTTCCATCAATGAAAAAGGGGGATATTGTTGGACATGGTGTCATTAATGTGTTGTCATTGATGTTAAGAAGTATAATAGTATGCAGAGTTCATGTCAAATAAATATATTCAGTATGAAAGTACATAGAGATTAAAAATCTCAGGAGGGTTAGCTACTGAAGATCAGAAGCTCATAAGAGATGATGCACATGAAACTCAGAAGGGAAAGCGCCAGATCAACGACATGGATGGATTTTGGAGAGAAAAAGGAGAATTAAAAAACATGTTATTCCCAATCCCACAATTAGTCTAGACTGTCATATTACAAGAGAAGGATCGTCGGAGGACTAGTCAATGATTAGATAAAATCAGGACCATTGGATACGCAAGAACCAGATCAACGAAAGAGATTGATTGTGGAGCATGAAGGGAGAATTAACCTATATGTTATTTACAATCCCACAATTATTCTAGATCGTCAGATCTAATTGATTAAAATATCAATGACTGTGGTTGACTCACCAACAATCGCACAACTTCAATTGTGGAGTTTGGGCAACTAATTAAACCACTCGCAAGTTATGGTTCTGCAATCCACATTGACCGTTGTATCAAGTTAAGTGGAAGGATAGGATAAGTAAATACGAATACCATCCTATAATAAGTCTCAAAGTAAATGAGGATTGTTCGATCTATTCAGAGTGTGCCAAGGTAGTAGTGGTTAACTTCGACGCTGACCACTTTGGGAGAAAAAGGGTTTAGAACAAGTAATATCACCCAAAGGCCAAAGTACCAAAGAAAATGTGAACCATCTGATATGAATAACACTTCATGAGATATCAGGACTGTCAGATCATGTTTATTGGAAGGACATAGTAAGCAGAAAATGTCCTGAAATAAATGTAAGTTGTCTGATCTGAGGAAACACTTCAGAAGATATCCTGATCGTCAGATCGAGGAAATTAGAAGGATAGGATAAGAAATGCCAAATGCCTGAAATCCTGAATAGTTGAATTCCCGACAGTCGTTGGATCATGTTAATACTTTTCAAGTTAAAGAATGACCATTGGATGAAGTGAAGCTACTTGAGGTTTACACTTCGGGAAATCTCACTTCGGGAGAACTGGGAAGTGGCGAAATTGAATTACCTGAAGTCCTGAAGGTCGAAGTTCTGAAGTCTCGAGGATAAGACATGTATCACTCACATTGAGAGCCCACGTCATCAATACTGACGTCAAAAAGTTGCATCACTCAGGAAGTTTTTACTTCAGTATTTTCACCACCAGCAAATGACCTAAGTCTCAAAGTGGACATGAGCCATCTGATCTAAAGAACACTTCGAGAGAATTCTCAACCATTGAAGATTATGGACATGCGTCTGTTATTTAGGAGATTTGTAAAGAGTATGGAAGTTGCGAAGGACGAAGTCCCAAATTCCCAAAGTAAACGAGAATCATCCATGTCTTCATGGAAAGTAAAAATGTGACCATTGATTTTATTAAGTGATCAAGAAGTTGCTTGTCCTAGTGCCTGGTCATTTCCTGTGGTCATATGGAATAAGAGAAATAAAGGTAAAAGATAATACATCACTTAAGTTGATAAGCTTGTGGTTTTGCATTGTTAGTCATATGAAAATGGTTTGAAGGAAGGGCCTCTGCAGAACTCAGTTTTTTCAATATTTGTAGATTTATGGAACTAAGTTAAATGAAATCGATCCATACCTATGATCGATTAATGAAAATCATTTTCATTAAATTGAAAGGGCTTCTCGATAATATTTGGATAAATAAAAACAAATGAGATTATTGTTAAATGAAGGGGTGTGATGGTCCAAACAAAGGACACAATGTTTCATAACTCACACTAGTTGGAAGAATATATAAATGAGAAAGAGTGGTGAGAAGAATGTGTCTTTGTGGTTCAGATAAGAAGATCAAAACAAAATTAGAGTTCAAGAAGAAGAAGTGTTGGTTCTAATGGGCCTATCAATGCATTATTGAAGATCAATAACAGAAGAAGACAGAGCAACAGTTATGCAATCCAATATTTGATATAGAATACCTTTATTGGACTGCAGCAGATTCATTGAATATTAAATGACAGAATCCAGAGAGCAAGAGATGAATTTTGACTACAGATAACTAGAACACCGTCCAAATAGAGGTTGCAAAAGACAAGTAGAAAGTACAACAATTAATGATTCTAAGAAGACTTAAAGAATTGATAGTATCTCTGTGTGTTTATGAACACCTTGAACAGAATACAGTAAAAGAGATATAAGTGTTATAACCTACATAAAGGCAGGAAGGGTGGAGCAAGGGAAAACAAGTCGAAGTCAAAAAAGTCAAATCTAATAGGACTTGTGTTAATGGATGCATGAATCAAATTCAATGAAGAGCAGCAGAGATTGAATTGCATTATGAAATTAAGGGTGGTTGGGTGGTGCAAGGGCAGGTTGGATCCTGCAGGGGAGTAGGTTCTTTGTTGTCAGCTGTAGTTGACTAAATAGGGGGTCGTAGCCTCCTTCCAGTTGTAGCTGGTAAATATGGTGTTGAAGCATCCTTTTAGTGGTAGCTTATAAACTATAGGGTTGTAGCCTCCTTCCAGTTGTAACTGGTAAATAGGGTGTCAAAGAATCCTTTCAGTGGTAGATAATAAACTAGGGGGTCGTAGCCTCCTTCCAGTTGTAATTGGTAAATGGGGTGTGGAAGCATCCCTTCAGTCATAGCTGAAGAAACTTGGGGAGAGTCTCTCCATCAAGTTGTAGCTTGAAAACAGTTTTGTAAGAGAAAATTTATTAATGAGAAAAGAGTTGATGGTTTTCCTTGTTGGGTTCCACGATAAAATCATGTGTTCATAAGGGTTTTTTTTCATCATATGTTGCTTAATTGAATAATTAATGTGTGTGATTAATATTGATGAAATTAAAAAGAAAAAGTAGGCAATATTGATTGACCCCCCCCTCTCAATATTGTTGGATATTCCATCAACAAGGTCTTATTGAAGGCAACAAGATTCAAAACTGAATCACATATTTCAGTAGCTTGTTTCAAAGGTATTTGGTTTATCTTTGGCAGTCTGTGTATTCTTGTTTGTTTATGAATTAAATTTCATGATTGATAAAGAATATCTTGCAGAATCAAGTGGCAGCATGTTGTGGCAAGATGATATAGATCATTAGTTTCAGTTTTATTATGTTGTTAGAGTCTTTTTGTATGGTTCCCATCAAAGGCTTCTAAATATGACTTTAGTCCCTATCCTCACAAGGGTTTGTAAAAGAGAACTTAGTTTTGTGTCTCGAAATGAAATAAAATAAGATTATTGTTTTTGTCTCACATATGTGTCTTCATGATATATGGTTCTTTCTTTTTATTTTATATGTTTACATTATTGTAAATTTTGTATACTCTCACATAGCTTTGTTTAATTTTATTTTACATTGCTATAAACATAAAATCATCCTTGATCCTTTGTACTTGATACTTGTGGATTAAGTGAATATTTGTTAGGCTATAACATCAGGTTTCATTCCCAACTATCTTTTCCTAGCCATGAAATATCTGATAATTATTGAGTAAGGTATTCCATACCTTTTCCTCAACATGTGGGAGACTACTGAGGGAAATTCCCATGTGGATCAAAGCATTCTTGATGGAGGAGGGGATGTTAACTATTCTCTCAACTGACATGGAAGCCTAAACACCTACGCTTGGGTTAGGGTGACTTTGGGGTAGGATCATGACCTAATAAGGGGAAATGGTTCTTTGACAAATGGGGGAATATCAAGAAAAGAATGCAAGAAATGAGCGAGCCTTGAGGAGAGTCACCATAGTTGAGAAGTGGTGGCATGGAAAGGTAAAGAAAGAAGAAAAGAAGTCTGAGGTGTTTCAGAAAGAAATCAAATCAAGAGGAACAAATGAAAGAAATAAGGAAGATTTGAGGAAGGTAAGAAGACAAGAAAGGTTGGTCAGTCTAAAATTATAGCAGAGAGAAGCGTAGAGAGAAAGAGTCCCCAGGTGGGTGGACAAGAAGAGGAGAAAGTATAAGCAAGGGAAGATGAAGTAGGTTTGGATATTTCAGAAGGCTCAGAAGATTCAGTCTCGATATCAAGAAACATTGGGAATCAGGTTGAGAAGGCTTCTCTAGAGGAAGAAAATGAGATCCCCCAAACCAAATAAACCCGCCCAAAAGTCAATAGAACCAGCCCCAATCACTCATTCCGTAGGTTCCCTCTATACCCATGGTAAGCTCTATACTGCATACTTATGCTAGTTCTATTCCATCACATTCAGTCAGTCAATCACGTTTTGTAAGTGTAAACACTGGGAGGATATTAGGATCCCTTAGCATATTGCAACTAGGGTCGTTGGGTTTCATTTTAATAGGAATAGTAAGACCCAGAATGGATGGAAATACAGGATACTCGATTTCCCGATACCCAAAATTATAGGGTAAAGGGGATGTGGATGTCGAGAAACAATGGTTCCTATGTCAAGCCATTTGGAGATCTAGAGGGACTCTCAATGCAAACGAGCTAGTAAAATTTCATACTACCTTGAGGGGTCATGCCATCAAATGGTACATGAAGGATATTGAACTAGAGGTGCAAGGAAAATATTTCACCCGTGCACAAGTTTGTTTTAAGTTCATCGTCGAATTCAAACTACCTCAGTAAGAGAAACAATATTTCTGTGAGTTGCAGGAGATTCAACAAAGGGAAGGAGAATGTTCCTAGGAGTATAGTCAAAAAGTCAAAGACGTTATTAGGAGGTTAGCACTTCCAATTCATGAAGATCACCGGAGGGAATTATACATCCAAGGAATACTACCTATGATGAGAATTCCTAAAACACAACAGTGGATAGCCACCTTAATAGATGCCTTGCAATAGTCAATGAAGATTGAATCCATGGAAGGTTATCTAGGGAGTCTAAGAGTGACCAGAACTGTAAGTTTTAAACCTGCGAAGTAAAGCAATGCATATAGATTCTTAAGCAATACATAAATTAATCAATGGCTCATACACAGAATACACAGAGATCTTTACCGGAAACCCTCAACCGGGAAAACCTTTCTTTTTCATTATATCGAATTTCACCATTCGCCATACAATATATACAATGTTTTTAGGTATTCCGTAGATACCAAAACCCTAATCCCTTAATCCGGGATTAATTTACAAATCAGCTAAAAATAGCAAAATCCGCTAAAAATAGCAAAAACCGCCCCAAAATGGATCATCAGACGCAGTCGTCGTATCTAACGCACCCACACACACACACATGCAAAGAATATAACACATACCCAACATTCTCCCACTTGTTGTTTTCTTTGCATACAGGGGTCCAGGGGATTATATAGTCAACAATCCAAGGCAGCAATGCCCATTGTTACTCTACACCAAGAGAACTTTTCTGTGCTCATAGACTTTGTCAATGAATCTACAACATTCTTCAAAGTGTCAACCTTTTCTAGCAACACCTTCTTTTCCTCAACCATGTCTCTCACAAAGTTATACTGAACATCAATATGCTTTGTCTTCAAATGATAAGCTGGGTTCTTTGCCA
>ML785066.1:419812-431054 GCA_009831015.1 Picea engelmannii
CAGGTTTATCACAGACCCAAGATAAACTTGATCTGTCAAGACCGAGCCAAACCCTCAGCAACAAAGGCGTCCCTCTGAAGCCAAAAACGTGCTCTGATACCACATGTAAGTTTTAAACCTGCGAAGTAAAGCAATGCATATAGCTTCTTAAGCAATACAAAAATTAATCAATGGCTCATACACAGAATACACAGAGATCTTTACCGGAAACCCTCAACCGGGAAAACCTTTCTTTTTCATTATATCGAATTTCACCATTCGCCATACAATATATACAATGTTTTTAGGTATTCCGTAGATACCAAAACCCTAATCCCTTAATCCGGGATTAATTTACAAATCAGCTAAAAATAGCAAAATCCGCTAAAAATAGCAAAAACCGCCCCAAAAGGGATCGTCAAACGCAGTCGTCATATCTAATGTACCCACACACACACATGCAAAGAATATAACACATACCCAACAAGAACTCTAGTGGATGCAAAATTGTCGCAACTCTAGGGACAAATATTGACACTAACAAAGAATATTCAAGAATTAACTATACCAACACCAAGATGACCTCAAGTTTGGTGCACAATATGCTACATAGAGGGGCATCTGGAAAACGAATTTTTGTGCATGAGGGGAATGGGACCTTCTCACAATATGATGGGACCCTCTCCAAGAAAAATAGGAGGAGTTTTGCAAGTATCTGTGACTCCATCATTCCATGCACCAGTGTTATACCATGTCTTTCTAGGAAATCAAACATCTTAGCCAATTGAGTATTGTGAGATTTTTTGAACACATGGGCATGTGCCGAGGTAGTGTCCTATCATGCATAAGTATATGACTATGCCCAATACAATACATTGTGATTTGTGTGCATCTACAACAAATTCTACAAATCAATGTAGAGTGATGGACATGTTGTTCAACATATTAGATCAGACAACATTCAGAATAAATAAAACTCCCCAAGGACCTAGAATTGGCCAAGGAGGTGGGGGTGGAGGTGGATTCAAAGGAGGAAGAAATGGGGAAAGAGGACCAGGAATATGTTGCAATTTTGATGAGAAAGGTCACTTGGCTAGAGACTTCCCTCACCCAAGATGACCATGGTGCTCTCACTGCAGAACTAACAGGAATGCAACTGAAGACTGCCCAGAACTAATCGCAAAATGAGAATATAGGGTTCATCAATGAGGAGCTAACCTCATAGGATCAGAACTGAAAAGGGAAATCAAGGGAAAAATACCTAATATCAACATCATTACTCATGGAGGAGAAAAAACTAGGGCATATATAGACAACCATCCCAAGATTCAGAAAACAACTCCCAAGAATGACAAGTATGACCCGTCGAAAAAAAAAATGTTCTTCAAAGATGCAATAGAAATATATATGAATATCCCTGCTCCAGAAATAGTGGAGAATTCCCCTAAAGTCACCTTTAAATCTAAACTTGCGCAAGCCCCTACCTCACCACTGACACCTAGAAGCCTGGTGATTCCAAAGAGACACCATGAGTAGTCTCAAAACATAATCAATATTTGGTCTCAATTGTTCTTTGATATCCTCGGGGATGACCAACTTACGGAGAAGTTGCGCAACACCTTGTAACTAATAATAGTAAATGAGGGAACCTCGTAAGCCATCATAACGACCAACCTCCATGAGAAGAGTACCCAGAGAATACAAAGAAGAAAGGTGTGAATAGGAAAATAATTTAGGTTAGAAGCCCAACTAAATGATTTTGAAAATAATATGGCATGCCAGATTTTGGATTCGATGTCAACATCCTACCCAAAAATACCCAAGAAGCTTTGGGAAAACCTCAGTTAGTGTATTCCCCCATCCAATTGAAAATGACAAACCAATATTTCATTTTCCCAGTAGAAATACTAGAAAATGTAGAAATAGATGTTGTGGTAGTTAAAACCACAGTCGATTTCGAAGAAATTGAAATCATGGGAGATAAGGATCCCTACCATTCTCTACTCAAAATTGATTGGGCATATGAAAATTGTGTTATCATTGATATAAATAAGGACACCGTGACATTTCAGGTGGATGGGATAAAAGTGGTTCAACCCTTAGATTCGTATTTAGGGCCTAGATACACTAAACCAACGGAAAAAAATATGGAATCAAATTCTCTTGACCAATTATTCACCATAACAATAGGAACAAGACCAAATTACATATCCCACTACAAAGGTGTCGGTAAGTTGGAGAAGGACACATTCTGCTGACGAGGATTCAGAATTAGAATTTGACAGTTGGCAGCAAGGCTCATACGAATGATTCTCAAGATGATAGGAAACTGTTAGAGTAATGAGATGGATTGTAACTGAGGTCATGGAACACCCAACATATGATGGTACCTCAAAGGTAGACAATTTTCTTACTAGCATAGAAGAAATAATAGTGGTAGATCAAAGGATCTCAGTTATTGACTTAGCCTTATAGGATACCCCCGCTGGATGGCGGGCCACTCACAGAGCCTTGATTATGGAGTGGGAATATGTGAAGCAAGCCATCCAATGTTGATTCCAAATTATTGATTAAATAAAAGAAGATATGTATATATATTTTAAATATGTGCAACTATTCGATGGACGGTCTGACCCCAATGTGCATATTGAGATGTGTTTAAAAAAATGGCAAGTTGTGGAAGTACCCTCTCAGCTATGGGTTCAAGTATTTCTCCACTCACTGGGTCCAATCCCAAAATCCTGGTACATACATGAAGAGACTAGAAGACAAACAAGTTGTTGGAAGATCTTACAAGACCAATTTTCCAAGGACTTCTCCTTCACAAGTAAGTACCTTGAGCTCAACACAATCCTTCAAAGAATCGAAGAAATTCTTTTTACTGATGTTTGCAAAAAGAAATCAAGCCTAGTAGTATGTGTTTACCATGTTCAATTACTTCAGTCTAGTCTGAGTCACAAATATGATAAGATACATGTAGCTTGTTGTAAATTTGACAAAGACCTGGAAAAACTCGATGACTTAAAATAACTTAGAAACTTAACTATTAAAGAAATAGAAGGCATTAGAGAGATTCAGGATACTATACTTAGTCACAACTGTAGCTCCTATAACCATCCACTAAAGTTGTGAAAAGTTAATATAGGGATTACAAAGCATAATAAGATAGCCTCCATAGGAGATTACTGGGATGAGGAGACTATGAATGAAGTCCATAGCTTGTTGCAGGAGTATGAAGACTTGTTTCCAAAAATGTTCTCAGAACTGAAAGGTATAAAAGGATCCATGGGATAAATGAAAATCGAGTTAAAACCTGACTCAAAACCTATGAATAAAATATCATACCACCTTAGTCCTAAAATAAAATAAAAGGTCAAGAAGGAAGTAGAAAAAATGCTTGTGACAGGACTTATTTTCCCGATCAAAGAAGCAAAGTGGATTAGCCCCATAGTTATCTAGAGCAAGAAGGATACAAAATATTTTTTTTTTCTATGTGGACTACAGAAGTTCAAATTTTTCATGTGTGCACGATCTGTTTCCAACACCTTTCAATGATGAAGTGTTAGATCAGGTTGCAGTAAAATAATCTTTATCATTTATAGACAAATTCTCAGGATATCACCACGTCAGAATTGCACAGGAATACAAGAAGAAGACCACATTCATAACTAAGTGGGGAACATTCACATACAACTTAATGCCCTTTGGCTTAAAGAATGCCCCTATAGTATTCTCTTGGATCATAATAGAAACATATCGAGAGTTCATCCACACGTTTGTAGAGGTCTACATGGATGATTGGACTCTATATAGCCTATTAAAGGAACAATTAGGGATACTTCGGTTAATTCTTGATAGATGTCGCGAATTGAAAATATCTATGAACCTAAGGAAGTGCATATTTTGCATACCACATGGCAATATGCTAGGCCATATTGTATGTTTGGAAGGAGTCTTGGTAGAACCAGCTAACATTGTGGTCATTATGAACATGTCGCCACCTACAAGTGCTAAATTGTTGCGCTCTATATTGGGACATACATGATATTACCATAGGTTTATTAGAAGATATGCAACTATTACCACACATTTAGAAAAATTGTTGAAGAAGTCTGAAATATTTTGGTGGACACCAGAATGTGACAAAGTGTTCGACATCCTCAAATAAAAACTAAGTATTTCACCTATCTTGATATTCCCCAATTGGGAAATTGAATTCCATGTACATGTGGGTGCATCAGGCATCACCCTGGGAGCCATTTTAGCACAACCAGGGGAAGGAAATATGGACCACCCTATCTATTTTTCTAGCAGAAATCATTCGTAAGACGAACGCAACTACACAACCATCGAAATGGAAGGTCTAGCTATGATTTATGAATTACAAAATCTTAGAACTATTTGTTAGGATCTCATTTCAATTTTTTTACTGACCACTCTATGTTGAAGTCCCTAGTCAATAAACCAGTACTTGAAGGAAGTATTTGCAGGTGGCTACTGCTCTTTCAGGATTTTTCATTTGAAGTAATTGCCAAATGTGGAATATGAAATGTAGGTCCATATCACCTTTCTAGGTTGGAATCAGGGAAAAGTGGTGGAGCAGTAGATGATCTCACATATGCCAACCTATTATGAATTGAGGCCAGCCCAAAGTATCTTGAAGACAATGTTGTTTTCCTCAGTACGATGACCTACCCAGAAACTTACTCCACAACCCAAAAACGACATATGGTGGTTTCAGTAGCAGACTATCAACTAATTGCGGGACAAATTTACAAATTGGGACTAGACATAATCCTCATGAGATGTGTCTTGAACCACTAAAGGTGATATATCATGTGGGAATGCCATAGTGGAGTTGTGGGAGGACATGTTGGAGGTAAAGCTATCGCACAAAAGGTACTTCAAGATAGATTGTGGTGGGATACATTTTTTAAATATGCTAAAGATTATGATAGATATTTTGAAACCTTCCAAAGAGTAGGGAACCCATCACGAAGAGATGAATTACCCCTTCATCCAGTTAGAGCGCTTCAAGAATTTGATAAATGGTCTATTGCATTTATTGGACCAATTAACCCATCAACTAATCATTCAAAGGACAGATACATCATCACCGCAACATATTACCCCACGATATGGGATGAAGCAGAGGTAGTTCAAGATTTTTTGACATATACAGCTGCTAGATTTATTTTTGAAAATGTCATTACTCGGTTTGGTTGTCCTAGAAGCCTAACCAGTGATCAAGGTAGCCACTTTATCAATAGCACAATCACAACATTCACGAAAAAATTCCTTATACAACACCATACAAGTAGTCCCTATCATCCACAAGATAACAATACCATGGAGGCATTTAATAAAAATATGGAAAGAGGACTAACAAAAGTATGTTGCATAAACAGGGAAGATTGGGATGATAGAGTTCCAATAGTCTTGTGGGCTTACAAGACTACCACAAAGAAGCTACACAGGTATATACCATTTCAATTGGTTTATGGGAAGGAAGTTGTTGTACCTACAAATTTTATCACCCCTAATATCTATATAGCATAGGATACACACATGACAGATGGTGAATTGGTTGTGCAAAGGATTGTAGACTTGCAGGAACTTGAGGAAGCGATATTTCTAGCATATTTTCATCAGTCAGTTGAGAAAGATAGAAAAACATCTTGGCATGGAAGGCACATTAAGTACAAAAGATTTACAAAATGGGATAAGGTATTACTTTATGACATTCGGTATCAGAAGCATCCAGGAAAGTTGTGCATGCATTGGTTGGGTCCATTCATAGTTGTAGAAATCCAACACTCTAGTGCAGTGAAGCTTGTGCAACTGGACGATATTGTTCGACCAGGTTGGGTGAATGGAGCCTTCCTGAAGCCCCAAATTTCTCATGTTTGAACCAAAGGACTGTTACTTAAATCCAAGGGAGCTTGTATAGTAGTTAGAATTTGATTTTTATTAATTTATTTAATACATGTAATAACGTCCAAGTGTGCGTAGTGGCGCAATGACATATGTTTTTTTTCTTCCTAAGTGTTGCTTATGTATAGAAATGTTGACTTAGCCGCATAAGGTCATATGAGTCACCATTACATTAAATGAGGTCATTAAATATGACAAAGACCCTCATTGTGGTTGGGGGGGCGAATCTGAACTATATCACATCCCACATACCATTTTGATCCTATCCATCCATACCCTTTATGGTAGCTACAGTAACCCATCATAATGTTTTGTCAAACCATAAATATGTAATATGCATAGATTCCATCGATATCCCCACCAAGGTTCTCAATCATTAAAATGGTAAGCCCTCAGGTCGACCATGTCCTTGTCAGCCTATTCATTAGATCCAATATCACCTTAGGGATTTTACCCCATTATGATTCTCGTCGGATGTCGAAGCCTAACATTGCTTTGTTGGCATAATGATGAGTGTCTTTATGAGTGATTAGAGGGATCTCTAATTATACCATTTATAATATCTCGTGAACCCAAGGGCGAGAGTCACTATTTATCTCATATACCCCCTTTTTTTTATCTATCTTCACGTTAGCCTAATCTGTGAAGTCCTCTTCTCCTCGGTTGCGACCCCGAACCCCAACTCAGCTAGTCTACCAATGCTCCAGAGAGAACATGCCAAGAGTAGAAGGAGTTTGAAGTTCGACTCCCAAAGAGGTAATTCCAGACGAACCGTATGATCCTAGGTTTGAGCTCATGGGCGATGTCAAGGGAAAGGTAGAGAAAGAAAAAATCCTCGACCTCAACCTAACTAACCAAGAATTTTTTCTTCAAATGAACATTAGCTTGTTTTGGGACTTAGATGTAGACTAAATGAGGGGCATGCATTTTTTCCCAAAACTGGATTTCATCAACTTGTTTAGTTCCACCATTATTCACCTCAGGGATCTATCAGTCTTTGAAACCGCTGGTGAGGTTGCGCAGTGCACCAAATATCTTATCAGTCGAGTGCATGACATGACCTTATGGCTCGATAGAAGTCACTGGATTCATGCAGAGGACATATAGCATCTCAACGGATTGTCCCTAGAGGGTGAGGATGTATCGAATGGATTCCAAGGCCCGAGTAAGCATGGGAAAAAGAAGGGTGAAGTCAGCCTATATGATAAATTCCACACATAGAGGGGAGAACACACAACAAATATTGAGCCAATTATACCAAAGACGGTATAGAGAGCATGTTATTTTATCGCAAGTAACGTTATTCACTCATACTATAAGGATGAATTCACTTTAGACGGTCTCTCAATAGTGGAATTTTGTGCAAATGGAGCAATGTTCAAATGTTGTAGCTACTTGTTAGAGGAACTCCTCATTTCTTGTGAGGAATATCGGGAGAAAGGAGGAACCTTTAACTATGGCTACATGCTCATCCCATTTGCAATATGGAAGCAGGACCACCCACAGGAAGACAGTTGGCGCCTGTAGACAAGGGGTGCCTCGCAAAAATGTTTGAACCTTGGAATTCAAGGTCGGATTCAGAGAACATGGAGTTCAAAAATGCATCATTCCTAAAATGGTACAACCATCTCATAGATGAAAATCATCAGCTGCACATACCACGAGAATTATTAAATCTGAACATAAGGAATATAACATTTGGATTAAATTTCCACTAAAACTTTGTCTGGTTGAGGCATGCAAAGCCTGAGGACTTCCACACAAGGCTGCTACCCTTTTACCTTGAAGAAGAATCCTTTGACAAATAATTTATGTCATGGAACGGCGTTAAGCACAACCCTCGCAATTTGGGTATGAACTAACTCTTGCAACCAGTTCTATTGAAGAAAAAGGGGGAGGAGGAAGAAGAAGGGTCGAGTTACGATGCAATAAAAAAGAAATAGAAAGTTCAAATTTCAATAGATTCAGAAGAAGAGGAGGAAAAGAAAACCTTGTAGTGGAAGAAGAGGACATTTCCATTATTTCCACAACTTTCATAATAAGAAATGTTATCAGGTAAGGATTTCAATGATATCCTAGATGTTACGTTCATAGGAGACGTCTCCATAAAGAAACCTCGAACATATATTTCCCCTACCAAAGTCATAAACCCACAACCAATATCCACATCTTTACCACGTACCAGGGAGCCACTCGTGATGCCCAAACTTTGATTAATATCACATATGACCTTGATCTAGATTCCAGTGCATACATGACCCTCATTATTGAGAAAGCCCCATCACTACTGCAAGATACCCCCGTTCCCTCACATCCCACTTCACCTGAACCAATGCAACTGGATATCCCCGAAACCTCTAAGAATGTGGAAGAACCCACTACTTGACTATTGCAGCCTCGAGCTAGACAATCCCTCTATTTATATCGATTCCAATCACTCGATACTCAACAAAGATTGAACAACCAGAAGTCCAACCACTTACTCAGGTACCGCAAGTTTTGGTTACCCAAAGTCCACTAACAACGGTCAGTGCTGAGGTTCCAATGATCAGAAGAGAGACTCTAGAATTTTCTCTACCAACAGAGACAGAAACTTATCCAGTTCAAATAGAAAGAAAAACACCATATGAACAAACCACAACATCATTGAAATATAAAATGGATCCAGTACTTTATAATACATAGTAGTGTGTAGAACTACTACAACTTTGCTTGGAAAAGACAGAGGTTCTCCCTCTACTTCCAATGGCTATGAAGACCAGACTCACACAACAATTGTGAGGTCCATATCTAGGGGAAGAAGAAGTGGAGACACCCCCAGACCACTCCATGGCTAGCATACTTCCACTTCAATCTAGATTACCCTTGGATGCCACTATTACATCCGACGAGTTCGCTCATTTTCCAACACCGCAACTGGTAGGCTTAATCAAATATTTTACCGACCAATTAGAGGAGAGGATCCAGTAGGAAGAAAGGGAAGATTAATTTTGGAAGCAAGAAGGACTCTTGGCGGAAACACAAAGAACAAAGGAGGAGCATTTGAATATTTAGGAAGAACTGAAAGTACAGAAAGTAAATGGAAAACTAAAAGAGGCCTAGACAAATTTCAGAAAGGAAATGCCTCAGCTGCTGGAATCCAGCATAATAGATGAGCTAGCAAAATAGATTGAATTGGTTCAAGTATCCTGGACTGAGTTGGAAGAACGAGCATAAAATCTATAAGTGCAGTTGTGGGAAAGCAAGTTAGAATCCTAACTACAACCCCAAAATTTAGAAGCCAAACTGCAACCCTGAAAGTTAAAAGAATGATTGGAAAAGGTTGTTCTAGAAGGAAACAATTCTAGAATAACACTGCCTAAAAGGAATGTGGAGTGCACCGCAATATTTAAGAATATCATCGATTGGATGGGAGTAATCTCGCGGTGAAACCAAACACTAGAGGACTAGCGCTTAAATATCCAATCCATCAATGAAGAAGTGGTCAAATCCCTGGATCTGTTGAAACAACATGTAAAATTTAACAAAATTCAGCAAGTGGATCATGATCTGAATGCACTGTTTGAAGCTCAGACAGTGAGAAAGAAAGAACTCTGATAATTTTGACTAGTAGTCCAAACTTCTTACCTACAGATTCATCAAGTGGATTCTATAGTCAACTCAGAATGAAATTCCCTCGTTGCATCCAAGCCAGAAGAGTTCACCACAGGTGCA
Source organism: Picea engelmannii (assembly GCA_009831015.1). Classification (NCBI taxonomy): domain Eukaryota; kingdom Viridiplantae; phylum Streptophyta; class Pinopsida; order Pinales; family Pinaceae; genus Picea; species Picea engelmannii. Next base: position 429,440 of record ML785066.1, read on the forward strand.
ACCTAGTAGTTTGTTGTTGAAGTTTCAGTGCTTACCAGAAAGTTGCAGGACAAAGTCGAGAACTTCCAGGAAGTCAAGAAGAAATCCTTGGAACTAGTACCTAAGTTGGGCCCTTCATTTGAAGGAGATAAAGAAGAAACAATCCAAGCTAGAAGTGGAAGAAACCTAGAAGCAAAAGGAAAGGAAAAACAACAAGCCAACCCAGACACCATGGAAGAGCTAAATACTTGACTCGTGGTGAGTCAAGGATTGTGGTCAGGACCTATTGGGCCCTTAATTTTGATAAACAAAAGTTTCGTAAGTTACTTCATAGATTCATTTTGGTGAATATAATTTGCGCTAGTTGTTTCAGAGCCAAACAACCAACCAAAATAAAGAACAAAAAGTGGAGAAAAGAGAATGCACAGCAGGAAATAGTTCGAACAAAAAATAGTTGGAAGGACAATGCAACACCATTTTTCAAGAAAGAGGTTGCAACTGAATCAAGAAGAAGAGAAAACTCTCGGGTTCTCAAACAACAAACCTAGATCAGTTTATATAGATGGGATCAATATATGATTGTAACAATGTCGATGTTTTCTTGTCATGTTTAAGCTTAGGCAGGTTGGGAAAGGTTGAGTCCAAGTCTGATTCTAGTTGGACTTACTATTGTTGTTAGCCTAGCTAAATCCTGAGATCTAGGTTAGGTACCAGATTGACAATGTAAAAGATTCATGTAGTACTGTAGGGTTGAAAATAACAAGGGACTGATATAACCTTGTGTTGCAGTAGTGGAAAATCCCTTGATGATTATCTTTTTCATGACCAATTATAAATGTAACTCAAGTTGATCTTGTATTCTAAGAAAATACTTGTTCTACGATAATACAGTGGGAGACCCAATTATTTTGAAAATATATTGTGTATTTATCCTTATGATTCTATTGAATGTATGTTATGTTATATTTTATATCTGGTATGCTTAAATTATTATACCTTTCATATGAATGTCGATGCAACTTTGTTTCTCCATTCTCAGTTAGGAAATGTTCAGAACTACAACAAGTTTAAACTATCTTGCGTAGGAATAACATGAATCTTGATACTTCGAAGATCTTTTTGAGTATCCTCCTTACCCTTCAATCTCCTATTATTCTTGGTTGCACTTCATGTGAGACTTATTTCCTCTCGGGAAGATGAAAATGTTAGTGCACTAGACTACATAGGTACCTTATGTTGGTAACTTGAGAAGGACCCTAGTTTGATCACTTTTTCGCCAACACATTACCTTGGGTTGCTTGGATGTATTGTTATGTTGGGTTACTTGGACATGCTATGTTGTGATGTGCTCTAGTGTATGATTTTTTGTTTTGATAAAATGGCCATAGAAACCAAGTTATGTATATGGGATACTTCCCATTTCCTATTGATTATTTGGGCTGGTTGTCATTGATGTCAACCCTTGAGGAAAGTTTGGTAGTGAATTCTGGTAGTGCAAAGGTTTGGGTAATGGACCCAAGTTTGTTCGATATATAATAGTATGCGTTTTGATATATTTATAGGTAAGACTATTTTAGATGGATAGTACATGTATATTGGAGATATGGCTATAACAGAAGACTGACGCAGATGGTTA
>ML785066.1:441276-452512 GCA_009831015.1 Picea engelmannii
GATTCACCCCCCCCCCTCTCAGTTAGTTCATACCTGTAACAATTTTTTGTTTTGATAAAATGGCCATAGAAACCAAGTTATGTATATGGGATACTTCCCATTTCCTGTTGATTATTTGGGTTGGTTGTCATTGATGTCAACCCTTGAGGAAAGTTTGGTAGTGAATTCTGGTAGTGCAAAGGTTTGGGTAATGGACCCAAGTTTGTTCGATATATAATGGTATGCGTTTTGATATATTTATAGGTAAGACTATTCTAGATGGATAGTACATGTCATGTCATTTCTGGTGGTATGTGGAATGCCACATAACTCCTCACAGTTAGAGAGTTATGGCCATGTGAAGTTGGAGAACCCTCATGAGTCATCTAGAAGCCCCAAAAGGTCAAAGTAGTCAAAGTGGCTACAAAGAAGAAATTATTTAAATAATAAAGTGAAGTAATGAGTGTACTATAAGTCAAAGTGGATACAAAATAAATTATTTAAATAATAAAGTTAATCGAGAAATTACTAAGTGGTTAGAAGTGGGTTAGCCCTAAAATAAAGAACGTGGTTTAAGAGATTTTAGAAGGTAAATAATAAAGTGAATTTATGAGTGTACTATAAGTTAAAGTGGATAAAAAAAAATATTTAAATAATAAAGTTAATGGAGAAATTACTAAGTGGACAAGTGGTTAGAAGTGGATTAGCCCTAAAATAAGGAAAGTGGTTTAAGATGGTCAGAAGGTAACCCCTTGAGGAAGCTACATAAAAGTATAAATAAGAGGAAAGGGTCTCTCATTTTAATCACACTTGAGCATATTGAATATATACAAGTGACTGAGGTAACAAAAGGATGTCTAATCCAAATTTCAGAGGGAAGGTGAAGTAAAGAAGGTCAAAATTCAAGGGAGGATAAATTCTATTGATGATGTTTTCTAAGGTATCCGATCATATACACTAGGTCTATTACAGAGTTACAAATCGTATTTGGATGATGAAATTGATGATGGATTTTGGTTGAGGTATGTTACAGATAGAGTTTGTATAACATTGAGGTTGTGGCACAGGGTTTGATGTAATGGTTTTGGATAATGTGATGTATTGCTCAATAGCTTTTGATGGTTATATTGGTATATGGTTGAGGTACATGTTGGGTACATGGTTGAGACAAGTAGGTGATGAGTTGGCACATGCATGAGGTGTACAGGTGATGATGTTGGTACATCCTGGTCATTCATAGTTTATGTGTATTTGATGCATGATTGGTACATATTTGGTGCATGGCTGATGGACTCGTTGATGGTACAAGTTGAGGTACAAGTTGATTCATGATTGATGCACTTGTTTATGGTACAGGCTTATTATAGGTTGAGGTACATGTTGGTGCATGGTTGATGCACTTGTTTATGGTACAGGTTGATTACAAGTTGTTTGGTGCAGGTTGATGCATGGTTGATGCACTTGTTTATGGTACATGTTGATTACAGGTTGATTGGTACATGTTTACAACAGTGTATCTCATAGTTATAGTGTGATAGTGGTTCCATCATTCTACTTTTATTTCAAGGCGGTTGGATGGGGCAAGGACAGGTTGTTGTAGCCACCTTCAGCTTGTAGCCAGAGAAAAAAGGAGGTTGGAGCCTCCTTCTAGTTGTAGAAAGAGAATTGGGGAGTTGGAGCTACCTTTAGGTTGTAGCCTGAGAAACTAGGGATTTGGAGCCTCCTTCTGGTTGTAGCCAGAGAATTGAGGAGTTGGAGCTTCCCTCAAGTTGAAGCCTGAGAAACTAGGGGGTTGGAGCCTCCTTCCATTTGCAACTGGAAAAAAAAGGAAGTTGGTGCTTCATATGAATGTAATTCTTAAAGAAATATAAGAAAAGGCATTATGTAGTTTTCTCCCTCTTTGGGTTTCCATGTAAAAATCGGTGTATTGTGTATGTGTATGATTATTCATTTGTTCATTGTTTATTTACTCTGCAACTATTGGATGATAATGCTACATTGATATAACACTTCCATTTTTTGGTGAAAAGGGATTAAATTACTCTATTATTGATTCACCTCCCCCTCTCAGTAATCCAACAATTGGTATTAGAGCAGGTTCCTTCAGAAAACAGTTTAACCACTAGAAGGAGATCATGGATTATTATAAGAATGGAGTACCAATTTTTAATGGTCAGAATGGTTTAAAGTATGAGATGTGGAGCAGAAGGACAAAAGTATTTTTATAGGCACATGGGCATTATATTTGGCTATTAATTGTTATAGGATATGATAGTTCAAAAAGGGAAAATACTACAACCAAGAAGGAATTGAAGAAGAATAAAAAAATAGCAACGCATTTCATCTGGGAAGGATTACCTAATCTGGTAAGAGAAAAGGTTGGTAAATGTTCATCATCCAAAGAAATTTGGGATAAGTTACATGACATATATTCTTGACCCATCGCAGATTCAGAAAATTCCAAAGAAGATACAGATATAGATCAAGAAGAATTATGTTCACCATGTCAAACAGATTCAGAATATGAAGAGTACATGATCACCATAGGTATGTTGTTTTTCTTTAATTGTGAAAAATGCGGACATCTTGAAATAGAATTCCATGAAGTAAATGAGACAGAAAAACTTATTGAGAAGGAAGAAATTATGAAGCAGAATTGATTAGTTATTTAGATGAACTAAGAGAAGAAAACAAGTCACTCAAGAAATAATTGATGAAACAAAAGGAAAGTGTTCACATTTTTTAAGAAGCCCAATAGGTCATCGAGAAATTAAGAACTTGGATAGAAGAAGCTAGAAAGATCAAAGAAACTATTGAATATCAAAAGTAGTATTTGGAAGCCAACATAGCATCACAAAAGGAAGAAGTAGAAATGAGAGAGAAGATATTGACAAATCATCTTAAGGAAATAACTAATGATCTAAACCAACTTGAGGCAGAGTTTGGTCAAGAAGAGAAAGGACTTGAATAAGAAATAATCACATTAAAAATCCATCTTGAAGAAGCGAAAAGAATAGAAGAAGTCATGAAGTCTCGGATAATGAAGAAAGAAGAAGAGGTTGAGAAGCTTGAAGAAGAAGTTGTCACATTGATAAGTAAAATCACCAAGCTCAACAAGAACGTTGAAGAGACAAAAAGATCCACATCAGTCATAAAGAATGAAGAGAGGGACTCTAGGTTGCTAGAAAAGAAGAATGAAGAAAATAGAAAGAGTTATGTAGAAGTACTCAAAGGAAGGAATCATGGTCAGCCAGAATCTAATAAAACTATTGAAGATAAATATTCAAGAAGACCATCTGTGTTCAAGCATCAAAGAATCTTCAATGATGATCATGATCAGTCAAAGAAAAAATTCAAAAGTACTGCACTATAAAGAAGATCATTCACTCCCAAGTATGCAAATTTATTTTATGGTCATTGTTTTTATTGTACTAATTTTGGACATAAGGTTGCAGATTGCAGGGATTATAAAAGAAATGTTCAAGCAAGAAATGCCTATGTGACCCCATGTAACATTGAATGTTAAAAATGTCACAACTATGAACACATAGCTAGTGATTGTAGAAGCATGATTGATACTTCCATGAAAGAGAACTGATATCAGATATAAGAAAGTATGGATAAGAAAAAACGAAGAATAGGTGAACAAAGATCAGGTCCCATAGATGACAAGATTAGAAATAAAATGAGATGAAAAAAATTCTAGAGAGAAAAAGAAAGATGTCAGATACAGAAAGGTTTGGAAAAAAAATCAAAGAAAATAAGGACATGTAAATGAGGATAATGAATCTACCAATGAATATGATGATGAGTACACATCATAGAAGGAATTGTTCTGAGCCATCCGACTTAAAGAATCCCAGGTAATATGAATATTAGATAGGTGGATTCTATAAGATAGTTGTGATAGACCAAACGACCATCCTTAGAGCAGCTTGCAGAGTTTGAGAAGACAGATCTAGAGCAGTTAGTTAGCAGAAGTACAATCAGTTGTAGTAGTGAATACTTCATGATAGTATAGTGATAAATGGGTCATCATTATAGATAGTTGTGCAGTAGAGTCTTGGACAGTATGGACAGATATGGATTCATAAGAACAATTAGTAGGTTTGGACAGATATATGACAGTGGACGAGAGAATGGATTCATAGATTGGTTCAGAGAGTGGTTTAGAGACAAAGAAACATTATCATAATGGATGATATTTACATAGGAAATGGATCAAATAATGATAATGGATTCCAAATTGGCAGATATTATTTGGACACATGCACTGCATACAATAGTTCACACTCAAAAAAGAGTAATTCTCTTAAGCAACAATGACAAAACTCCCTACAAGCTATGGAAAGGAAGACTAGCAAATGTGAAGCACTTCAGAGTATTTGGAAGAAAATGCTACATCAAAAGAGAAGATGGAATAATGGGAAAGTTTGAATCTCTTTTGGACAAAGGAGTACTTGTTGGTTACTCAAGTACAAGGAAATCATACAAGTTTTACACTCTGAGGTTGAACAAATTTTTGGAAAGCATCAATGTAACAATTGATGAAACATGTGGACGAGGATTAAAGGAAGAAGAAAATGAATCAATGGAACAGCTTTACGAAGAAGAAGCAGAAGATGAAGAAGAAGTAGAAGGGGAAGATGAAGAGGATCAAACAAAAGTAAAAGATCAAGTTTAGCAAATTCCTCCAAAGACACCTAGAAAACGAGTACAGAAGAATCACCCTCTGGATCAGATTATTGGAAACAAGGATGCAAGAGTTGATACTAGAAGAAGAATATGTTCACCAGAACACTACACCTAGCACTCTTATCTATGATTGAACCAAACAGTTTTGAAGAGGCTAGAAATGATGAATTGTGGACTAAGGCCATGGATGAAGAATTTGATCAAATAGAGAAGAATGACACTTAGCAATTAGTTCCAAGACCGAAGAATAAGAATGTGATTGACACAAAGTGGGTTTTCAGAAATATATTGAATGAAGATGGACAAATATCTCAGAGGAACATAAGAGTTTGGATTATATTTCCAAAAGGAAAGGATCTATCACTTTTTTCCTACATAGATGCAGATTGGGCATGTTGCATTGATGATCGATGAAGCACTAGTGGAGCAACGTTCTGCTTGGGTGAGTGTTTAGTATCTTGGCTAAGAAAGAAACAATCATCAGTGTATTTATCTACAACCAAAGCAGAGTATATTGCAGCAGCAACATGTTCTATGGACGAAACAAACTCTTACAGATATACAGGTTGAGTATGATGAGCCCATTCCAATCTATTGTGATAATCCAAGCACCATCAGTATCTCAAATAACCCTATGATGCACTCCAAGATAAAGCAAATTCCAATCAAGTATCACTTTCTATAGGAATAGGTTGTAGAGAAGAACATCAGATTTGAATATGTGGGCACAAAATAACAAGTAGAAGACATCTTTACAAAACCACTTCCATGGGAAGCCTTTGAGTATCTTCACCAAAGACTCAGATTAATTTCTACTCCAAAATGAATGTTTTTGAATGCTTATCTTATATGTCTTAGATTTACATGAGGAATCACCATAAAGAGGACAATTCAAGTTGGGAGATCAATTTCAGGAAGAGTTCACTCAGGGGGAGTATCCCCAAGGAAATATGAATTAGGGGGAGCAGCCCCAGATGGAAAGATACCTTTTCCATTGATGACAAAGGGGGAGATATTTATCATATGCAAACGTATTTGCTTGGAGAAAGAGCACAAAGGAATGGTTCCATGGGGAGCGATGGTCACATGGGGAGCATGAGTGATATGAATTCAGTATTGTATCAGAGTGTTTCCATCAATGTCAAAGGGGGAGATTGTTGATTATTTGGGTTGGTTGTCATTGATGTCAACCCTTGAAGAAAGTCTGGTAGTGAATTCTCATAGTACAAAGGTTTGGGTAATGGACCCAAATTTGTTTGATGGATAATGGTATGAGTTTTGATATATTTTCTGGTAATACTATTCTAGATGGATATTACATGTCATGTCATTTTCGGTGGTATGTGGAATGACACATAACTCCTCATGGTTAGAGAGTTATAGCCATGTGAAGTTGGAGAACCCTCATGAGTCATATAGAAGCCCCAAAAGGTCAAATTAGTCAAAGTGGTTGTAAAGAATAAATTATTTAAATAATAAAGTGAGGTGATGAGTGTACTATAATTCAAAGTGGATACAAAAGAAATTATTTAAATAATAAAGTTAATGGAGAAATTACTAAGAGGACGAGCGGTTAGAAGTGGGTTAGACCTAAAATAAGGAAAGTGGTTTAAGAGATTTTAGAAGGTAAATAATAAAGTGAAGTGATGTGTGTATTATAAGTCAAAGTGGATAAAAAAAAATTATTTAAATAATAAAGTTAATAGAGAAATTACTAAGTGGACAAGTGGTTAGAAGTGGGTTAGCCATAAAACAAGGAAAGTGGTTTAAGATGGTCAGAAGGTAACCCCTTGAGGAAGCTACATAAAAGTATACATAATAGGAAAGGGTATCTCGTTTTAATCACACTTGCGCATATTGAATATCTACAAGTGACTGAGGTAACTAAAGGATATCTAAGCTGAATTTCAGAGGGAAGGTGAAGTAAAGAAGGCCAAAATTCAAGGGAGGATAAATTCTTTTGATGATGCTTTCTAAGGTATGTGGTCATATACACCACATCTATTACAAAGTTACAAATCAGATTTGGATGATGAAATTGATGAGGGATTTTGGTTGAGGTATGTTACATATAGAGGTTGTATAACAGTGAGGTTGTGACACATGGTTTGATGGAATGGTTTATGGTATTTGGTTATAGATAGTGTGATGTATTAATAGATAACTTTTGATGGTTATATTGGTATATGTATTTGGTATATGGTTGAGGTACATGTTGGGTGCATGGTTGATGCATTAGTTGATGAGTTGGCACATACATGAGGTGTATAGTTGATGATGTTGGTACATCTTGATGAGTCATAGTTTATGTATATTTGATACATGATTGGTACATATTTGGTGCATGGATGATGCACTCGTTGATGGTAAAGGTTGAGTTACAGGTTGGTGCATGGTCGATGAATTTTTTTATGGTACAAGATGATTACAGGTTGAGGTACATGTTGGTGCACGGTTGATGCACTTGTGTATGGTACAGGCTTATTACAGGTTGTTTGGTATAGGTTGGTTCTTGGTTGATGCACTTGTTTATGGTACAAGTTGATTATAGGTTGATTGGTACAGGTTTACAACAATATATCTCACAGTGATAGTGTGACAGTGGTTCCATTGTAACATACCCAGCCAACCACAAGTTGAGGTATGCTAACTGCAAGCCCACCCTTAGACTTCTTTCTTGTTCCGATACCTTCTTTATTTATTAAGGATGCATAAGACAAAATAATTAACAACATGCACAACAATATCCAGTGAGCATGAATATTCTAAAGATTCAATTAATGATAATTAAATATACAGTGGAAAAAAATTCATACACAGATAATAATATCACAACAGAGATCACTTATCTTTATGAAAGATGACACCAACTAGCTGCAGACCAAGGACGTTCCACCCAACCATTGACACTACTGCTCCAAATATCAACAACAGCGTCACCCCAAGCCAAGGCTATGAATCCACAAGGATGATTCCAGAGTGTTACTTGGCTTCCCAAACCAGTTATCACTAAATATATCACCGGCTCTCCGACACCCATAGAAATCCAAGTACCAAGCTCTCCTCTACCCATCTTGCACCGCCCGAGAGAATAGACCTCCACCTTTCTCTACCATGCAGTCCCTCAGAAATTCCTCGTCCTTATTCAGGTCTCCAACACAACTGGTCCATAATATCAATGTTGGAACTCTCAGGAATCATTGTTGTGAGAAATGTTGTACATAGGCCACTATATCTTAGACATGTAGGCCTCAAGGCACGACTGGATCAGACCAACGACCATTACGACCAAGTATCCCATGGCTAATTCTTTAGCAGTTCAGTCCCCCTTCCCGAGACCAATACATAGGTGAGGATGGATGGTGGAGGTAGGGGAGTGCCTGTGAGTGCATGAGCATGCATGAGGGAAATTATGGGGTAACGCAAAGGTGATGGAGCAGACGAGCCAATGACCAACCCCACAATCGGACCAGAGTGGGTTTAAGTATTTCGTGGGGAAATCAAGAACCTCCTGGACTCCCCAAGAAGCTCACATAATTGATCCCCTCCCTTAGGTAAAAGGTAATTAACATAGGAATATACATTTATCCTCCCAACCGCCCTCTCTTGTGGAATCATAGCCCCCTATAACTCTAGTCCTTGTCTGTCTAGTAGCCAGCGATGTATTTATTATTAATAATGATAAACAAAACATTACATTTCTTGGGCACACTATCCTTTTAATAATTGTTTGGTCACTCTGGCCTCTCAACATTGTAAAAATACATTATTGAAAATGGGGGTTCAAAACCTGGGGTGTTACATCCCCTCCCCCTTATTTTGGCAATGTCCTTAATGCATATAAAAAATAGAGATCAAAATCTCAAATTTATTCAAAAAGCTACAGGTACTCTACCCGCATGGAATATTCATGCTCCAAGGTAGCATCTTCAGGACCATAGCAGGTCCATTGAACTTTTACCAGCTCTATAATTCGATTCCTGAGAATTGTAACTTTTTTGTCCAATACACGCACTGGCTAAACCTGAAACCCTCTGTCTCTACCTGAATCAGATGCCAATCAATAACATGGTTAGGATCATGTACATATTTCATTAGTAAAGATACATGAAATACATTATGCACATTCATGGAAGTAGGTAATGAAATCATTTATGCAACTGGCCCTATTTTGTCCAATATTTCAGATGGCCACAGAGTTTGGCTACCAAATTGATACAACTACCCAATTTCAAAGAGATCCTCTTGGGATTCACTTTTAAAAGTACATGCTCCCCTACTTTAAATTCTCTAACTATCATGTTCTTGTCTGCATACACTTTTTTTCTATCCTGAGCTTCCTTTAAATTTTGCTTAATCTTGACCACTTGGTCTTCCATGTCCTTGAGCAACTCCGGCCCAAGTACCACTCTATCTGATGGGTTTTCCCAGCTCACTCGAGTATTTCATTTCCTCCTGTACAAGACTTCAAATGGGATTATTCTCAATGAATCTTGATACCCAGTGTAAGTAATCTTCTCACTTAGATGGATTATCCATCAGATACATTCTCAACATGTCTTCAATTATTCGATTGACTATCTCTATTTGCCCATCTGTATGGGGATGATATGTTGTGATAAAGTTTATATTTGTGCCAAATACATTAAACAATCCCCTCCATAAATTGGAGGTAAACTTTGTATCTCTGTCCGAGATGATTTTCCTAGGTATCGCATGCAACATAGCAATTTCCTTCATGAAAATTTCTGCAATATTAGCTGCTATATGCATTGCCTTCATGGACACAAAATGAGCAACCTTTGTTAATTTGTCAACCACCACCATGATTGAATCATGTTGCTTATTTGTTCTGGGTAATCTTGTGATGAAATCCACGGTGATCACTTCCCATTTCTTCTCTAGAATTGGCAATGGTTGTAGAAAACCTGTTGGGTGCATAAGCTCATCCTTCACCTTTTGACATTCCATACATCAGGCAATGTAATCAGCAACATCCTTCTTCATTCCTGGCAAAACGAACTGGCTTCTTACTGCTGTAATTGTTTTCTGGTATCTGGGATGTCTAGCATAAGGAACATCATGGATTTCCTTCAGTACCACATTCCTCAGTTCTCCAGAACTAGGAACATAGATTCTATTTTTTTGCATGAGTAATCCATCTTACTTTAACTCACACTCCTTTATTTTTTGTTGTACATATCCTTGCTATAATTTTTTCTTTACCTGTAGGTAATGTTGGTCTGTAACAAGACCATCTAAATTTTTTCTCTTCAATTCTTACTGATGCATATTTACAGAAGTAGCATGCATGATATGCAAATATTATGGTAGCTTCGGGAGGTATGGACCTGTATGATGACCTATGACGGGATTAGAATCCTATGGAAGGAAGCAAAGAATTGAAGAAAACCCTAGACAGGTTGTCGGCTGAACAAATATATTTATATTGAATTTGTTGATGCCCAGAAAGAGAAGTCGGCCCAATTAGACTGGTCAGGTCGGCCCTAGTTAGACTGGCCAGTCCACTATAAATACAGGGCGCCAATTTCATTATTACACACTCTCAGAATTGCAGAGCCAGTTGTGTGCACTGCAGTTGGTAGTTTTGTGTGCATGTCTCTAGGGAAAGTGGTGCGCTAGTTCTAGGTGGGATCGTCTGTTCATTTTTTGTTTCTATTCTTTTGCTTGGTGCATTTAGCCTCTCTTGGCTATAGATTGCAGCCAGAATTCTCTTCTCGGTCAAGGTCAAGGTGCTCGGAGGGAGGCTTCAGCCTGTGGTTGGGAGACGAGGGTATCGTCGTGGTAAAACAAGCACACAATCCTTTATATTCTAACAGTTTATGGGCCCACAAACCCTTCGGTCAGCCTAAAACACTGGAAGGAAACATAACCGCTAGTTATTGAGCTCATTGAGGAAATGCCACTAGGTTTACTAGCAGGAGCAGCCTCCAAAGAACTGCAGCTAGGTTTACTAGCAGTAGCAGTTGCAGAAACCCTAATTCTCAGATCCGGCACCTTGTGATGGAGCATCTCTCTCAAGGAGAAGAGATCCAGATACTCCCTAACTCAATGCACCTATTGACTTTCTCAGAAGAGAGAAAATATGCAGTTGAAGTTTTGGATCAAGGCATGACTAGTTATCAGTCAACCGAAGACATGTGCGAAACAATCAGTCTCTTACATTACTTAGCACTTACCAATACAATTGAAGACGATATATGGATAATCGACAGTGGAGCTTCCAGGCACATGATGGGAGATCAAGCTAGACTTTTAGATCTAAATGAGAGAAAGACATCGTACAAAGTGGAGCTTGGAGACAAAAGCACCTACCCCGTCGAAGGATTTGGACAAGCCTCAATCAAATTGGAATCAGGTAATCATGTTCACTTAAGCAATGTTCTATATGTACCTGTTTTAGAAAATAATCTTGTATCAATATCATGTTTAGAAGACAAAGGAAACCGAATAGCCTTCATAGATGAAAAGGTGTTATCATGGCATAAAGATTCCAGCATAGAAGATGCTAGGGTTATTGGAAGACGTGAAGGGAATCTAT
>ML785066.1:465090-518445 GCA_009831015.1 Picea engelmannii
AAGCATTCCAAAGTATTTAAAGATATTCCCAAAGGTCTTCCACCCACTCGAAATCATGATCATGAAATTCACCTAATTCCTGGGAGTGTTCCTCCTAACATCAGGCCATACAGATACCCTTACGCCCAGAAGAGTGAAATTGATTGCATGGTTGAATAAATGTTAGAGGCTGGCATTATTAGACCTAGCCAAAGTTCTTACTCTACACCAGTGATAATGGTATTCAAGAAAGATAGCTCATGGCGTATGTGTCCAGATTATAGAGAGCTCAACAAGATCACTATTAAAGATAAGTTTCCCATTCCCGTCATTGATGAATTGTTAGATGAACTACATGGAGCAATCTATTTCACAAAATTGGATCTTCATTCAGGGTATCATCAGATCATAATACAAGTAGAATGATGGACGGGGCCTGAGAAACTATGGGGTTGGAGCCTCCTTCTAGTTGCAGCTGGAAAACAAAGGAAGTTGGTGCTTCCAATGAATTTAATTCTTAAAGACATATAAGAAAAAGCATTATGTGGTTTTCTCCCACTTTGGGTTTCCACGTAAAAACTGGTGTAGTTTGTATGTGTATGATTTCTCATTTGTTCATTGTTTATTTACTTTGCAATTATTGGATAATAATGCTACATTGATATAACACTTGCATTTTATGGTGGAAAATGATTAAATTTCTTTATTATTGATTCACCACCCCTCTAAGTAATCCAACATTTCCTTTGCTAGAGGACTACATGTATAGTTGAGGCAGCTATCCTTTCACCTAAAATGGAGGATATATATGCAGAATCCATTTATTAATAAAAAATTCTTAGAAGTTGATAAAATTATTGATACCATTTATTAATAAAAAATTCTTAGAAGTTGATAAAATTATTGATACACATAGTTAGATGGTTAAGATTAATGTATAAAATTAATGTTATCCTATATCCCTGACATCTAATTAGTTGCAAGTAAAAAAAAATGATTCTCAAAGTTTTCACTCAATAAAAATTTGTTATTCTTTCATAACTCATGATATAACTGAGATCATATATGTATAAATCCCTAACCAACCATTATAAATCCATATAGAGTTCCTTAAGCAACCATTATAAATCTAAAGACAGTTTGGGTCAGATCTGGACATGGTATCTCTCATTTCTATAGTGCCCTTATGTCATTTCCGTAACATCTACAATATATAGAATTGAATCGAATACTACCACTATTAGTGTTAATCAAATACTTTTTTTTTATGAAGAAACGTATATCATGTTAAGCATAAATAAAACAGCATAGCAATTAAATATAGAAGAATGTTTGTGAATGGTTTAATTAAATAAACTTACTGTACATAGTTGGTTACGTGAATATTAACAGATCATAGACCACTTTCGTCTTGAATAACAACAAAAGATCTCATGTTCTTTCTAGACTTTCAATGATATTGTTCTTTTATGTGAACTTGTTTGAATGATATTAAAATTACTATAGATATCACATTTGTTAGTCCACTGTTCGAGGTTAGCATCATTCCCCATGCAATAGTAGTGAGTTACAAAATTTTACTTAATTGTTAATATCATCTACCCTATAAATATAGGAGCTTAAAATCAAAATTAATAAGTAAAATTAAATCATTTTCTTTCATTTTTTCTTAGTGACTTAAAGAAAAGTCTATTTTTTAAATAAAAATGATTATTTATCCATTAATAATCTAAAAATAATTTTTTAAGCATATTCTCATAATAGAAAAATTGATTGACATAATAAGTTTTTTAAGGTTAAAATGATTCTTTATCATACATAATATTTTTAACTTGATTAGTCGTTACTAACTTTAGGTGAATAATTTGTATTTTTTAATTGTTTTAATATGAAATTATTTCATTTCTTGTGCTAGATTCATAGGTGTCAGTGCAACCTCTTGAAGCTATGTTTGTTTCAAGAGATAACATAATTTTTACAGATTGTTGTTGTCAAATTTGACATTAAAATGATTTGATTTATGCATGGAATGCATTAAAATAATAAATAAGCATCGACAAAAGAAATTAGGTAATAAAAATGTGAATATAAGATACTCAATGCCACGTCGGATTTTCCACATGTCAATTCAAACCTCTTTTTCATCTCGTTGCACTTTATTTTTACAATTCAATCGTAGGAAATGAGATATTCCCATCGATTCTAAATTCTGTAGAATTTTTTATAAAGAGGCAACACTCGTTGAGATAAGACCTCACTCTTTGAGTCAGCTAAAAACACCCCGGTGTACTTCACCCGTCACCCCATTATAGCTAGTTATTGGTAGAGATAGAGTGGATCATGGATTACAAGTCGCTACTCACTCCGGCCCCAAACACTTTACAACCACTAGACATATCCTCACATCTACACCGATAGTGGCCTACCAACACTTCTATGTTATTGGCAAGGATTCTTCCATTCAAATATCTTCCTAACCTATATCTTTTCCCATTGTGATTTAATTATACCTATTAAATGCATTGTGTTTTTATATATTTTCAATTGCAAGCCTGTTGTGATTCAATTATATGTATTAAGATATATATTAAGAATGTACTGTGTTTTTATATATTTTCAATTTCAAACTCATTGTGATCCAATTATAACTATTACGAAATGTACTTTGTTTTTATATTTATAATTTCAAACTTGTGCAACTTGTGCAAACTTGTGCAACTTGTCAGGGACTAAGTTGTTATGCATCCCTTGTTTCATTTTACTATTAGTATTGTTTTCGATGTATGGAGATAAAGAAGGTGTATATTCCAATGAAATAATGAAATTGATGTCGTTGTGTCCATCTATTGGTTTGTTATACACATTCAATAAATTAAAATCAAGTTAAGATAAATAAACACAAAGCTCTAATTAAAAGGAGTAAAAGGCATTATATAAATACAAAGTAAGAGAGGGTTTTGCACCTATCTAAGTTAGATCCCCGGAAATTATGGAGATAAATTTTGACTTGTAAAACTAAAGAAAATAATGTGATTCCCTTGAGGGAATAGAATTCCTACCTTAAAAATATTTATGAATCCCCTAATGTCATGGACAACATTCCAAACAATTCTACAAAGGATAATTTTTTTTATATATAATATATAAAGTTTGGGTTAAGCAGCTCACAAAAGGAAAAGCTAAGGACATCGAAGAATACCAAGATGAAATATTAAAAATTGGAGGGTTTATCCTCATTTCTCACATACACAAGATCTTCAATTTAGCAGTTGTTGTGATAAATTCACCTTGCGGACAGGTTTAAATCTCCTTAGATCAAATTATGATCTAATACATACTTTAAACAAATGGTTACTACTTTCCTTTTATATTTAACTCATTAACATATAGATAGAATGAGGGAGACTTACTTGCTTCCCGAAGTTTGTCCTCTCTTCTCTATCCTTTGACCTCGTTGCTCCAATCCTTTTCAGCGATCAAAGAGATCTGCAAAATAATAATCAAACATTCATGCTTGTACTAGATCTTGTTAGGTAAGAATTAAATATATCTACACCCGATTTAACTTAAGCATAGACATTATCATGAACAACATAGTGAAAGTAATAGGCCAAGTTTATATTAAAAATGTGAAAAATTATATAGGGATGGTGCCATTCCTCCAAGTGTCCTTCCTTCACAAAATGATATTCTATCCTTTCTCTTAAGATCAAAGGTTTCATACCCTACAAAACTCCCCCTTTACCCATGAATGGCCTTGTTTATATAGAAATTGAGAGATTTAACCACCATAACAATTCAAGCAAATGGTTGAGATATTCACTCCTAAGATTAGGATTTAGTACATTAAATGGAGGGAATATGGATGAATCGAGGTCATGAGTCATACCTCGACCACAACCACTCAAGAGTATCTCAGTATTGGCCCATAGAAAAAGGTGGGTTAACTCTAACTTCCCAAACAAGATTAACACTCCCTCAATACTTGGCATGGGGCATTACTAACGCTCCCACACAGTTGACTAGGGAGTGTCAACACTCCTTATACATGGGCAAGGGGGAGTTAGTGTTAAAACAAGGCTTAGAACTTAGGGAAAGGGGTTGAATTTGAACACTTTCTCAATTTTTTCTCATTCACCATGTCTTAGATAACACAACCATCATCTAGCCATGGTGTCAACTTTCACAACACTAGGTGTGACAAAATGAGGTATAACAATAGTCAAGAAGGGATTCCCTAAACCTTGGATGCAAAGCCTCATTGTACCTATTTTTAAAAGTGGGGATAAAATCCATCCCTCTAATTATAGAACCATTATGATTAACCCCATTTTATCCAAGCTATATACAATTATTTCGGAAAAGAAGATTAGCATATCTCTAGAAAGACACATAAAAAGATGTAAAGGCTAGGTCATATTTAGGAGATATCATTCAAATGTGTACTACCTTGTTATGCTTAGGATCATTACAAATGAGTGTCACAATAATAAAACCAATCTCCTTTGTTGTTTCATTGACTTTAGAAAATATTTTTACATAGTGACCAAGACAAACCTTTGGTATAGGTCAAAAGAACTAAAATCTCCTTTCAAGTTGAGAGCTTCTGCGGTAAGGTTGTATGAGAACGTTATTTTCAAATTTAGGAACAATAAGGTCTAGCCAAAATAAATTAATCGTAATATAGGAGTAAAGCAAGGTTTTCCCATGTCCCCTACTTTTTTGGCATATACATTGACAAGTTAGAAGAATGTTTAGAAGAAGCAGGTTGTGTCACCTTGACTCTCGATGGTATAGTGATCATCATTCTTCTTTATGTCAAGGATATTGTTCTTATGGTGAGGATTCTCTATGATTTTGGTAAGAAACTAACAATCCTCAAGTATTTCTTCTCTAGTACGGGCATGACTGTTAAACTAACAAAAAAAAAATTATGATAATTAAATCCAAAAACACCACTTACTATAATTTGATATGTGAAAACTTGGATGAAGTGCCTTCATACAAAAATATCTGAGTCGATATTCATCACAAGCTCAACTGGAACTATAGCATTGAGAAAATGATAAATGGAGGGTGGAAATATTATTATGGTCTTGAAAACGATTCTAAATAAACAAACCTTTGGATATGGGATAAGAAAAAACTCCTCTTTCATACTCTTGTCACTCATGTTATATTATATGGATGTGAAGTTTGGGGATGTAATATCTCTAGAGAATTGTGGAGAAAGAAAGAGAAGATACAAAATAATTTTATAACTTATAGTCTTAAAATTAAAGAAAATACACCATGTCCTATCCTCATCATATAAGTGATCCTTCCCCTCATTGAGATCATAGCCATTACTAGGTACCTAATGTACAAGAACAAGATAAACAACATGGAAGAAAAAAGGATTAGCAAAATTTCTTCAAACTCTAACAAAAACCACCTATGGCTCAAGTGAGGATGGCATAAATATGACACGGCTTGGCTAAATCATTTTGGAATAAAGGAACGTATCATAATGAAAAATAACGATAATATTAAAAATGTTATTACATCTAAATTTAAGGAGAAATTACGGTGTAATAAATAAATAGAGGATAGAATAAGTGGGATGGATAGGATGAGGGAGTCTATAGTTTTTATTCAGATATAAAATTTCTTCATCATAGGACCATGAGTGGAGGTTACAAACTTCTTCTTTGAAGAGGGTTTTCTGGTCGATCCTTCTCTCTCGACCATTTTCTATCTCCTTTCCTTTGTCAGTTTCGGTTTCAGTGTGTTTTTTTGTCAGAGCGCCACCTGGAAGGATTTCTTACATGTGGTACATACTTTTTGATGGTCAGGCTCCATCCCATGTCAAGAATAATATATATTTGGAATAGGAGGTCGATATGACCTCATCCCATGTCTGCAAAGGTCCTTTTACATGCACAAGGAATTTATTGAAAAGAGAAATAAATCAGGACCATACCTTCCTTCATTTTCATGTCCCTCAATCGAGGCGGGAGGTGACTCAGTCACTCATGAGGGAAATATATATGACCAATTTTAAGAGCGAATGTTTAAGTGAAAGGATAGAGGAGATGGTGATGTATTCAGGACATTCAATTTTCCCCAAGAATAACTGTCTAATCCATAGATCCTATCTCCTTCCTCTGTGCACAAAGATGAAACTTCATTTAGACCCTTGAACCCAAAATTAAGGAAAGAAGAGAGTTATGGGATCCAAAATATAGACATAGGTTAAAATTTGGTATTTCTCTCTGGTCCCCTACCCTCAATAAAGAACCCCAAGTGACTTCATGAAAAAAAAGGGCTCTATCCATATGATCATTGGAAAAGATATTTTAGTTGAAGAGGTAACTAGGTTTTGGGGAAAAGATATGGTGGGTCGGTTCTATGTAAATGTAGTGGGAGATGAAGCTCTATCCATATGGATTGACTTGCATTGGATTTCAATGCCTAGTTATGCTTCATAGGTGCACTCTCTAGTTAGAGGTTGGAAAATGTTTTTGCTGAGATCTGAAGATGACTATAAGGCCCTTATTTGGAAGGAGTGGAGATAGGGACCCTCGGGATTAATCCTTAAGTCTTGGTCAGTGAATTTCCATCCTAGAAAAGAGCCTATCAATCTGAAGTGGTTCTAGGCCATTTTACCAGGCCTATCATTATGTTTCTTGACTTGAGAGGCTATGGAATCCATTGAAAATAAGATAGGCTCCTTCATTGGACTAGAACCTAATTGGGATTCTAAGAAGGACTGGCATTGGGCGTGGATCTAGGTTGAGGTAGAAATTCGAGAAGGTATAGTTGGGAATGTGCATATCGCGTTTGAAGAGAGAAAATGGAACTAATGAGTTGATTATTGGAATCTCCCCTTCCATTGTTTTGACTTCCATGAAATCAACCATGTGTGTTCTCAATGTATTTGAGCTTCGCCTTTGTATCAATCAAAGGAAAAAGTATGGAAACCTAAATCAACTCAGGGTAGAAACATTATTTTTGATGTGGTCATTGTGGTTGGAAGAATAATGGAGGTCATCCTCGAACATGGAGACTTGATCATTTAAGAGAAATCTCTTTAGAAGCAACCCCATCCTGATTTTCCTTTAGCTATCCCTTCTGTTCCTCCCTCCTTTTTGTCCCCTATTTTTTCTTAAAATTGTGAAGTCTTGGATCCCACGCACATCTCTTCCCCCTCCACCCTTTGTCTACCCACCCTCTTAACCCCTTCATAGCTCACTCTTGTTCTAGAGACTTTTTTCCCCTCCTCATTGTGCCTTGATTCCCCTTATCAAAATGCGATTCTTGGGCTCGTGGCTCCATCAGATACCCCATTATCTATCCCCTCACCCCCTTCCCCACCCTCTCTTCCCCCTACTCTGAAATATATTCCCACTTCCCATTCCCACTTACCCCCTCCTGAGGGAGGGCTTGTGAGCAGGTTAGAATAGGTCTCATCCCTCTATGTGTCTATGGAGAACTCTCCCTCGCCTCTTGTGATGTGACAATATCCTATAGAAACCATATATGTCCTTCATTATAAAGGAATACAAAAGGTATACATTCCCTCAAAAGGAGGAATATCCTCTAACCCCCCACACCTTATCCATGTTGGTCATAAATCACACCTACACAAGGCTCGGGAAAGGGTCATCGTAGAAATCAAGAAGGGAAAAGAATCTTTAATAGAAAGGGTTGTTAGAGCATGAAATGCCTTGAATCCTTTACTTCAATGATCCTACTCTCGTTCAAAATGAGAGGGGTTTGGGGCCCCCAAAATAATCTATCCCTTGAGAGGCTCCTACTGAGTCTCAAAATGGATGGTATTTTGATTCAAGAAACAATTTGCTCTAGAGAAAAGGATAAGGACACCTTTGCATAGTGGATCAAGAAATGGTATTTTTGTACTCTTGACATTGATGGAATGTCAGGGGGCCTACTAATAGGATGGGGTCCCAACTTCAAATATATTTCCTCCTCATATTTTTGTCTAGCCTTATCTTTTAATTTAAGACACAAATATGGTGATTTTCCTTTTATGGTGGTAAATATCTATGGACCCTATGATGATAGAGTTCCCTTCGGGAAGACCTAAATATGCAGGTTATTTTAACAATACCTATATGATGCCTAGGGGAAATATGAATTTATCCCTCTGTTTTTTATAAGTGTTGGGTGAAAACCCTAAGGAGGATCGTCAAAGAGATTACCTTATTTCCCTTTTAAAGGAGATTCACCTAGTATACATGGAACCTGTCAAGTTATCCCTGACCTGGCGCAATCTTAGAACAAGAAAATAGGTAGTCACTAAAAGACTGGATATATTCTTTGTTTTAGAGGCTTTAATGGAGACAATATTATGTCTAAAATCCATTGTTGGAGAAGGAGGAATCTCATGCCATCGCTTCTTTATAGTCCAATTGAAAACTGATAAGGAATTGCTCCCCTCTCCTATGAAGATAAGCCAAGTTTTTCTACAAGAGGATGATTTTAAAAACATGTTCCTTTACAAATAGAAGAAGATAAATCAAATGGAATCAATTCCTCTGATTCCCCTATTTGAAAATAACCTTTTCAAAATAAAACAAGCCACAAAAAAATGGTTACTAGTTTGGAAAGCTCAAAGTCAAAGGAATATAAGGGAAAAAGAAGAGAAAATGTCTAAGCTCTACAAAATACTCGATGAAGGGCCTCCAAATATAAATCATTTAAAGGATATTAAAGATAAGGAATCCCTCAGACACAAGTGGTTGGTGAAAGAAGGGAATATATGGCATCACAAAAGTAGGGAACTCTAGTTGGAGGCGGGGGATAATAATACAATTTTTTTTCACCAGTATGCCAATTTCAAAAAGATCACTAATGTTATATGGGAAATTAAAGATGAAGTTGGAAGAATGGTTAGTTCTTTCAAGGAAAAGGTAGAAGAAAGGGTATGTTACTTCAAGAACGTCTTTAAAAACCCCAAGGGTTGTCCCATTCAGGAAATAATGGATGTTGTCTCAAAGCTCCCTTTGGTCTTCACTCAAGAAATGAATCATTCTATGGAGGAAGAAGTAACATAAGAAGAATTTTGAGCTGCTCTTTTCTCTATGAAAAATGGGAAGATTCGAGGCCCTGATGGCTTCATAGTGGGTTTCTCTAAGTTTTTATATGACCTGGTAAAGGATAACCTCCTGTTGGTAGTAAGAGAATCTCAAAGTAAAGGGATGTTCTTAGGCTCTTTCAACTCCACTTTTTTATTTTTAATCCCTAAAAAACAACATGGGGATTATTTCGAGGATTTTATACCCATCTCCTATTATAATGTGATCTATAAGATAATTTCCAAAGTTCTTGCGAGATGCCTAAATCATTTATTAAGTGAAATCATAAGCGAGGAACTATTTGGGTTCCTCCGGAATAGGAAAATACACGATGCAATAGCCATTTCCCAAGAGGTCTTCCATTCGATTAAAAAAAAAAACAAATGAAAACAAAAATTCTAAAGCTAGACCTATCAAAAGTGTATGATCATGTGAACTGGATTTTTCTGCAATTAGTTCTCCTACAGATGGAGATGAATTTTCAAATAGTAAATTGGATCTTGGGATGTTTGTAGAGTGCCTCCTTTGTTTTCCTAATTAATGTCTCACCCTCTTGATTATTCAAATATTCAAGAGGACTTAGATAGGGTTTTCCCTTGTCCCCTTTCCTCTTCCTAATAATTGCAGAATCATTAAGAAGAATGTTAAAGGAATCCATACTTCATGGAGGTTTGAGAGGTATCTGTGTGAGTAAGGAGGAAATGGTTTCTCATATGTTGTTTGTAGATGATATATTTTTCTCCATACAAGTAACTCATCGAGATCTTCCTGCCCTAAAAAATATCCTTCACTTATATTATGCTACAATGGGTATGAAAATTATGCAAAGAAATCATTCACCATCTTTCATAACTATTTAGAAGAAGAAGTAGAAAACATATCAGTTGTTATTCCCACTCCCATAAAATCTTTGGGTGAAGGTTTTAAGTATATAGGTTTTTTTCGTAGTCCTCACTGCTACAAAAAGGAGGACTGAGGATGGCTAATAAAAAAAATTGAAGCAAGGGTTTCTATCTGGGTAAACATGATTTTTTCCAGAAGAGTGAGACAGGTTCTTCTGAAGGAAGTTTTGGAAAGCATCCTTGTCTATTGGAATTCCATTGTTGTAGTTCCCAAAGGGATCCTCTCAGAGATTCGTAAATTTAGTTTACAATATCTATGGGTCAGCCAGAGACCTAAAGGGGTACTCCATATTTTTATATGGTCCTCTATTGCTCTTCTAAAATAATTAGGGGGATTGGGACTTAAAGACATCCATGGATTTTCTCACACCCTAGGTGGAAGAAAATTGTGGAGACTAACACAAGGAAATTATTTGAGGGTTCAGGTTATGAACACTAAATATTACCCCAATATGACCAGTTTCGATTGATTATGAGTCCCCTATAAATATTTTAATGGATCTATAGTATGGAAATATTTGGTTGGATGTTTCTCTATGGTAGGAAGTTAGACGGTATGGAAAATTGGGAATGGTAGAAAAGTGTGATTGGGGGTGTTATCACCATAATAGTTTTCAAATGGAATCCAAGTCTCGGGGTTTAGCGAGGGGATAAATTGGTGTGGATATGCGAGAGTTTGGAGGAAAGGATCACACTTAGTAGAGAATGGATAAATATAGAAAAGGTACAGAAGTTGATGGGGCCCAGGAGGGCATAGATCTCAGACATCCTAGATCAACGATCGAAAATCGTATCGGGTGGAGAAATTGTGCAAATTTTACTCGTTTGAGAGCGGGCCGATATAAATACCGTCGTTTCAGCTCACGACCACATGGTGCCACCATAGGAATATCGAGGAGAAAAGTGGTCTACCCCAAACTGCCTTGCCTCACCCTCAATATCGTAGGGTGTATATAAAGGGAGGGGCCCCGGTCATTATTTTATGATATTTCAAATCATTTGAATGTTTGAAAATTGGCGCAAATGCTTCGTTCGAAATGAATCTCAACAGTGAACTAGACTCATGCATTCTCCACTCATTCTCAGGTATTTTTCATCATGGCCAGGAATCCTGTCATTTTATCCGTAACAGAACAAGATCCCACCTCGAAAGAAGAAGGCCTAATTGACATAGTTTCCGATATATTTGACACAAAAATAACCATCTCACTCATTTCCGTATCTAGAGACAATTTGTTAGAAAATGTAGGGAGACAAATACCTTTCCTCGAAGCAGTCCAAGCCTACATAGTCCCTTATGTCATCGAAGTTGCATTCCCTTTCCCGAAATTCATGATTTGGTGTGTCGAGCAATACTCACAGGAAGAAAAGGTCGTTTGAAATAGGTTAGGGTCAGAGGTCCTATGTATAGTAGATAGCCCTTTCAATTTATCATGCCCTCAATACACTAGAGTATCCCCCCACAGCATCTGAACCCTTCAAGGAAGAGAATCTAATTACATTCTATAGAGAATGTCCCCCCGAGGTCAAAACCCTATTTTTGTAAACCATTGTTAAACCTGAACATCATTATGAGAGTTTTTCATTGCCTATGCATGTAAGCATCATGGTTATTGAGGTCCAGTGGGCCTGTTCCATAATCAGTCATATTTTAGGTTTAGATAATGAAAAAATTGTAGTAGAGGTCATGGTGGGTTTTTTGTTGACCTTTCTTCAGTCAGAGTCCATTCCATCAGTCTGTATCAGTTTTGAAGAGTTCATAGCTGATAATGTACACAAGCAGCTAGTGAACTTCCAATTATTGAGGCACTTCAGGTATTACACACACTTGCTGAGAATGTTCCTGGAGACAAACAAGACCAAGTTCCCTCAAGTTTCATTCATATCAACTCAATGTAAAAGGATCACAATGCTCATTTTTATAAATAATATCATGTGCAAAGTTTATATCTTAATATTCAGCACCAGCCTACCCATGGTTTTAGAAGAAATGAAAAGTTACTTGCAGCCTAATCCAAAGAACAGAGTGGAAGATTGGGTGTTGTTCATGCACTCTACTGTAATTTGGGTATATGGTTATCTAGAGGAACCTTACCTTCTACATAATTTCCTGATGCCTAGAATCTTTGCCTTGGAGTTCATCTAGAAAAGAATCATCTCAGAAATAGAACACTTTATGAAAATGCACAAAGCATCTAACTTAAAGTTTCCTTTCATAATAGGACCTTTAGTGGTGAAGACTAGATCTTGCTTGCCTCATATCTGAGCCAAGCTCAAGGAGTTTGGATTTGCACAGCTACAAGGGAGAAAATATGATCAACAACAGGTCATATCTAAAAGAAGACTGATGAGCAAACAAAGCCCTTATGAACATGAGTATGTTGAAGGTTTTGATAAACTAGCGAACCTGGAAAACTGTGCAGATATGAAGTCATTTTGCAGCCTGATCAGACACAACAAATAGATTCAACCCCGTAGCAGACCCAGACACAGAAAACTCCTCCAAGGATGATTATTAAATCTCCCAAGATGAGTGTTTATAGAAAAAGGAGCAGTTCAAAGGCCTTGGGCACGAGTGGTCAACAAAATGTTCTCAAGAAAATGAAAACCACACAGTCTCCACAGATAGTAAACATGGAGGAAGAAGAACCTAACAAACAAATGAATATGGAAATGGTGGAGAGTTGGACCAAAAACGAAGAGGTTAGTACAGAAATCATGCCACAAAGTGAAGGTAGCTCAAGGGATTTTAGCAGCAAGAAACATGTCTTTGATAAGACACCTGGGGAAGTCTACCAATCCAAAGAAGATTTAGCAAATCAATATGCCGAGAAGGGGAGCTTGGCCATGAGTGAAATAAGAGATTTGATTCCCGAGGTAGAAAGGGTTTCTCATCATAAGTCTTCCATGTTCTCAGTCAAGGATGTAGAAAGAAAGTCACTCAACATAGCAGTGGAAGATGAGGATAAAGTGTCTCAAATTAAGTTGCATTATGAAAATATAAGTTCCCCATAGTAGATATCCTATCAATTCAACACACCCTCGATACACCAGAGTCTCCCCCCATAGGATATTAACCCTTCGAGGAAGAGAAGCTAATTACAGTCTACAGAGAATGTCCCCTCGAGGTCAAAACCCTATTTTTGCATACCATTGTCAAAATCGAACATCATTTTGAGAGTCTGTTATTGCCTATGCATGTAAGCGTCATGGTCATTTAGGTGCAATGGGCCTTTTCCATACTCAATCAGATTTTAGGTTTAGATAATGACAAATTTTTAGTAGAGGTCATGTTGGGTTTTCTGTTGACCTTTTTTCAGTTAGAGTCTAGTCCATCAGTCTGTATCAGTTTTGAAGAGCTCATAGATGATAATGTACACAAGAAGCTAATGAACTTCCAATCACTGAGGCACTTCAGGTATTACACACACTTGCTGAGAATGTTCCTAGAGACAAACAAGACCAAGTTCCCTGAAGTTTCATTCATCTCGACTGAATGTAAAAGGATCACAATGCTCATTTTTATAAATAAGATCAAGTCCAGAGTTTATAGCTTAATCTTCAACACCAGCCTACCCAAGGTTTTAGAAGAAATGAAAAGTTACTTGCAGCCTAATCCAGAGAACAGTGTGGGAGATTGGGTGTTGTTCATGCACTCTACTGTAATTTGGGTATATGGTTATCAAGAGGCACCTTACCCTCTACCTGTTTTCCTGACGTCTAAAATTGTTTCCCTGGAGTTCATCAGGAAAAGAATCATCTAAGAAATAGAACATTTTCTGAAAATGCACAAAGCATCTAACTTAAAGTTTCCTTTCATAATAGGACCTTTTGTGGTGAAGACTAGATCCTGCTTGCCTCAGATCCAGGCCAAGATCAAGGAGTTTGGATTTTCAGAGCTACAAGGGAGAAAATATGATCCACACCAGGTCATATCTAAAAGAAGATTGATGAGAAAACAAGGTCCTTGTGAACATGAGTATGTTGAAGGTTTTGATAAACTGGTGAACTTGGAAAACTATGCAGATATGGAAGTCATTTTACATCCTGATCTGACACAACAAATAAATTCAACCCCATAGTAGACCCAGACACAGAAAACTCCTCCAAGGATGATTATTAAAGCTTCCAAGATGAGTGTTTATAGAAAAAGGATCAGTTTAGAGGCCCTGGGCACCAATGGTCAGCAAAATGTTCTCAAGAAAATGAAAACCACACAGTCTCCACAGATTGTAAACCTGGAGGAAGAAGAACCTAACAAACAAATGAATATGGAAACGGTGGAGAGTGGTACCAAAAATGAATAGGTTAGTACAAAAATCATGCCACAAAGTAAAGGCAGATCAAGGGATTTTAGCAACAAGAAACATGTCTTTGATAAGACACCTAGGGAAGTCTACCAATCCAAAGAAGATTTAGCAAATCAATATGTTGAGAAAGGGAGATTGTCCATGAGTGAAATAAGAGATTTGATTCCCAAGGGAGAAAGGTTTTCTTGGCATAAGTCTTCCATGTTCTCAGTCAGGGATGTAGAAAGAAAGTCACTCAACATAGCAGTGGGAAATGAGGATAAACTGTCTCAAATTAAGCTGCATTATGAAAATATAAGTGCCCCAGACAAGGTGAAATTTCTTAGAAACACCAGTGACATGTTGTATTCAAACTACCTGAGTCTGAGTTTGAGGGTGGCAAGTCTGACAACCCATGATCTCAAGTTGGAAGGAGAATTGAAGCAAGAAAAAGCATACAGAAAAGCCTGGCAGACTCAAGTCAAAAGATTAGAATCTGAAGGCCCTCAAGGAGTAAAAGCTTCCTTGGATGAGAAATACAAGATGATTCAAAGAATTAAGAAGAGGCTAAAGATGTCTACCACAGAGCATCTACAAACAGCAGAGATGACTGATTTAGAACAAGAAAAAGATACATTTATGTAGGAAGCACTGAATTACAAATCCAAAGTATTGTAGTTAGAGAAGGAAAAAGAGAATTCGTGACAAGGACAGGTAGAGGTATCAAACAGAGATGCAATTGTACCTGGTACAACAAGAGCTTATTCAAACACTGAAGATATTGTCCAAGCTGTATCCCAAGTAAGCTTGAAGGAAGGAGAAATAAAAAATCTTAAGGGAGACATAGAAAATCAGCAGCAAGAAATGAAAATAAAAACGAGAATATGGCCCAGTTCCAAAAAGAAAATCAATAATTGCAAGAAAGAGTGGGCAAGTTGAAAATGAGGCTGAAAGGTAAAGGACTTATGCAGGGAGTTAAACATGTAATCTGGGATTCTATTACTGTTGAAGCTATTAAGTTCAGGGTGTACCTAAATTTCATAGATGACAAATATAGCATGGAGATCACCGCTCGAAGCAGATGTATTGTTGTGAATGAGACACTAGCGAGAAATCCCTCAGAGTGGGCCCAGAACGCGATAAATTTGTTGAAGTCCATTCCTACTGCTGAACTTGAAACCATTGGGGTCAAAGACAGGACTACACTGATCATTTGGGCTAGGAGGATCATTACTAACCACAACTTGCTCAAGTCAGTTCAAGCCAAAGTCGTACAGATGGAGCAGAGTATACATGAATTCAAGGATCTGTTTGAGCATTTATTTATCAAAGGCCCCTCATCATTTTGGGATGGAAAAGGGAAATTATACGACCTAGAGAAATACAACTCCCTCCTCGCATAGTGCAGAATGGATCATTCCAAGTTTGAAGGCCTAGAGGAAAAATTGAAAGGACCAAGTCTGGTGGAATATTTGACCCTAGACTTTGAGATCTTAAATCAGTTTAATACAGTGAAGATCAGGCTACCAACTATGAATTATGATACCTGCATTGAATTGGATATCTTGATAAAATAAATGATGGATTACGAGATTCCTTTTGACTTACAGTGGAAAGAGATCGTGCGACTAGGTAAGACAAAATGCATTTTTCCAGGAACCATCAAATAACCTCTAGGTGTCACCAAATTGGGAAGTTCGACAGCAATTCAGAGAAAGATAGATGGTGATGACGAAAGGAGAGCAGTCATAGAAATCATCCGTTAGTTTATGAAATATTTTTTGTTAATCATTGAAAATCGGTTTGCATGCTGAGACTGTCAGTTGAAATTATTGTAATTAATTTTAGAAGCTGAAATGTTTTAGTTCAGCCATTCTAATTGAATTGTATAATTACTAGAAGTTCTGAATGAATTAATGTTGGCAGAAGTTCAAGGGCACCTTTTTGTTGTTTCTAAACTCAATTGTAATTTTCTGGAGCTGGTTTGAATACATATGCAGAAGCTTTTGAATTCTCTATGAAAATATTCTAATGGTGGTGATATGTGTTATGTCTCCTTTCATTGTATGTATTTCATGTGTTCTTTAATTCCATTTACATTTTATTCTATTTAAATTGGAGAGTCAAAGGCCCAGAATTCACCTTGTGAATTTAAACTATGTAATTTTCTTCGTAGCTAATTCAGAATTCATTTTAGTAATTCTCTGATGTAGTTATTTGTTTTCTCCTTCCTCTTACACCCTGCTTAAATACAATTTATGACTCAGATTCAGTGCCTCATCTATCCTTTATCCTCTGGAGAGTTCTACTGGCCATTCATTGTTTTCATTCACTTTTAGAATTTTGAATCCATAGCCATAAGTGTCCCTTCCCTTCCTTGCCAACAACTTTATAAAAACCCCAAAAACAAACTAAATCTAGCCACTGATTTCCAAAGAAATATCATGTGAAATGAGAGAGCCCTCTCTTATTTGAATAGGCTAGTGCCCTGCTCTAAAGCAGGTTGAAATGGTTACCTTTGGAATTTTTCTATCAGCCGGACAAAATTTACAGAGTGCTAACATTCTGGAGTCGCTTCCAAGGAATGAAGTGAAATATTCCCTAGGAAAAATGACTTGAAGCTCTAGTTTTGATCCCTGAGGGTGACAATGGATAAAATACCTTATTGGCTGAGATTATTTTTTCCCTAGTGACTGCGTTACCAAGATAATAGTTTCACCTAACATTGTGATCTAGAAATCCTGGCTCCCAGGATAATTCACACCAGAAGCAACCCGGACCTAGAATCTGCAATCCCTGCGTCTGATCCTGAAAAGCTTGTACATAAAATAAAATAAAAGACAGTAACCCTAGTGCTTCATCTAGACAAATGTTTGTCCTTACCCAAGGATGGAGTGACGAGCATTGAAGACCTTGAGTTTGATGTGAAATTTGAACAAACTATGTTCAAAACTAAATCTGAATCCTGTCTGAGCGAAGTCATGTTTGACGAAAAAGGATTCCAATATTTGGTTTTAGATACATTTGTCAATCCTATAGTGATCCAGAGTCAGAACCAATAGCCACTTTGACCCCTCACAAGAGCCATGGAAGCTAGATTTTCTCCTCTCATACTGCCTGCTCAACTACATGATTTACCTCGAGAGTATAACCTAAGGATCAAACTATATGATGTTGAAGGTAGCATATCAGCCCAGAAGAACCTAGATTGGTTTAATGATTTCACAGACTTAGAAGAAGTGGATTTTGAAGATGTAAAAATGAGACTATTTGCCCAAAGTCTTGTTGGAGAAGTGAGGAAGTGGTTCAGAGCCCTTCCAGAAGCTAGTATCATAGATTTTGAGGCCTTTGAAACCAGCTTCCTTGCAAAATGGGGCGACAAGAAAAATCCCCTTCAGTTGTTGACCCAGTATAACAACATGAAGATATCACCTGTGAAACAGTGCAGTATTTTTCAGTCATATATGTAAAGGTCTACAATTTGAATCCTACTGAGGTGAAACCCCCTCCTAAAGCTTCTCAACTCAGATATGTTGATTCTTTTGAAAGTGATTTTTCTTTGTTATTGAGAGAACGAAGGTATTCTACATTAGATGATATGATGACTGATGTTGTATAATTCGAAGTGAATCTAATAGATTCAGGAAAGATAAAATCTAACTCTGGAAGGGACATGAACAAATACCAAGATAAGGCACAGCCTTGAACCTCCCAAACATCAGAATAAATGTTTGAAACAATGATCAAAACCATGGAGATAATGATGGAAAGAATGGTGTTAGATAATAGGCCTAACCCCAGAGAACAGGCTGATGGTCCACCTAGAAATCCGAGGAGACTATCAATCCCAAAAATCAGACAAAGAGAGAAACGAAATCAAGGGAATCAAGCAAATCAAGGAGATCAGAGAAATGAGGGAAATCAGGTGAATCAGGCGAATCAGGCAAATCAAGGGAATCAAGGGGATCAACAATTAAGGAATCCTTTCCAAAATAATTATGTAAATGAGAATTATGGTGGATATTTTGAAGACAACATGAATGGTTGTGATGATAAAGAAACATAGATGTTTTTTACTAAAGAAGAACATGACCAGTTCATGGATGCAAATGAGATATTCATGCAATATGAGGAGGAAAGGTTATCGATAGAAAGGGAATATTACCAAGAAGGATTGCACGATGCCATCATGCAATTCCAGAGACTATACAATCTTTGGAATCAGAGAGTGCCTGAAAACCCTCCAAAAGGAAACCCTCCAAAAGGAAATCCTCCAAAAGGAAATCCTCCAAATGGAAACCCCACCAAAGAGGCTCAGAGTAACATACCCTCTTCAAGTAAGCCCAAAAATGATTCTACTGCAAAGGATTCTACTTCAAAGGACTCTGCTACAAATGGTACTGTGGATAAAGGAAAGCAAAAAGAAGAGACCTAGAAGAAAATATTAGAAGCAAGGAAAGAAATAGTCACCAAAGAGGTAGAGAAAACCTCATCCTCCTTTAATTTTGAATGTAAGATGTCCAAGATCAAAATTTATGTACCATTCAATGAATTAATCAAGAATAGCGAATATAGAAATCACATAATCAAGATGCTTAAGATGGAACAAACTTCTGATACCCTGAACATACAAGATGATCACCCTACCATCTTATTTGGACCAAGAGTAGAAGAAAATAGTGATAATAAATAAGTCCCCCCTTTCTATGTCAGCTTGAAAATCCATGATATGACTCTGCACAATTCCATGTTGTATTCGGGAGCATCTCATAACCTAATTCCCAAGGTGGTCATGGACCAACTAGGCCTAGACATCACAAGGCCTTACAAATACCTGTTCTCTTTCAATTCCAGGAAGATGAAGTGCCTAGGTCTTATTAAAGATCTAGTGGTATCTTTGGCACAGATCCCATCAAAAAACATGGTCATGGATGTAGTGGTTATTGATATTCCTCCCAAGTTTGGCATGTTGTTATCAAGGTCTTGGGCCACAAAATTAAAGGGAACTCTCTGGATGGATATGGCATATGCTACTATCCTTGTCTTTGGTCAAGAAAAAAGGTTTTACATAGAGGTTTTGCTCAAATACATGGTCAACAACAAGTCACAACCGAGCAATCATCCCATCTACTCTGTGGAAACTGAGTTGGGATCTTCCATTTTCTTCAATGACCTATGTTTTGAAGAGAAAGAACCATAAATTGATATGGTTGACAAAGAGAAATCTTATCAGCAGGTTGAGAGATTTTCAGGGCAGCAGGACAACACAGAAGATTAGATATGGAAGGTGAGTTTCGATGGAGCTGCCTGCAGAGAGGGAGCAAGGGTTGGCGTATGGATCAATCACCACAAAGGAGATTCAAAATTGTGTTCTTATAAACTTGTTTTTGAGTGTAGAAATAACATGGCTGAATATGAAGCATTAATATTGGGGTTGAAGGTTTTGAGAGAATTGGGTGCCAAAAGAATTGTTGTACATTGAGACTCTGAGCTAATTATCAATCAAATCAAAGAAATATACCAAGAAAAACAACCCATACTAAGGGATTATAGCAACTTAGTACTAGACCTCCTTGAGAAATTTCCAGAATATAATCTTTCAGCGATTCCAAGAGAACAAAATCAGTTTGTTGACACCTTGGCTACTTCAACAAAAAATTTCAAAGTTCCAATCTTCCCTGACAAAAAATACAAGGTTGAGTTCAAGTACAAGCCAGAAGTACCAGATAATATTAAGTACTGGCAAGTTTTTGAAGATGACAAATAGATAGAAAGCTTCCTCAAGATGGATAATGAATTTGAGAATATGAACATTGATGAAGAATAATGTGATGAAGAGGTAGATGCAGCTGTTTTCACCAAGGATGGGTACTTTGACAATCAGATTGTAGGCAGAGATATAGTTCATCTAAAGAGAAACATTATTCCCAAGGGTCTGGTCCCATTGGAGAAACTCTTTGATAATAATGGTGTGGCCATAAGTCCAAAAAATACAGTAAATGAAGGGGATGTGGAAGATTTCAATATTGGGACTCCGGAGGATCCAAAGATCATTAATCTGTCTAGAACACTCATCCCTGAAGTCAAGGAGAAATATATCAAATTAATGAAAGAGTTCCATGATGTTTTTACCTAGAGCTATGATGATTTGAAAGTTTATGACACTAGTATAATTCAACATGTTATTCCAATCAAAGAAGATCATAAACCTTTCAAATAGAAATTAAGAAGGATATATCCTATATTTCTACCTTTGATTGAGAAAGAAGTAAAGAAGCTATTTGATGCCAAAATCATAGTTTCCCTGATATTTTCTAAATGGGTGGAAAATCTGGTGCAAGCTAGAAAAAAGAGTGGATAAATTAGGTTGTGTGTGCATTTCAGAAATCTGAAAAAAGTATCTCTAAAGGAAAACTATCCACTGCCTAAGATGGATCACATTTTACAGAAAGTGGTGGGTTCTTAGAAAATTTCAATGTTAGATGGCTTCTCTAGATACAATCAGATTATGGTGCACCCTAATGATCAAGAAAAGACGACCTTCACCACACCATGGGGAACATTCATGTATGCCAAGATTCCTTTTGAGCTTTTAAATGCAGGGGAAACATTTGAAAGAGCTATGGACATAGATTTTGCTGATGAAAAAGACAAATTCATTGGCATCTACCTTGATGATATCACTATGTATTATGCCTCAGATGAAGAACACCTTAAGCATCTTAGAAGGGAGTTTCAAAATTGTAGAAAGTTCAGAATCTCGTTGAATCCTAAGAAGTCAAATTTCACCATGAAAGAAGGAAAGTTGTTGGGTCACATTATTTCAAAAGAAGGGATAAAGGTAGATCCCAATAGAGTTGAAGGGATCTTAAAAATTGGCATACCCAGAAGTAAAAACGAGGTACAATCTTTCCTGGGAAAAGTGAACTTTCTGAGAATATTTATCCCTAATTTGGTTGAAATCATAAAGTATATTACCAACATGCTCAAGAAAGGAAATGAAATAAAGTGGACCCATGATGCTAGAAAATCCTTTGAAGACATTAAAGTGGCTTTAACCAAGGCTCTAGTACTGGCCAACCCAAACTTTGAAAAATACTTCATATTGTTCTCTTTTGCCTCAGAGCGCACAATTATTGGTGTTTTAATACAGAAACATGAGCATAAATTTGAGAATCCCATAGCATATTACAACAACACATTGATGGATGCCCCTTTGAAATATGATATCATGGAGAAACAAGCATATGCACTAGTCAAGGCCTTGAAAGAATTCAGAGTATACATCTTGCATTCCCATGTTACTTCTTATGTGCCCAGTAGCTCTGTGAAAGACATCTTGACCCAACCTGATCCAGAAGGAAAGAGGGGTAAATGGATAGTAGTGTTCTTATAATATGACCTTGAGATCAAACCCACCAAGTTGATCAAGGGACAGGGGCTTGTGAAACTGATGGCATGGGCCAATTGTGAAGTCCTAGGAATAAATTTCATTGCAAACCTGTCAGAAGGTGCAGAAGAAGAGAAAACTCCTCAAATATCCCAGAAATTTCTTAACTCTACATGGTATGAAGATATCATCTTTGTGTTGAATCATTTGCAAGCTCCTCCTGAATTTAGTAAAACAAAGGCTAGATTCTTGAAATTGAAGGCAACAAAGTTTTGTATAGTAAATCAATCTATGTATTGGAAAGATCCAAGGGGAATTTTATTGAGTTGTTTGCTATAAGAAGAAGCAGAAAATACCATCAAAGAGTTCCATAAGGGTGACTATGGAGGTCACTGTTATTGTAAAACAACTGTGCATAAGATTTTGAGGGCTGGGTTTTATTGGCCTAGCATTTTTTCGGATGTCTATAAAGAGGTTTCAAAATGCCATGAATGTCAATTTTTTTATGGGAAGGGAAAATTGCAACCTCTCCCTTTGAAACCCATCTCTGTGGAAGCTCCTTTTAAACAATGGGGCCTTGATTTTATAGGGGAAATACATCCACGATCCTCAGCCCAACACAAGTGGATTCTGACAGCATCAGACTATTTCATTAAGTGGATTGAGGCAGTTCCCACCAGGCAGGCGATAGATGATGTCATCATCCATTTTTTAGAAGAAAATATTTTTCTAGGTTCAGATGCCCAATCAAGATCATAACATAAAATACAGCGGATTTCAAGTCCAAGAAAATAGAGAAATTTTGCAGTAATTACAATATCACCCTTGGCCATTCTACATCGTACTACCATCAAGGAAATGGGTTGGTTGAGTCCTTGAATAAAATATTAGTCAAAATCATCAAGAAACTACTACAAGAAAATAAAAAGGCCTGGCACAAAAAGATCATCCATGCACTATGGGCTGATAGAATCACCCCAAAGAGATCTATATCTGCATCCCCTTTATAGATCATTTATGGTACAGAGGCAATATTTCCTATTGCATTGGGATTTCCAGTGATGAGGCTATTACAGGAGCAGGATGCAGAAACAGATGCCACTCGAAGAAGAAAGGATGAACTAAATAGTGTCCAACAGACCAGGCAAAAGGCTTTCAATAATGCTCAGTTGCACCAAGACAAGATCAAATAGGCTTTTGACAGATGTACCAAGGTGGATGACTTAAAACTGGGAGACTTAGTATTAAAATGGGATGCCAGAAATGAAGATAAGGGAAAACACATGAAGTTTGGCCATATATGGTTGGGACTGTTCAAGATTGCATCATAATGTGGAATCAATTCCTACATATTATAGGAGAGTAATGGAGACATCATTGTAGGAGGGCCTGTGAATGGAAACTTCCTCAAACATTATATCATTTGAACAATCATCACCCCTTCCATTCATTGTACATAATCGATTTTGTGTTTTCTTTCCGCATTAAGAGATTGTAATAAAAAGAAACATATTTGAAGCCCAATGTGAAGGCCCTATGCTATGCTGGGTTGATTTTGAGATTTTGAATAAAGGTTGGTGGATTTAGATTGTAGGAATAAATTACAGCCCAATGGGTAGGCACCTAGTCTACTGTTCTTTGCTACCTTGCAGAGAGGATAGTGTCCCCAGTTGGAGCCTATGTTATCACCATAACAATTTTTAAATGGAATCAAAGTCTCGAGGTTTAGCAAGGGGATAAATCAGTGTGGAGATGCGAGAGTTTGGAGGACAGGGTCACACTTAGTAGAGAAGGGATAAATATAGCAAAGGTGCAGAATTTGATGGGGCCTAACGGGCCACAGATATCAGACATCCCAGATCAACGGTCAGAAACCATATCGGGCGAGGAACTTGGGAAAATTTTACTCGTTTGAGAGAGGGTCAATAGAAATACCATGGTTTTAGCTCATGACAATGTGGTGCCACCAGAGGCATATCGAGGCGAAAAGCAATCTACCCCAAACTTCCTTGCCTCGCCCCTGATATTGTAGGGTGTATATAAATGGAGGGCCCCCGGTTATTATTTTATGATATTTCAAATCATTTAAATGTTTGAAAATTGGTGCAATCGCTCCATTCGAATTGAAGATCAACAGTGAACCATACTCACGCATTCTCCACTCATTCTCAGAATTTTTTCATCATGGCCATGAATCCTTTCATTTTATCTGTAACAGAACAAGATCCTGCCTCGAAAGAAGAATCCCTAATTGATAGAGACTCCAATATATTTGACACAGAAATAACCATCTCACCCATTTCCATATCCAGAGCCAATTTGTTAGATAATCTAGGGAGACGAATACCTACCCTTGAAGTGGTCCAAGCCTCCA
The DNA here is from genome assembly GCA_009831015.1 of Picea engelmannii. Classification (NCBI taxonomy): domain Eukaryota; kingdom Viridiplantae; phylum Streptophyta; class Pinopsida; order Pinales; family Pinaceae; genus Picea; species Picea engelmannii. The sequence goes on from ML785066.1 coordinate 489,105, forward strand.
TAGTCCCTTACGCCATCAAAGTTGAATTTCCTTTCCCAGAATTCATAAGCTGGTGTGTCGAGCAATACTCACAGGAAGAAAAGGTCATTTGAAATAGGTTAGGGTCAAAGGTCCTATGTAGAGTAGATAGCCCGTCAATTCGACACGTCCTTGGTACACCAGAGTCTCCCCCCACAACATCTTAACCCTTTGAGCAAGAGAAGCTAATTATTGTCTACAAAGAATGTCCCCCCGAGGTCAAAACCCTATTTTTGCAGACCATTGTTAAAACCGAACATCATTCTGAGAGTCTGTTATTACCTATGCATGTAAGCATCATGGTTATTTAGGTCCAGTGGGCCTATTCCATACTCAGTTAGATTTTAGGTTTAGATAATGACAAATTTGTAGTAGAGGTCATGTTGGGTTTTATGTTGACCTTTTTTCAGTTAGAGTCCAGTCCATCAGTCTGTATCAGTTTTGAAGAGCTCATAGATGATAATGTACACAAGAAGCTAATGAACTTCCAATCACTGAGGCACTTTAGGTATTACACACACTTGCTGACAATGTTCCTAGAGACAAACAAGATCGAGTTCCCTGAAGTTGCATTCATCTCAACTGAATGTAAAAGGATCACAATGCTCATTTTTATAAATAAGATCATGTCCATAGTTTATAACTTAATCTTCAGCACCAGCCTACCTAGGGTTTTAGAAGAAATGAAAAGTTACTTGCAGCCTAATCCAGAGAACAAAGTGGGAGATTGGGTGTTGTTCATGCACTCTACCATAATTTCGGTATATGGTTATCAAGGGGCACCTTACCTTCTACCTGTTTTTCTGACGTCCAAAATTGTTTCCCTGGAGTTCATCAGGAAAAGAATCATCTAAGAAATAGAACATTTTCTGAAAATGCACAAAGCGTCTAACTTAAGTTTTCCTTTCATAATAGGACCTTTTATGGTGAAGACTAGATCCTGCTTGCCTCAGATCTAGGCCAAGATCAAGGAGTTTGGATTTTCATAGCTATAAGGGATAAAATATGATCCACATCGGGTCATATCTAAAAGAAGATTGATGAGAAAACAAGGTCCTTATGAACATGAGTATGTTGAAGGTTTTGATAAACTGGCGAACTTGGAAAACTATGCAGATATGGAAGTCATTTTGCAACTTGATCAGACACAACAAATAAATTCAACCCCATAGCATACCTAGACACATAAAACTCCTCCAAGGATGATTATTAAAGCTCCCAAGATGAGTTTTTATAGCAAAAGGATCAGTTCAAAGGCCCTGGGCACCAATGGTCAGCAAAATGTTCTCATGAAAATGAAAACCACATAGTCTCCACAGATAGTAAACCTGGAGGAAGAAGAACATAACAAACAAATGAATATGGAAATGGTGGAGAGTGGGACCAAAAATGAATAGGTTAGTACAGAAAGCATGCCACAAAGTGAAGGCAGATCAAGGGATTTTAGCAGCAAGAAACATGTCTTTGATAAGACAGCTGGGGCAGTCTACCAATCCAAAGAAGATTTAACAAATCAATATGTTGAGAAAGGGAGCTTTTCCATGAGTGAAATAAGAGATTTGATTCCCGAGGTAGAAGGGGTTTCTCGACATAAGTCTTCCATGTTCTTAGTCAGGTATGTAGAAAGAAAGTCACTCAACATAGCAGTGGCAGACGAGGATAAAGTGTCTCAAATTAAGCTGCATTATGAAAATATTAGTGCCCCAGACAAGGTGAAATTTCACAGAAACACTAGTGACATGTTGTATTCAGACTACCTGAGTCTCAGTTTGAGGGTTGTAAGGATGACAACCCATGCTCTCAAGTTGGAAGGACAATTGAAGCAAGAAAACACATACATCAGAGCCTGACAGTCTCAATTCAAAAGATTAGAATCTGAAGGACCTCAAGGAGTAAAAGATTCCTTAGATGAGAAAGACGAGCTGATTCAAAGAATGAAGAAGAGGCTAAAGATGTCTTCCACGGAGAATCCACAAACAACAAAACTGACTGCTTTAGAACAAGAAAAATAGACATTTCGGGAGGAAGCACTGAATTACAAAGCCAAAGTATTGCAGCTGGAGAAGGAAAAAGAGAATTGGTCACAAGGACAGGTAGAGGTATCAAACAGAGTTGCAACTGTACCTGGAATAGAAGGAGATGATTCAAACACTGAAGATATTGTCCAAGATATGTCCCAAGTAAGCTTGAAGGCAGGAGAAATAAAAAATCTTAAGGGAGATATAAAAAAGATGCAACAAGAAATGAAAATAAAAAACCAGAAGATGGTCCAGTTCCAAAAAGAAAATCAAGAATTGCAGGAAAGAGTGGGCAAGTTGAAAACAAGGTTGAAAGGTAAAGGACTTCTACATGGATCTAAGCATGTAATCTGGGATTCTATTTATGTTTAAGATGTTAAGTTCAGGGTGTACCTGAATTTCATAGATGACAAATATATCATGGCGATCACCGCCTGAAGAAGATGTACCGTTGTGAATGAGACACTGGTGAAAAAGCCCTCGGAGTGGGCCCAGAATGCTATAAATTTGTTGAATTTTGTTCCTACTGCTGAACTTCAAACCATTGGGGTCAAAGACAGGACTACATTGATCATTTGGGCCAGGAGGATCATTTCTAAGCACAACTTTCTCAAGTCAGATCAGACCAAAGCCCTATAGATGGACCAAAGTATACAGGAATTCAAGGATATGTTTGAGAAATTATTTATCAAAGGCCTCCCATCATTTTGGGATGGCAAAGGGAAATTATACAAAGTAGAGAAAAACAATTCCCTGCTCGCATAGTGCAGAATGGATCATTCCAAGTTTGAAGGCCCGGAGGAAAACTTGAAAGGACCAAGTTGTTGGCATGTTTTACAGGCAGTGTATGCTTGTCATTGATGGCAAGTACAACAGTGATGATAGCTTGAGTACAGGAAGAATGTAACAGATGGGCACCAGAAGTATTTTGGGAAGACGCTACAAAGAAAGCTCGATAAGATTAGAAGAGATAGTACAGAGGATGGTTGGCATGCTTTACAGGCAGTATGTGCTTGTCATTGATGGCAATATCAGAATATGCAGTGAAGGCAAAACAAGGACAAAGTAAGCTCAAGAGGAATTAGCGCAGAGTCGAACGCAGTGCGTAGGTGTGCACCAGGGATGAGGTTAACTCACTACCAAAGCTCAAGAGAGATAGCGTACTCAGGATCTCAGGTAGATAAAAGGTCGAGGCCTTTGACACTTAGAAATTCTCCCAAGTAAGGAGGATGCGTAAGCTCGGGAGGAGAAGTGTCAGTGATCGTTGGATCCCATCCTTAATTCCTGATGGCCATCAGATCTGAATGTAGACAAGAAGAGCGCGCTGAAGAGGAGGACAGATCTCAGGTGTTAGATCCAAGCGCGGGATCTCACCATCGTTGGATCAAGGAGAACTTGCACGTTCTTTAAAGTGAAAGGAGAAGCGGGCATACAAAATCCCAAAAGAAGGAGGACCGTCCATTTACGGGTAGGACACGTGGCGAAAGATCGTCGTTTCACTGACTGGAAAGTCAAAGGAATGGGGTTCCCTAACCTCCCGAATTCGCGAAATGCAAAACCCCGAAGTAAAATCCATTTCGGAGTTTCAGAAATTGGGAGATGGAGAAGTCAGAGACTCTCAACATTAGGAGTCCCGAAGTGCCGAAATGAGAAATCCCAAAACAGACACGTCAACAAACCACGTCAATTAAGAGCACATGGCACAACCAGGCAACGACAAGTGTCAAGCTAATTCAACATTTCAGGCACATGTAAGTCATGAATCAGAGTGACATGTGGAAGTTATTCGACATGTGTCAATCCACGTGTGATGTCAGTAGGTTTACATCACTTCGAAGTTTCAGAAATCGGGAGATGGAGATGTCAAGAAATCCTACCACAGGAGTCCCGAAATTGCAAAATGCGAAACGCCGAAATCCCGTCAATTGTCCATCTCAGGGGGTTATGTGGACTATTGATCCGACTCCCTTTCGGAGTTTTAGAAATCAGGAGATGGAGATGTCAAGAACTCCTACCATAAGAGTCCCGAAATCGCAAAATGTGAAACGTCGAAATCTCGTCAACCGTCCATCTCAGGGGATTATGTGGACCATTGATCCGACTCCCTTTCGGAGTTTCAGAAATCAGGAGATGGATATGTCAAGAAATCCTACCATAGGAGTCCCAAAGTCGTGAACCACGAAATTGCGATATACGAAATCACAAAGAGATCAGGACCGTCGAATCACTTAGAGTGTGGACCGTTGATACGACTCCATTTTGGAGCTTCGGATATCGGGACATGGAGCATCAAGAGACTCTACCATAGGAGTGCCAAAATCCCGAAATGTCAAAATGAGAAACATGTTTTGGCTCAATCTTTGGTCGTAGCTATTGGTCACATCAGCGGAAGATGAAGAAAGGAGCTAGTTCAGATAAGATCCATTTCGGAGTTTCAGGGATCGGGACATGGAGTGTAACAAAATCTTTACAATGGGGATCCCGAAATGATGAAGTGCGAAATGGCAAAGTAAATGCAAGTTTCTATGAATTCAATCCAATGGTACAGGTGAAGTTGAACAAGATCGCAGGGCTACTTTTTCACTTCTCAGTGTAACAGCTAAAACAAATGATGATCTCTGCCAAAGGACTCGAAGAGGACTAAGTGTGATCACCAAAGAATATGAAGAGTCTCAAGGAATCTTCCAGTGGATTGAGGACTATTGATACAGGATATTGACAGATGGAAGGGGATTGAAGTCTATAGCTGAAAATAGAAAGGATAAGCTCATCGAAGACAGAGAAGACGAAGAGCCTCAACTGCCAGAGAAGCTGAGAAATCTAGACAGAACACCCAGTGATGTTGAACGCATGGGGAAAACCACCAAAGAAGCTGAAGAGTCGCGATGATGATCAGGAAAATCACTCGAGATGTGGAGGAGATTGGTGCGGTGTGAGCATGCAGAGGCATGGAGAATATTGCATGCACAAGGAGCACAGAGACTATAAGAATGTGGAACAAAAAAAAAGGAGATTGGTGTTGTTGTTTTGTAGGATAATTCAGGTGTGTGTAAGGAGGTAAAGCCCAAGAGCAGAAATTCACAATAGAGCAATGGTGCATTGAAGGGATATGGCGCAGAGAGCATAAAAGGAAGAAGAACAGAAAGTGCAAGGGGTGTGCAGAAGACACTGATGCAGACAGGGCAGAGTAGTGTAACAGAACAGTGACAAGGCTGGTAAGCCATTGAATAACTTTATATCATTGTAATAAGTTTTAGTAACAAAGAATTTACATTTCAGGGTGGTTGGGAGGTGCTAGGGAGGATTGGTGTCCTCAGAGGTTCAATTGGGTGCTTGAACACAAGGAGTTATAGCTTCCTTCTAGTTGGTGCTAGAGAAACCAGGGAGTTGGTGCTTCCTTCTAGTGGGTGCTAGAGAAAACAGGGAGTTTGTGCTTCCTTCTAGTTGGTGCTAGAGAAACTAGGGAGTTGGTGCTTCCTTCTAGTTGGTGCTACAGAAACTAGGGAGTTGGTGCTTCCTTCTAGTGGGTGCTAGAGAAAACAGAGAGTTGGTGCTCTTAGCAAGTTGTATCTTGCAAAACGGAGGTTGTGGCCTCACAATGAGTTGGAGCTCATATGTATGATAATGTAAAGAATGTAAAGATTACTTATCATATAAAGAAAAAGAGGTTTTTACCATTTATGGGTTTCCTTGGGAAATATTTGTCTCTGTATATCTCATATGTATGAATGATGTTGAATGTTACAATGCTTACTTCCCTGCATCACTGTGATTATCATTGAGAGGTCTGTAATGAGTATTAAATAGGCATAATTGTTTAAGCACGGTAACAACTGATTCACCCCCCCACCCCTCTCAGTTGTCCAACAATTGGTATTAGAGCCAGTGCCTTTTATTTAAAGGTAGATCTGTAAGCTTAAACATGACAAGCCATGAAGGGACTTCAGTCACTAGGCCTCCTCTATTTGATGGAACGAATTTTGCCTTCTGGAAGGTTAGAATGAGAACAAACCTAATGGCCTTAGGAGTTGATGTCTGGGATGTAGTAGAGACTGGATACATAAATCCTGTTGTGCTAACTTCCAAGGATGATAAGTTAGAATTTATCTTTAATGCTAAGGGAATGAATGCTATCTTGAATGGACTTGCAGAAGCTATGTTTGTGAAGGTGATGCATCTTCAAACTGCTAAAGAAATGTGGGACAAACTCATTAACAGTTATGAAGGTAATGAGAAGGTAAAAGATGCCAAGCTTCAAACCTACAGAGTGTAGTTTGAAAAGCTACAGATGAAAGAAGATGAAACCATTGGGAAGTATTTTCTGAGAGTTGAAGAACTAGTAAATGCAATGAAAGCACTCTTCTAGGAATCCTCTTTAGTTCAAAAAATTTTGAGATCTATGCCAGATAGGTTTAACCCAAAGGTCTCAGCTATAGAAGAAATTAATGATATAAATACTTTGGCTTTTGATCAACTTCTAGGAATGTTGACGGCATATGAAATGAGGATAGTCACAGATAAAACCACCTCTAGAGAAGCATCATTTAAAGCAGATAAGAATGAAGATTGTGAGCCTGATGAAATTGAAGAAAAATTTGTGAGAAGACTAAAGAAAGGATCAAGCAAGTACCAAGGTAAGTTTCCCTTCAAATGTTTCAACTGTGGTAAGATAGGTCATTTTGAAAATAAATGTCCACACAAGAAACATGATCAAAACTCTGAAGATGAAGAGAAGCACAAATCAAGAAGATTTGATAAGAAGAAAAGTTTATGTGTAAACAATGATGACTCCTCAGAAGACACCAATAGTGATTCTTCCTATGAAGATAAAGTAAATGACTTCATGCTTATGGCCAAAGAGGATTATGATATTGAAAGCATAGGTAGTGATGAAAATGAAGAAGAAGTCGTGGTTGACATGGAAGGAGAACTGATCAGTGCACTGGAAGAGATTGACATACTAAGAATGAAGAACAGAAAGCAAAGACAATTGTTGATACAGTTCGAGAAAGACAGTAAAGGACCTGATGAAGACCTTGTCCTATTAAAAGTAGAATTAGAGGAGGCAAATAAAATCGAAGATATTCTAAAACAACAACTATTAGAAAAGAAGGCAAGATGTGAAGCATTAGAACAAGAAGTAGTGAAAACTAGGAAAGAGATGGAGAAGTTTCAAGCCTTGTATAATCAAAATCTGCCAAGTATCAAAGCCTCAGAAGGATTAGCCACCATTCTGAATCAGCAAAGGAATCCAAAGTTGAAAACAGATTCGGGTTATCAAGAGGGATCAAGTAGTGGTCATCCAAGCAACAAAGACTTCATAAAATTTGTCAAATCTACAACCAATGACGACAACAAACCTGCAGAAACAAAGGAAGATAATCAATCGCCCAAGATGAGTAAGGAGAAAGGTATCAGAACTGAATCTGTAGAAAAAGGAAATAATGCACTCCTTGCTCAAAGACATCATCATCATGGAAGAAATCGATTTAATCAAAGAAGACAACCATTTTTCAGGTACAAAGAATTTTTCTATGGATATTGTTTCTACTGTTCTAACTTTGGTCACAAAGCTATAAATTGTTCCTTAAGACGTAGACATGAGCAATTAAGATTTCAAAGGAATAAATGTCTACCACAACAAAGAATGACACAGCCAAGTAACAAACCATCACAGATTGCAAATTGTCAAATTAAGTCGAGAGACATGCAACTAAGGAGGTCAAGAAATAATAAACAGTCAATGAGTAGACAACGTTGTAACAATAACTTTGACCTATTGAACAATGAGATTGAATGTTAAAACTGTCACAACTTTGGCCACAAAGCTGCAAACTGCCATTTGAATAATTACAAAGCATATCCAAGGATAAAGTTCTTAGATAGAAATGCCAGCACATGGAAAAGGAAAGATAGTGAAAAATGTGGTCAAGCACTTTCAACTCAAAAACAAAAGGCCTCTGGGAATATAGATAGTGGATGTTCCAAGCACATGACTGGAGACAAGGATAAGCTATTGTCCATAAGTAAAAGAAAAATAGGAAATGTGATCCTTGAAAATGATGAACCAGGCAAAATCAAGGATGGAGCGATGATGAGTTTGAGTAATGACAAAGGAGATGCTCGGTATGTTCTGCTTGTGGATGATCTAAAACATAATTTGCTCAGTACAAGTCAAAAATGTGATAGAGTTAGTGAAGAAGTGTTCATGTCCAAAGAATGTAAGGTAAATGTAAACTTGGGACAAGTGGTGAATAAAGGCATAAGGACAATTAATGATGTTGAAATTGAATCCTCCCCTGCAAGTAAAGAAGAAGATGCATATACAATAAAAGCATGTTCAGTTAGCATTTTCCCTATGGATGAAGTAGGAGAAGAACCATGTCATAAGCTGGAAGAAGAAGTCTTGAAGGTTGAGAAGGAAAACACCCAAAGCAAGTTCTTAAATAGCTCCATGACCCTGGATAAGATCTTGGATAGTCAGAGATCACCAAATGACAAATCTGGTATTGGATACAACAAGGAAGAAATCAGTACTCCTAAGAAACCTGATACAGGTCCTTTGTTTGTGAAAAAGAAAAGCAGGTATGAGAGTGGTTGTAGCGTTTTTTTCTTGTGATTGAATATGGTCATAAAAGCCTTGGATGGTAAGCATCATGAAAGAAAAATGAAAATTGCAGTGATAGAGATCGAGGAGAATCAATGGGGAGATCCAAGGTTTGTTTGAAAAGTACAAGCTACAATTACGTAGTATGTCAGTAGGACAACAACTCTTCAACAACAACATTTTGTTTTACAAAATGATTTACATGACATCCTGTAGAGATAACAAGAGGAAAGACCTTGTCATGGAAAGCTAACCTTTTATAAACAAAGGAGGAAAGACCTTGTCATGGAAAGCTAACCTTTTAGAAACAAAGGAGGAAAATAGTCAGAAGCAGAGAGATAAAAGTGACAGGGGGAGTCATCCACTCATGAGAAGAAAAGGTTGATGAAGGACTCCTAGTAAGAGAGGTGAGCAATTTTGAGTTTTCCACAGAGGATACAGTGGAAGCTGAAGATGAACAGGTCCAAGAATCAGAAAGAGAAGACTCTGGTTTAGATACAAATATTCTGCAGGCCTCAAATGAGAGAGTCCATCCGGTCAGGGGGAGTTTGTGTTGGTTTAATATCTGATACCTCCTAAAAATACTGCAATAGCTCAGGGGGAGCATTTTCTCTTTGACATTGATGTCAAAGGGGGAGAAAAGAATTTGGGTGCCTTTGTTTCCATCAATGCCAAAGGGGGAGATTGTTGGCATGTTTTACAAGCAGTGTATGCTTGTCATTGATGGCAAGTACAATAGCGATGATGGATTGAGTATAAGAAGAATGTAACAGACAGGCACCAGAAGTATTTTGGGAAGACGCTGCAGAGAAATCTCAATAAGATCAGAAGAGATAGTGCAGACGATGGTTGGCATGCTTTACAAGCAGTATGTGCTTGTCATTGATGGCAAGATCAGAGTATGCAGTGAAGGCAAAAAAAGGACAAAGTAAGCTCAAGAGGAATTAGCACAGAGTCGAACGCAGTGTGTAGGTGTGCACCAGGGATGAGGTTAACTCACTGCCAAAGCTCAAGAGAGATAGCGTACTTAGGATCTCAGGCGGATCAAAGGTCAAGGCCTTTAACACTTAAAAATTCTCCCAAGTAAGGAGGATGCATAATCTCGGGAGGAGAAGTGTCAGTGATCGTTGGATCCCATCTTGAATTCCCGATGGTCATCAGATATGAATGTAGACAAGAAGAGCATGTTGAAGAGGAGGACAGATCTCAGGCATTAGATCCAAGCGTGGGATCTGACCATCATTGGATAAAGGAGAACCTGCACGTTCTTTAAAGTGAAAGGAGAAGCGGGCGTACAAAATCTCGAAAGAAGGAGGAGCGTCCATTTACGGGTAGGACACGTGGTGAAAGATCGTCGTTTCGCTGACTGGAAAGTCAAAGGAATGGGTTCCCTAACCTGCCGAATTCACCAAATGCGAAACCCCAAAGTAAACTCCATTTCGGAGTTTCAGAAATCAGGAGATGGAGAAGTCAAAGACTCTCAACATTAGGAGTCCTTAAGTGTCGAAATGATAAATTCTGAAACAGACACATCAGCAAACCACGTCAGCTAAGAACAGGTGGCACAACCAAGCAATGACAAGTGTCAAGCTGATTCAACATTTCAGGCATATGTAAGTCACGAATCAGAGTGACACGTGGCAGTTATTTGACACATGTCAATCCACGTGTGACATCAACAGGTTTACATCACTTCGGAGTTTCAGAAATTGAGAGATGGAGATGTCAAGAACTCCTACCATAGGAGTCTCGAAATCACAAAATGCAAAACGCTGAAATCCCGTCAACCATCCATCTCAGTGGGTTATGTGGACTGTTGATCCAACTCCCTTTCGGAGTTTCATAAATCGAGAGATAAAGATGTCAAGAACTCCTACCACGGGAGTCCCGAAATCACAAAATGAAAAATGCCGAAATCCCGTCAACTGTCCATCTCAGAGGGTTATGTGAACCGTTGATCCGACTCCCTTTCGGAGTTTCGAAAATCGGGATATGGAGATGTCAAGAACTCCTACCATAGGAATCCCGAAGTCGCAAACCCCGAAATCTCGATATACGAAATCATGAAGAGATCAGGACCGTCGAATCACTTAGAGTGTGGACCGTTGATCTGACTCCATTTCGGAGCTTCGGATATCGGGACATGGAGCGTCAAGAGACTCTACCATAGGAGTGCCGAAATCCTGAAATGTCGAAATGAGAAACACGTTTTGGCTCAATCTGTGGTTGCAGCCATTGGTCACATCGGCGGAAGATGAAGGAAGGAGCTAGTTCAGATAAGATCCATTTTGGAGTTTCGGGGATCGGGACATGGAGTGTAATGAAATCTTTACCACAGGGATCTCGAAATGCCGAAGTGCGAAATGCCGAAGTAAATGCAAGTTTCTATGAATTCAATCCAACAGTGCAGGTGAAGTTGAACAAGATCGCAAGGCTACTTTTGCACTTCTCAGTGTAACAACTAAAACAAATGATGATCTCTGCCAGAGGACTAGAAGAGGAATAAGTGTGATCGCTAAATAAGATGAAGAGTCTCACGGCATCTTCCAGTGGATTGAGGACTATTGATACAGGCGATTGACAGATGGAAGGGGATTGAAGTCTATAGCTGAAAATAGAAAGGATAAGCTCGTCGAAGACAGACAAGACGAAGAGCCTCAACTGCCAGAGAAGCTGAGAAATCTAGACAGAACACCCAGTGATGTTGAACGCGTGGGGAAAATCGCCAAAGAAGCTGAAGAGTCGTGATGATGATCAGGAAAAGCACTCGATATGTTGAGGAGATTGGCACGGTGTGAGCATGTAGAGGCATGGTGAATATTGCATGCACAAGGAGCACAGAGACTATAAGAATGTGGAACAAAAAAAAAGGAGATTGGTGTTGTCGCTGTGTAGGAGAATTCAGGTGTATGAAAGGAGACAGAGCGCAGGAGAAGAAATTCACAGAAGATAAATGGTGCATTGAAGGGATATGGCGCAGAGAGCATAAAAGGAAGAAGAACAGAAAGTGCAAGGGGTGTGCAGAAGACACTGATGCAGACAGGGCAGAGCAGTGTAATAGAACAGCGACAAAGCTGGTAAGCCATTGAATAACTTTATATCGTTGTAATAAGTTTTAGTAACAAAGAATTTACATTTCAGGGTGGTTGGGAGGTTCTAGGGAGGACTCGTGTCCTCAAAGGTTCAAGTGGGTGCTTGAACACAAGGAGTTGTAGCTTCCTTCTAGTTGGTGCTAGAGAAACCAGGGAGTTGGTGCTTCCTTCTAGTTGATGCTAGAGAAACCAGGGAGTTGGTGCTTCCTTCTAGTTGGTGCTAGAGAAACCAGGGAGTTGGTGCTTCCTTCTAGTGGGTGTTAGAGAAAACAGAGAGTTGGTGCTCTCAACAAGTTGTAGCTTGCAAAACAGAGGTTGTGGCCTCACAATGAGTTGGAGCTCATATGTATGATAATGTAAAGAATGTAAATATTACTTATCATATAAAGAAAAAGAGGTTTTTACCCTTTATGGGTTTCCTCAGGAAATATCTGTCTCTGTATATCTCATATGTATGAATGATGTTGAATGTTACAATGCTTACTTCCCTGCATCACTGTGATTATCATTGAGAGGTATGTAATGAGTATTAAATAGGCATAATTGTTTAAGCATCGTAACAACTAATTCACCCCCCCCCCTTCTCACTTGTCCAACACAAGTCTGGTGGAATATTTGACCACAGACTTTGAGATCTTAAATCAGTTTAAGATAGTGAAGATCGGGCTGGCAACTATGACTTATGCTACTTGCATCGACTTGGAGATCCTGATAAAAGAAATGATGGATTACTATATTCCTTCTAACTTATAGTGGAAAGAGATCGTGTGGCTAGCTAAGACAAAATGAAGTTTTCGAGGAACCAACAAATAGCCTCCAGGTGTCACCAGATTGGCGAGTTCGACAGAAGGTTAGAGAAATACAGATGGCGAGGATGAAAGGTGAGCAATCAGAGAAATCAACCGTTAGTTTATGAAACATTTTTTGTTAATCAATGAAAATCGGTTCACATTTCGAGACTGTCAGTTGAAATTATTGTAATTAGTTTTAGAAGTTGAAACGCTTCAGTTTAGCCATTGTAATCAAATTGTATAATTACTAGAAGTTCCAAATGAATTAATGTTGGCAAAAGTGCAAGGGCACCTTTTTGTTGTTTCTAAACTCAATTGTAATTTTATGGAGCTGAATTGAATACAGATGCAGAAGTTTTTGAAGTCTCTATGAAAATATTCTAATGGTGGTGATATCAGTTTTGTCTCCTTTCATTTTATGTATTTCTTGTGTTCTTTAATTCCATTTACATTTTCTTCTATTTAAATTGGAGATTCAAAGGCCCAGAATTCATCTTGTGATGATCTTGGCTTAAGCAATTTAAACTGTGTAATTTTCTCCCTAGCTAATTCAGAATTCATTTTAGTAATGCTCTAATGCAGTTATTTGTTTTCTCCTTCCTCTTACACCCTGCTTAAATACAATTTACGACTCAGATTCAGTGCCTCATTTATCATTTATCCTCTGGAGAGTTCTACGGGCCAGTCGTTGTTTTCATTCACTTTCAGAATTTTGACTCCATATCCCTAAGTGTCCCTCCCCTTCCTTGCCAGCAACTTTATAAAAACCCCAAAAACAAAATAAATCTAGCCACCGATTGCCAAATAAATATCACGTGACATGAGAGATCCCTCTCTGATTTGATCAGAATAGTGCCTAGCTCTAAAGTAGGTTGAAATAGTTACCTATGTCATTTTTCTATCAGCCGGACAAAATTTACAGAGTGCTATCAGGGGGAAGATCCTTGGATAGGATCTATCTAAAACTACAAGCTATCAAATCCCCTGATCCAAATTTTAAGGGATATCAACATTTATACCTTAATGATGCAGGGGTGGGAAACCCATACCTAGAGGTCGACTGTGTAGGACAAATGACAAATCCCTTGGTTTTTCTAGTCATCTAGCCAAGGAATGGCGAAACTATGTGGGAATTCTCTATTAAAATTTTGTCTCTTTGAATGAAGACTCTGATGATTTGATTTGTTTTTCCAAGAATTTGAAAGGAGGATCCTTCATAACAAAGATAGGATACCAAGTATGGCAAGAAGAAAGCTTTGTAGGGCCTAAAAAATGGTGTTGGGGATTATTGTGAAAATTGAAAGCCCCTGCTAGATGCAAAATAACCCTATGGATTGCTTTAAACAATAAACTTCTTATGTGGGACGAAGTTGTTAAAAGGAACTAGTGCGGGCCCAATCATTGTATCCTATGAAAAGACAATTATAAATCCATTTCACACATTTTTATTTTATGTCCCTACGTAGCTTAGGCGATGCAACAGATTAAGGAGAAGTTGGAATCCAAGTCCACATTGATCAAAGGCAACTTAGAATAAAGTCTTAAAGAATGGTTTCAAGACAGATCGGTAAAGATGTATGTTGGAATTCCGAGTCTAATGATTTCAAATATCAAGTGGGCGTGTAATATCACCACATTTAATTATAAGTGGATCCCTCCTGAAGTAAAAACTTCTATCACTCTCAATTAGACTACAAAGTTTAAAGAAGATCCTACAGGAAAAAATCCTCATATCCCAATCCTTCCCTCTTTAGGCTACAACATTCCACGGGGATACTTCAATGGGGCTACCTCGACTGGTCAAGTCAAGGGAACCTACCAAAATGTGGAGTGGGAGTAGTGTTTTTTTCAACCATAACCATTACTTATTCATCATATATGCTCCAAGTTCGAGCTCAAATAATAGCGTGGAATTCATAGCTCTTTGGACTCTTTTATAAACAACAAAATCAAAATATGTAAGGAAACTCCATGTCTTGGGTGATTCAAAGTTGGCCATTGACTGTGGTAGGAATAAAAATGAGATTTAGAATATTAGATTGGCCCCTATATTGAGATATATAAAGCTAGCATACGAGTCTTTTGAATCGTTGTTTTTTCACCATATTCTCCAAGAGATTAACACTAAGGCAGATCAATGTTCCAAAGAGGCTCTTCTTCTCCCAACAGGTGGTTTTGGAGTCTATGAATTTATAGAGGGTGAAGAAACTAAATAAATGGAATTCAGGCTCTGCAGAGCGTCACTGACAGTAGGAGAATTTAATTTAGCTTTATGTCATGTTTTATTTTTGTATATGATATGTAAGTTAAGATAGTAAGGAAATATGAAAGAGTACAAAGATGTAATGACAAGTTTTTGTCTAGGTAACTTGAATAGTCTTTTTGAAATGGGTCGAGCCAAGGCCACAAGTCTAGACTGTAATATGTATATCCTTCTTTTGAAGAATATAATTTTTTTTCTCTACGGAAAAAAAAAGAATAAGAGGATAAAATAAAAATAAGAAACTATAGAGAGGTGATCCTACCCTAATCTGGAAGATCAAAAGTATATCTTTGTTTTGAGTAGTGTATGTTGGAGAAATTTTTATTTCCGACACACTAGTTCAGTGGGAGTAACACTAGTTCAGTGGGCGTTAACTGACTAGTTCTATTTTAGAGTTTCTAATCTTAGACCATCACTATTATGGATGCATTCATAATTATAGGATGTTGTTTCCTATATGAGTGAAGATCACTCACTCATTTATTAGATAATAATATGCATTGATTTTCATTCTTCATTGTGTATCTCTCTTCCTTTTCTTGGTAATCTTTGTTTGTGTATGTTTTAGCTAGGTATCCTGTGCAGGTTTCCATGAAACACTAATATGGTATCAGAGCCGAGATGCTTGGAGCAACCTAGACAATCTAGAGAAGAGCGAAAGAGTCCTTGAGTAAACCTAGTTTCCACAATCGTCGTGGCCTATCCCTATCGAAATGTGTGTAAATTGGAATCATTACGGCCTAACCCCTGTCGAAGGGTGCGACGATCGCTCTCAGACTTAAGAAAATTTCTTTTTCCAGGTGTCATTGTAGCCTATACACAGCCAAGGTGCAACGTCATCACACTGTGTTATTCATCTGGGGTACGACGATTCAATTTTTCAAAATCGTAGCATTGTGTCCTTCACTAGGGTGTGACGATTTAACATCGTCGCACTTTATCCTTCTGTAGGGTGCGACGATTCAACAACCCTAAAAAAATTGGTGTTCTACGACAAAATTGCGATATCTCGATTCTGTGATCTGGGTCGGGCTGAAATTTTTACCAGAGACTTATAACATAGGGATTCTCATGCTCACAAAAAATCTCCAAAACCCACATAATATTTTAGGATATATAGTTTTTTTATCATATCTATAGTTGCCATAGCACCGTTAGTCATATATCAAAATCCACGATCTGGGTTTTCAAGATCTTTTTAGGATCAATAGTAGCGATGGAGACAATGCAACTTCTTCAATCAAGTCTAGTGATAATACTCACACCGTACAACTATTTTTAATTGAATTCAAAGGCTTCATTCCAGCTCAAAATAAAAGGACTGTATAATTTGACGATGGTGAAAGAAACAAAACCTACATTAGCGCTTGAGAAGACCAAATGGGAAGACCGTAAGGATGAGGCCACATGATTACTTATTGATTTAAGCTCCATTGATCTATAGTTTCATGTTTCCACATGCAAGACTCCAAACACGATTTGGACCACCTTGGAAGGACTCTTTGGAAAGCAGGATTAGATGCGAGGTCATATGCTTGAGGTAGAGATTAATACCTTAGACCCTAAAAGTTTTGATAATATACATGATTTCTTAACTAAATTTAAATGTTTGATTTTGAGCTTGGGTGAATGTGGTATTGACAAGTATACACAATAGAAACAACTTATTCTAACAATCTTGGCCAAGCTAGGACCAAAATATGTGGTATATGTCTCTAATTTCCACTCTGGAAGATGTCTTTTGGGCGCAAATTGGAAAATGCCTATGATGGCTCAGTTCATTGAGTCTCTCGCACAAGAGAAGAAAAAAATCATATAGATGGGCCTCATGAAAGATCCCAAAGCACATTCACTCACCATGCATGATGGAAAAGGGTCATCCAATAAAAAATCGAAGTAGAAACGAAAGGATATATTACATTCAGAGTCAAAGAAGGAGGGATATTCTAAACCCTTCAAGGATTCTTTAGGTTCCAAAGATTCTTAAATTACAAAGGGAAGAAAAAGAAGGGAAAGAAGTGCACATATTGCAATAAATCGAATCATGAAGAATCCACATGCATGAAAAAGCAGATTGATCTTATGACACGGGTACTTTAGAAGAATAACCTTGGATACCTCATTCCTAAAGGAGCCAAGAAGAAGAAGTAAGAACATTGTGCACCTAAGAAAGGTAATCATCATGCTTTAGTTGCAATTAATTCCTCATATGATTCATGGATTATAGATTCTGGTGCATCACATCATATGGCAGCTAAAGATGAATTTTTTACTTCTTTGAGTTCATGCTCTGGACCTCCTATTCTTATGGGTGATGATACTCCAATAGCAGTTGTAGGAGAGGGAAGAGTGGAAATCCCTAATGGAAGTTTTGAGAATTTATTACATGTTCCAAATCTTTCTATAAATCTACTCTCAGTTTATCATATCACTCAAACATGTAAAAGGGTTGAATTTACATTAGATTCAGTTACTGTACTTGACATGCATGACAGTTCCATTATTGCAGTTGGTGAGGTAGATCCCAAATCAAGTTTGTATAAGTTCACTAAGTTTAATGACTATGACTCCTCTTTGATACTTACACATGCTAATGATATTAGTAGAGTATGGCATGAGATATTTGGTCATTTAAACTTTAGGTACATGCAACGAATTTCCAAGCAAGGAATGGTCAAAGGCTTTCCAGACATTCAATTTTTTGAAGGGGTTTGTCAAGGATGCATTCTTGGTAAGTATCCTGAAGAGAAATTTGAAAAGGGGAAGGAAAGGAGAGCCTTCTCTTCCTTGGAGCTTGTTCACAATGATCTCTTAGGTCCATTTCCACATCCGTCCATCAGCAAAGAAAGGTATGTTCTTACATTTATTGATGATTAATCACACTATACTTGGGTTTATTTTCTCAGAAAAAAATCTGAAGTTTTTGAGCATCTCAAAGATTTCAAAGCTCTAGTAGAGACATAAATTGGGAATAAAATCAAGATCCTTTGTACAGACAATGGGGGGGAGTATATCAATAAATATGTTCAGAATATTTGTCGTGAAGCTGGTATCCAGTTGCAGCACACAGTTCCATACACTCCACAATAGAATGGAGTTGCTGAAAGGAACAACAAGTCTCTCAAGGAGATGACCAGTTGCATCTTGCATGCAAGATCACTTCCTTCCAAGATTTGGACTGAGGCACTTAACTGTTCTACTTACATACAAAACATATCACCTCACAGATATGTTGAGGATATGATACATTTTGAGGCTTGGATAGGTGACAAACCAGATGTCACACACTTCTGCATCTTTGGATCTAGAGCATGGGCCCATATTCCTTATGAAAAGAGGAAAGCCTTAGATCCATAGAGCACACATTGCATCTTTCTAGGATATCCAGATGATGTGAAGGGATATATATTGATTGATCCCTCTACAGACCAACTCATCATTGAGCGCAGTGTTCAGTTTGAGGAGAGTCCTTTACATGCACCTCCATTGCAACATGCAGAGACTTTGTGCTTCCATTAGTTATATACATCAAAGATGATGATTCCACACACTCACATGCTACATATTCAAACAAGGATTTAGAGGATTCTGTACATGCAGATTAGGAGCTAGTATAGCCAAATGAGGAGCTAGTGTTGGAGCTTCAACAAATTCCCAAGTGGGCATAGTCCACACTTCAGGCAATAGGAAACCTTGCAAGGGATCCATTGGATTCGAGGAGGACTCGAGCTCATCATGTGGAACCTTCTCATGTACTTTCAGATTCTAAACCAGTGATTCCCTTGCATTTCTATATGGTTCAATCTTCTGATCCACATACCTACAGTGAGGCTGTTGGAAATCCACTATGGGAAGTTGCCATGTAGGAGGATCATGACTCTCTCCTAGAGAATCAGACTTGGGATCTAGTTCCACTTCCACTAGGGAGGAAAATTGTCAGATGCAAATGGTTCTATAGGACCAAGAGAGCAACGGATGGTCAGGTGAGCAAGTACAAGGCAAGATTAGTTGCAAAAGGATTTTAGCAGATTCATGGTATAGATTATGATGAGACCTTTGCTTCTATAGCAAATAGGGACTCCATTCGCTTGGCTCTAGCCATTGCAGCAACCAAAGGATGGGAAGTTCACTAGATGGATGTGAAGAATGATTTTCTTCATGGTGACATTTTGGAGGAGATCTACATGGAGTAGTCACAGGGGTTCATTCATAACTCATCTTTAGTATGCAGACTAAAGAAGTCTCTCTATGGCCTCAAGCAGAAACCTAGAGCATGGTATGCAAAGATGGATTCTTACTTGCTTTCACATGATTTTGTTAGATGCAAATCTGATTCCAATGTTTACATGATGAGGAATACCGACTCTATGATGATTTTAGTACTCTATGTTGATGATGTTTTGATCACTAGTAGCTCTGCTTCAGCCATTTCTTTGGTCAAATATATTTTGCATGACAGGTTCTCTATGACGGACAAGGGTCCACTACACTTTTTTATTGGTCTTGAGATCAGTCAGGATGCTTCCGGTATCAAAATTTCTCAGGCTAAGTATGTCAAGGATCTTCTGGATAGATTCCACATGAAAGACTATAAGTTTGCACCTACACCATTATTAACTGGGATCGGGCTTGAGGATGGCGGGGATACACCATTAGTGGACACCACTTTGTATCAACAATTGGTGGGGAGTCTTTTGTATCTCACCCACACCCATCTAGATATCTCATATGTGATGGGAGTTGTTCCCATATACATGAGGAACCCCATGATCTTCACTAGAAGGCTACCAAGCGCATCCTCAGATATGTTCAGGGCACCATTAGTTATGGTATTCATTATGTAGTTGGATGTGCATTAGATCTCATAGGCTTCGCAGATTAAGATTGGGTTGGTGATAGCACAGATCGCAGGTCCATGTCCGAGTACACTCTCAGTTTGGGGTCAAGCCCAATTTGTTGGTCAAGTAAGAAGCAATCAACCATTTCTTTATCTTCCATGGAGGCCAAGTACAAAGGAGTAGTTAATTGTGTCATTAAAACACTTTGGCTTCAACACTTCCTTACCGATCTTGGTATCTAGTTTCACAGTTTGGCTATCATATGGTGCGACAATCACAGTACATTGAGATTTTGCAGAGATCCAATATAGCGAAAGAAAACCAAACACATTGAGGTCCACATGCATTTCATCAGAGATTTAGTACATGAAAGGATCATTGATTTGCAGTTTTTTCCTTCCCCTAAACAGACTGTTGACATATTCACCAAGACATTCATTGAGCATAAGTTTCAGACTTTGCATGATTGGCTTGCAGTGAAGAACACAATTGCCTAGCAACTGCCATTTTCTTCTTTTGATACATTATCTTTTGAAGGGGGGTTTTGTTCCCACATGGTTTTCCCTCTTTCCTCATTTTTATTCAGTGTTCATTAGTTGCATTGTATATGAGTACCTAAAATGGCCTAGTAGCCGCGACTCATTTTTTACTCCATAATGATGTTCAGGGGGGTGTTGGAGTAATTTCTATTTTCGGCACACTAGTTCAATGGGAGTAACACTAGTTCAGTGGGAGTTAACTAACTAGTTCTATTTTAGACTTTCTAATCTTAGACCATCACTATTATGCATGCATTCCTAATTATAGGATGTCATTGCCTATATGAGTGAAGATCACTCACTCATTGATTAGATAATAATATACATTGATTCTCATTCTTCATTGTGTATCTCTGTTCCTTTTCTTGATAAGCTTTGTTTGTGTATTCTTTAGCTAGGTCTCATGTGCAAGTATCCATGAAACACTAACAGTGTAAAGATGAAAATCAACATTGCTAAAATAAGAACAAATTCTCACAAGCTCCATAGTGAAATTGGGCATTGATCAATTCTCAAAACATCATGGGTTGAAAGAATATATCATCTTTGTGACACTAAGAGGGTTGAAGATGAAAAACACATTTTCTTACAATTTCCTATGTATACCAAAATTATATCTCAATTTCAAAAGATTTGTCACAATACCAACCTTGCAAACATTCTAACTCATCGAAACTATGGTGATCTTGGAATGTTTCTCTTAATGTTTTTCGAGAACATAAATAAAATTATAAAGAAATCCATGTAATAGATTACCTTTGTAGAAAATATAAATAAAATAAAATTTGTAAATTTATGAAGGATTTTGTAGAAAATCGTATTTAAATTTTATAGAATTTTCAACTTTTTCAGTGTACATCCTATCCACTAGTAGATGGATCTTAAACCCACCAAGATGGATCTTAAACCCACCTTGATCTATCAAGCAGAGAGAGGATAACATTTCTTAAGGTGTAAATTTTTTTAACATTTAATTCCATGTCATGTATTAATTCCTTCATATTAAATGATTAAAATAATACACCTTAAGAAATTTGATCCCTTTAAATGCTTCATAGCTCTGGGTTTAAGATGGATCTGGGCTAGTTTAATTTTTTAAATGTTGTCGATATGTAGTTAATAAATAATTTTTAATATTACTTATTATTATTGTTATTGTTATCATCAATATAATAAGGATTTTGTAGAAATTCGTATTTAAATTTTAAAGAATTTTCAACTTTTTAAGTGTACATCCTATCCACCAGTAGATGGATCTTAAACCCACCAAGATGGATCTTAAACCCACCTTGATCGCAGAGAGAGGAATAAAAAAATTTAAAGTGTATTTTTTTTTTACATTTAATTCCATGTCATGTACTAATTCCTTCATATTAAATGATTAAAAAATTACACTTTAAGAAATTTGATCCCTTTGAATGCTTCATAGCTCTGGGTTTAAGATGGATCTAGGCTAGTTTAATTTTTTAAATGTTGTCCCGTTTTATTTCCTTCCATTTACACGACACTTCCAATCGACCTTGCTAGGGTTTTAGCACAAGACCCGACCTTGGTTGCAAGAACGACGTTACCATCCAGTGGCCTCCCCCTACCTTTATTATTACTTATTATTGTTAGTATTGTTATCATCAATATAAATAAAATAAAAATTATAAACTTATGAAGAATTTTGTAGAAATTAGTATTTAAATTTTAAAGAATTTTCAACTTTTTAAGTGTACATCCTATCTAGCAGTAGATGGATCTTAAACCGGATCTTAAACCCACCTTGATCTATCAAGCAGAGAGAGGGATACAATTTATTAAGGTGTAATTCTTTTTAACATTTAATTCCATGTCATGTATTAATTCTTTCATATTAAATGATTAAAAAAATACAAGTTAAGAAATTTGATCCCTTTGAATGCTTCATAGCTCTTTGTTTAAGATGGATCTGGGCTAGCTTAATTTTTTAAATGTTGTCTCGTATGTATTTAATAAATCATTTTTATTATTACTTATTATTATTATTATTATTGTTATCATCAATATAAATAAAATAAAAAAATTTAATTTATGAAGGATTTTGTAGAAATTCGTATTTAAATTTTAAAGAATTTTCAACTTTTTAAGTGTACATCCTATCCACCAATAGATGGATCTTAAATCCGGCATAAAATTTCTTAAGGTGTAAATTTTTTTAACATTTAATTCCATGTCATGTATTAATTCCTTCATATTAAAGGATTAAAAAAATACACCTTAAGAAATTTGATCCCTTTGAATGCTTCATAGCTCTGGGTTTAAGATGGATCTGGGCTAGTTTAATTTTTTAAATGTTGTTGTAGTTAATAAATAATTTTTATTATTACTTATTATTATTATTATTATTATTATTATTATTTGACAAGAACGGTTAGAGTGTATTAAGCGCCTTCCTGGCAAACCAGAATCAGAGAATTACAAAGCTGAAGAAGTTTGGTGACCTCTAACGGTGCTGCCAACCTGCTTTTGAATAACTGGGGAGTACAATCCCATTTACTTCTTGAGCTAAGTCGAGAAAATGACAAAAAGTGCATACATGAGTAAATTCTCACAAACTGTCAGCACAATAGGAGACAGAAGCAATGCATTAAACCTAGGAGGATGAGGCTTTCCCCTTAAAAAATGGATCCAGCTTTTTCTGAGAACCTAAAGAAATGTTGGAGGCAGCCTCCTTTTCTCTGCGTGCTTTGTTGGTCTTTCTCCCTTGGGTAAGGGGTGGAGACGGAACTGAAATGTCTTTAGTGTCAGAAGTTTCCACCGAGCCGCTAGAGGGGGTTGAAACAACTAGACCTGCAGGGGCATGGGGCTCCGGAACTGAGTCCCTAATTTCTCTCGCTGCTACTGACTCTGGAGGGGTGGTATCCGGAAAGCTTTCGCCTGTCGGAGGATTTCCTGTAACTGTTGTTGTTTCTGGATCTAGGGCTTCATCTTCCTTCAATGCATCAAAGCTGTTTTTATTTTCTAGAGTTGCCTCTGCTGAATGAGTGGCCTTCGTAGCCTGGGGTAGTGGGACCTTTCGCCTTGGCTGCTTTCGTCTGTTAGAAACTGGCTGAAAATCATCTTCTTTGACTAGTCCCGGCTCCCCAGAGACTTTGGGGCAGCTTTTTGCGAAATGACCATAAGCATGGCACCGGAGGCACTTAAAAGGAATCTTCTCATAGTCCAGCTCTTGGATATGGAACCATTCCCCCAGGGAGAGCTTAATGGCTTCCGGAAGGCCTTTCTCGAGGTTAACCTCAACACAAATTCGAGCGCAGGTAAACTGATCCCCTTTCGGCTCCACACTGTCCAGGAAACGCCCAAGCTTGTTTCCAATGTCCTCCAGAGATCTTCTCCCCCAAAGATGCAGGGGAAGATGAGGTAGTCTAACCCAAACTGGGGCTGCGGTGATTTCGGCTCCGGGATTGAAGTCAAGTGTCCAGGGGGCTAAGAACAACCCTCTCGCCCCCATGAAATAGGGTCCAGATCTGAAAACTAGATCACGATCCTCTGTCCTCGAGAAACTGAAGACAAAAAAACCCCTGCCTACCGCACACAAAGAGACTTCTCCCTATATCAGTGACTTCCAACATTCATCCATCCATGCCTCCACCGTTTTGGGGCTGGGCCATAACCCTGTAAACTTACCGATGAGAGCGTTTTCTGCTAGAAGGAGGGCAAGATTGCAAGGCTCCTCTGGAGATAGCTCCAGCGAAGGGATCTCCTCCATTTTCTTAACAAGCTTAGATGAGATAGAAGGCTTGGATTTAGGTCCTGCCGAGCGGACTAATTCTTTGAATGCTTCCAGAGGATCTTCTTCCATCTCGGCAATCGTTTTTGGGGCCATCGTAGCAAGGCGGCGGCCACCTGCAAACAAGAAAAATGCAGAGGCACAATCGCTGCTCAAAACCGCGTGCAAATTGCAGGAGGGACGTTCTAACCGCTGCAAATCGCATGAGGGACGCTCTGACGTGCAAGTCGCAGGAGGGACGCTCTGATCGGCTGCTACAGACGGATCCGAGCTCCTGCAGACGAAAATCCAGACCAGAGGCGGCTAGGGTTTAGGCCCTAGCCGCGTTGGCTTTCCTCCTCGCTTCATTCCGTCGGTTCAACATATATGATACATATTAGAAACATTCTTCAATCCAATTTTAGAATTTTACTTATTATTATTATTACTGTTATCATCAATATAAATAAAATAAAATTTATAAATTTATGAAAGATTTTGTAGAAATTTGTATTTAAATTTTAAAGAATTTTCAACTTTTTAAGTGTACATCCTATCCAACAGTAGATGGATCTTAAACCCACCTTCATCTATCAAGTAGATAGAGGGATAACATTTCTTAAGGTGTAATTTTTTTTAACATTTAATTCCATGTCATGTATTAATTCCTTCATATTAAATCATTAAAAAAATACACCTTAAGAAATTTAATCCCTTTAAATACTTCATAACTGTAAGTTTAAAATGGATCTCGACTAATTTAATTTTTCAATTATTATTTATTATTATTGTTATTTAATATAAAGTTGAAAACGTCTCCTCTATATCACGCTATAAAGCCCTCACTACTCTCAGCAATTATAAAAAAAATTAATCTACACTTTAAAATAATGCAAATGTATTTTAATATTTAATTTCTTAAATAAAGAAAGTTTATAGATGATTTTTTAATCCTGTATAATAAATTTAATATTTAAAATTAATATAATGATCTTTTAAATCCGTCTTATGTTAAGGTAACATGAATCTAGGTTAAAAACTAATATGAACGATGTAACTAGATGTTCGTGGATGAATTTGTACATTTTAGTTTGTGGATGAATTTGTACATTTATATATAAATGTATAATTTTACTTTTATTGTTATGGTTATACCATTCACTCTTTCAAGTGGTGAGGGTGTGTATATTGGGTATACATGGGTGTATTTTCATCTTCACTTTTACACTAACCATTTTAAGGATTGAAGGTGTGTACATTAAGTAGTAGGTGAGGGAATATATGAGTTCATAAAATCGACATAGATTTATCTTAAATATAGATTTATCAAACATATAGAAGGATTCAATTTATTAAGGTGTAACTTTTTAATTATTATTTCACACCATGTCAAATTTTACATGATGCATGTAATTGTTTTTTTAATTGAGTCAACTTTATTTTTATTTTAGTTATTTTATTTTTTAGTTGAACTAATTTATTTTTATTATTGTTATTTTTTAATGCAAATTTAATTTTTTTAAATGAGCCTACTTTATTTTTATTACTTTTATTATTTTTTAATGTAACCGTGTTATGCTAACATCTCCCCATATTAAAGTGTAGAACACCTCACTATTCTCAATGCAAACAGAAATGACAAATAATAATGTAATCCTTTATAATTCCTCCCGCACTTTCCAAAAGGAGTAAGCTAACTAGGGAGCAATCTTTCCTCTTTTTAGTCAAAAAAAAATGGGCTCGAATCTCACCAGATTTTCAGGGGTAGCTTGAGTTTGGCATGGGTGAAAGTTCCATGCATTTCTAATCTTCACCTCGAGGGTTTTGCCCCATTTTAAACCAACCCAGATAATCAGAAAATGCATCAAATTTATAGATCAATCAGAAATTCAAAACTTCATCGCCGAAAAACTAACTTGAGAACGAAGATTACTCCCCAGTTAACCCACTCCCTTTCCAAAAAACTAAAAATATATACTTCAAAATAGAGAAAAATGATATACACATACACACCCTCACCTCTAAATATATATATTTTCTTATTTCCACCTTCCAATACTTGATAAATTGAACATATATCTAATAGTCCATAAATTAAACATATCCATATATGTATTGTGTAAATTTTTATTTAACCATATCCATCATCTTAGCGAAGGATGCATATAACTCGTAAAACGATTAAAGAAAACATTAAAGACAGATTCGCCTAATTCCAAATTAACCGACTTCATATAAAATTCAGTTCAACCTTCCACGTGATGAGAAATAAAATTATTTTTATTAAATATTTTTTATATATTAAAATATCAAAGTGAACATACCAGAAACCCTACAAATATAGAAGAGAGGAAGACCGAGAATATTACATTTCGAAAATTAAAATAATATAAAATCCGGAAAATTGGGAATAAAAAGTTTCATCGTCATCTCTCATAATAGAAACCGTTGAAACTTACAACTGTGAAAATAAAGAGCGGAACAAAAACAAATATTCCGTACAAAACTCAGGTCATATGTTCAGAGAAAATGGCTGACGTGGATACCGTGTAGTGTAATCACGATTCAATCAGCCGAAGCTCTCGGTCCACGTGTACCCGCGCTACAAGAAAAACAACCAAATAGCCTACGTAATGGCCGGGTAACCAATACTGAAAGCCTCCTGTTTCCGTTTCGGCGGGCCGACGTGGACTCGTCTCGCTGTCGTGTTTGCTCGGCCCGGCCACCTACGGCGGGCATCTGGAAGCGGCAGAGTGGGCAGGAGCTGTGCAATTCCAGCCACGGCAGAATGCAGTGGGAGTGGTACATGTGCTGACATGGCATCTGACGTGCCAGCTCTCCCAGGTCAAACTCCTCTTTACAGACGGCACATTCCAAGGGGAGATGGTCTCGCGAAACGGTGACGGTGGCCATGGCTTCCACTGCCGTTTTCGAAGCCGGAGGCGTGCCATATCCGCTCCGTCGATCCTGCGTATAAAGCCGCTGGATGGGTAAGTCAATCCCCGATCCTACGAAATGGCCTCTCATGGCTCCTCTTCCTCCGCTTCCTCCTACAATGTACGGGGGAGAGAAAGGATTTGCAGCAACAATCCCGCCGAAAACCGGCGACGGCCGAACCCATATGACCGTAGACCTCTCGCCTGGCTCTGGTTCGCCTTCTGTTCTTGTAAGCCGATGGTCATGGACGCCGAGCAATCGAGTTTGTATGGACAGAGCGCGCGCAGCCCGAATTAATTCTACGAATCCATCGTCGCAGCGGGGGCATGTAATCTCATCCCCTCGAACAAGATTAGGCGCAACAGATTCGCGGCAGTGATGGCACCAGTACTCATAATTATCATAATCATAATTAAAAGAACCCACCAGAGAAGCCATGTCGCGACGAGATTCTGATATCAAACTTTTTCTGTACACACAAAGAAATAAGGGTGTGTTTATATAGCATCGGCCCACAACGGGGCAATGCAATCCATGGCCCACAACGGGGCAAAGAAAGAGGGATGCGTTTATAGTATCGGCCGGTCAGTGCAATCCTCGGCCCCCAAGACCATCCCTTCTAACAAAAAGCAACAAATATATCCTAATTTTTTATTGCTTTCTAAGTATTTCTTCCTCGAAATCCCGTATTTTATTTTATTTTTTAAAAGGTGATTCCTCAAATAATTCAATATTTTTCTTCAAGAATTTTGACTCAACGGTAAGGGGTAAGTTGTCATTATGTTGAATTTTTTAAATATTTTTTATAACAATATTATATAAATTTTTGTTTAGTTTTAATTGGGGACAAATTGTTTCACAAACTTCATATATCAAAATTTATTATTATCATTAAAGTTTTTGGGGATAAAATATGTGCACTTCCGTAAATTTAGCAGTTAAATTGTTCCACAAACCTCATACATCAAAATCGTTAGTTGATAACCTTAAAAATAGATTATTATTATTATTATTATTAAATTTGAAGTTTTTAATAAATATCCATGTTATTTTATTTTTTTGGACATGAAGTTAAATTGTAAATGGGATAGTATTTGAAGTTATATATGAAACTAATGTTAGATGTTATTTTTAACCATCGGTAATCACTAACTCATTAGAGTGATAATCAAATCTACTAATTGTCATTATAACCCAAGAGTATATCCAACAACCCATAACCAGGAGTGAAAGTCCGCCCCCTTACAAACCCCCAACAAGTTATTTGAGGTGGTGTGTTTTTCCTTAAATAATGGTGATGAGTCATCCCCTATTCAAAAATAGCAATGAGTGATAGTTGTCCTCATTATCTGTTAAAAAAATAATTATGATAAGTTTTACCACATTTGAATAAAAAGCGCATTCATTTTTATCTTCATATATATTATATAAATATATATGAAAAGAATCTCTCTCTATATATATATATGAGGGGATCACTCCATGAATAAAGTGATGTGGGTTAAGGCCAATCAAATCAACTTACAACCACTATATCCTACCCTCTAGGATATGTAGGCAATAACCCATAAGTTATATATCTTAAATTTTAGTAACTAAACTTAAAGTCAAGATATTTTAATAAAAGGACAATTATCCTTTCAACCAAGCCACTTTAAGTTAATATGATCATAATTAATTAATAAATCATTAAATTTAAACTTAGATGAATGGTTAACAAACTCAAATCCATATAAATCTAACAACTTTTAATGAAACCACTTTAAGCCAACATGATCATAATTGACCAACATATCATTAAGTTTGAACTACTTAGATGAATGGTTAACAAACTCAAATCCATATATATTTAAGAACTTATAGAGTAGCTATATTAATAGAGTAAAATTACCTTGTAAGATTACTATCACTCTTTGAAATATAAATTTGTCAATGTCGTGACAAAAATTTATAGGATGAAAATAGTTTTACTCTTAATTTTACACATAATGAAATGATGATTTTAGAATTTTTTACAATTTTGAAAATTTGCATTTGATAAAGATAAGACAAACATTTCTATTTTACACATGGTAAAATGATTATTTTATAAAATTTTAAAAAATTCTATACAATTTTGAAAATTTGCATTTGATAAAGATTAGACAAACATTTATATTTTACACGGTAAAATGATTATTCTAGAAAAAATTGCACATGGTCAAATGAAAATGATCATTCTAGAAAAAAAATTGCACATGGTGAAATGAAAATGATCATTCTAGACATTTTGAAAATTTTGATTAGAATTTTTGTATAATTTTCAATTGACTTATATTATTAAAAATTAAATCAATATTTTAAATTAATAAAAAAAATTAAGAATTAAATTAACATTTTAAATTAATAAAAAAAATAGTTTTTAATAATAATAAATTTCAATATATTCTTTTGAATACTCCCTAGTATAGAATTTATAATATATATATATATATATATATATATATATATATATATATATATATA
>ML785067.1:0-37455 GCA_009831015.1 Picea engelmannii
TCACATGTATAGACTAGGTATTGAATATATTAATGCCTTTGCTGTGATTGGTTTGTGTTGTTGTGATTGGACGACACAAGAGCATCGGAGCAGAGCAAGGAACAACAGAGATTAAAGGAGAGCATTTATAAGGTATGTACACTGTCCATTTCTCTTAGTTCGTTCAATAGCTAGATATATGGAAAGAGTAGTATTCTGTCACGTTTTGTTCCAGATCCAGGTGGATCTGGGGAGATTGGTCTGTGTCCGCACTCACGAATTTATCCTTAAACAAGGGGAGGCATAAGGAGTATTACGGGGAAATGAAACATCAAGAATGATGAAGATACAAGTTGTCATGAATTTCTCTAGTGTTTCTCCACTACCAGTGAGTGTTCATAGCCTCGACAGAGTCACCCTAGTGTCACAAGCCTTGCTTTGTTGTCAACGAGTATACATAGCCCCGACAAAGATACTTTCATATCCCACATGATATGGAATGCATTTCCCCAAGCCTTTACCTTTTGAGTTTAATTATCTTATTCTTAGAGAGAGGTGGATGGGGGGATTCTAGTTTTCCTTTAAAGGAACTAGGGATGACACTTGTGATAGTGAGATTTTCCAACTTGATTATAGATGAGTGAACTCTCTAAGCAACATTCTCTGGAATACTACAAATGTCCCTTCCCAAACCATTTCCTCTTAGCCCAAAAAATATAGAAATATGTTCTTAGGATGAGTCCTTGGTTCCTTACTTTGTCATATGTAATTGCATTATGTCCACCTACTGATGAGATATGTTCTAGTAATATATTTGACTTAAAGTGATGCATGTCACAATTATACAACCAAGGATGGATTGTGTCTGGAATCCAGGTTACAGAGTTGTTAGGCTATCATCACCTGATGTGATACACTTTAGAAGCATGTCTAAAACTAAATTATCAAACATTTAAGAATTATGGGATGAAAGTTTTCAAAAGGAAACAATAAATCTTGAAAAATAGACAAACTAAAAACACTGAGTTTAAAGAATGACCATAAATCAAAGTTAAAAACTGTGAGGGAAATAAAATTGAAAAAACAATTTTTTATTTATGTATAATGAGGGGGTTGCCATGGTAGCTAGTTGAAGTAATGTTTTAAAATTTGTCCATTTATGGGAAGGTGACCATATTCCCCTTCAAGTTTTTGTAACCTATAATTTCCTTGGCCAATTTTCTCTTTGATCATGTACGGTCCAAGCCACAGTGTTTGGAATTTTGAATGTTTCCTTTTATCCTCACGCGACTTGTCCCATTTTGGGACCAAATATTCAACTTGGAAATCTTTCTCACCAAAATCTTTCTTATCAAACCAATTCTTAACAGTTTGTTGATGAGTTTTGAACTTGTTTTTTTCCTTGGAACGATTTTCTTCTAGGTTAAACAAGGTATCGATACATCGTTGGATGAAGGGATATTCTCTCCCACATGACTGTTGCGTGAGTTGTAGGGAAGGAAGGTAGATGTTCAAAGGTAAAATAAATTCTTTCTCGTAAACAAGAAAATACATAGAAGTCCCTAGAGAGGCCTTAGGGGTGACACAATCGGCCCAGAGGGAATTAGATAGAGTGTTATGTCAGTTTCTCTGGTGATCGACTATAGTTTGCTTAAGCATTTGGATTAGGTTCTTGTTTGTGGATTCAACTAAACCATTACCTTGCGGGTAATAGTTGGCTACATATTTCAGAGTAATCACCTTTGCCAAAGAGAAATCAGATAATTTCAATGATGAAACATAAGTTTCATTATCGAAAACAAGATATTTAGGCATGCCAAACCTAGTGATAATATGTTGTTCAAGAAAATTGATTACCGTTCCATCATTCACCTTAGTTAATAGTATTACTTCAGCCCAATGTGTAAAATAGTCGGTAGCAGTTAGGATATACCTGTGTTACTTACATGAATGAGGATTGATCTCACCGATGATGTCCAAGCCCCATTGTTTGAAGGGTTCTTCAACAATGACATGTTGAAGCGGAACAATTTCCTTTTACTCTCTCCCTACATATTTTTGGCACGTATCACAACTTGTGAATATACACGAGCTTCCTTGAATAATGTAGGCCAGTAGTATCTAACCCTCAATATCTAGTGAGTTGTTGTATCTCTTGAAAAATGGCCTCCTACTGGTCCATCATGCGTGTCCTTAAGGACTCTATTAACATCTTGTTTTTCAAGGAATCAAAGTAATACTCCATCATAATTATTTCAAAACAAGATGCCATGCACTAGTTGATCTTGTAAAGATTTCAGTATGAGAGATCTTTTCTGTTTGGTGTTGAGGTGATCTAGAGTTGTACCATGTTGAAGGTAATACTTGAGATCATTATAATATGATCCTTCAACAACTGGGATGCAACGATCTTGTTGTGTATACATAGTTGGCTCCTATTATCATTCGTCCTCTTATTGATCTTCATCATTGATATATTGTGTTACCAATTTACAAAGTCCATGGCCGTTAACGATGTTGTCTAGTTTAAAATCTAGGTCATATTATTGTAGCACCATCATCCAATTACCTTGTCTCTCTCCCAACTCCTTTTGAATGAAAAAAGATATGACCTCTGGATGAGGGATGGTAAATTTCATGTGGTTCTTCAAAATGTAAGGTATGAACTGTTTGATTGCTTTGTGGACAACAAAGGCTTTCTTATCAACCGATGGGTAGTTTAGTTCAACACCCTATAATCGAGTGCTAATGAATGCAATGGGATATTCATTTCCTTGCTCATCCTTCTGTGTGAGCACTGCTATGAGGGAATGACCAAACACAAAGGTGTATAGAAAGAAGTCCTTAGTGAAATATGGGCTTCGTAGAGAGGGCACAACGACTATAACAACTTTGATATTTTCAAAATCATCTTTTTCAATGGATGTCCATTTAAAATGAACATATTTATTAGTCATATGTTGGAGTGGTTTAGCGATTTTGGAAAAGTATGGGACAAATATTCTTACAAAGTTAATCTTGTAGAAAAAAGAATGCATTGACTTCTTGATGTGCAATGGGGGGATTTGCACAATAACTTTTGTTATTTCTGGGTCCACCAAAATTTCATCTTTGGAAATCACATGCTCTAATAATATCCCTTCTAAAACAACGAAAATAGTCTTCTTGGGATTCAATGAGATCCCATACTTTCTGCATCGTTCAAATATTTGTTTAAGATGTCCTGGGTGGTCTTCTTTCTTCTTTGAATAAACGGTGACATTGTCTAGATAAACCACCATGCTTTGACCGATTAGTCCTTTGAAAGCAATATCCATATCCCTTTGAAATGTAGCACCTACATTAACTAAACCAAAGGGAATCATTTTGTATGTGTATGTTCCTCACTTAGTTTTGAATGTGGTTTTCAATCTGTCTGGTTCTACCACGAGAACTTAGTTGTATCTTGAAAACACGTCCAATCGAGATAACATCTGGGAGCCAGAGACAAGTTCCAAGATTTGTTTCATGAGGGTAATTGGGTAATTGTCTTTGTCAGAAGCTCGATTCATATTTTGAAAATCTATACATATCCTAATTTCTCTCGACTTTTTTCTGATAGGAACCATGTTCGACACCCAAGTTGAATGCCAAACTTTAAAAATGATTCGGGAATCTAACAACTTCTTCAACTCTTTTTGGATGAGAGGTTTGAGAGTTGGATGTATCTTCTTTAGCTTTTGTTGGTATGGTTTGACACCCTGTTTAATTGGAATCACATCTTGATTATCCAGGTGTCATAAGTCTTTAGATCACATAAGTCCAGGAAAATATATCTCGATTCCTCTTGAATAGCTATGTAAATGTGTTCTTATCTGCCTTTGAACAAAAAGTTCCCATAATGATGTATTTGGGTTGTTCATAAGTTCTTAGATTGACCAGGAAATGCATCATGGTTGAGTTGGTGGTATTTGGATTAACAGGCCTTCTAAACTTAGTCTGTAAATCAAATAATTTCTCAAGTGTCAATACATTCTTTGGGATACATTTTTCTTTGACTTTACTTGTCTCATCCCAATAATCATGTTTGTCTTGTTGATTGGTCTCATCGTCAACCAAAAAATCTTGGAAAGACATATGAACTAGTGAGAAATTTGATAATATGAGTATTTTTATTGAATACTTGTCAGTTTGTGATGTTATTCACTATTGAAGGCCTGGAAATCATTTCAACAGAAAAACCATCATTAGGAGGTATGAACCTAGATGTTGCGTTGGCCAATATATCTGCATCAATATTTTAATTACGAGGTATAGAAGTGATATTGAATGCATTCAAGGAGTAAAGAAGATTCCATACTACTTGTTGATATGTTTTTAGATGCAATGATAGGAAATTGATGGTATTTCTTACCTGTCGAACGATTATTTATGAATCACCAAATACTTTTAAGGTACTTCACCTTAAGGTCAATGACCCTTTTTAGACCTTGGACTAAGGATTTGTATTCTACAGTGTTATTGGTGCATTCAAATTATAGGAGTCATGATATGAACATCTTATGTTGTTCATGATCGATCAACGCACATCCTACCTCGACTCCTTCTTATGGCCTGGAGCCATCAAAGAACATGGACCACATGTTAGAAATACTAGTTTTGTTAATTGTGCTAAAACCTAAGTTAATTAATATGGTAGATGCGTTGCTATGTGTCCATGGAAGGAGTTTTTATTGTAAATATGGTTGTACTTTAGACGTTTGTGCGTCATAATAGCCATGGTTAGTTTCCAAGAAATAGTTACCCAAAACAGAATGTGAAAAACTAATAGGTTCATTCTTACCTTCTAATTCCATTACTATGTGTTTCATGTGATCTTCATTGTTTAATCGAATCTGATTTTCTTTACCTTTATAAGGAATCCACAAGTGGGACCAATCAGTGGAAAAATAACCTTGAAGTTTAGCTAACCAATCCCTACTCAAAATAAAACCATAACTTTTTGTTATGTCAACAACAACAATATCAATAACTTGATGCACTCTAAGGTTAGATGCAAGCCTAATAAAGACATATTTGAGTTCTCCTTTTACTTTAACATTCATTCTATCTAACTATATGATGCTCGTTTTAGTCATTTTCAGAGCAAAATTTATCCTTTGGTAGAATGAATAAGGCATAATGTTAGAGGATGCACATGAATATGCTAAACAATTATGCATATTGAAATTAAAAATTTCATAAGTGAGCAGAAAAGGTGGAACCTGGGACTTTGAGTATGCAACTATGCTTGTTGTGTTTATGGTTGTCGTGATTTCCACTGTGTACTTCCTTTGACTCAATGTTCAGAGGAACGTTG
Source organism: Picea engelmannii (assembly GCA_009831015.1). Lineage (NCBI taxonomy): Eukaryota > Viridiplantae > Streptophyta > Pinopsida > Pinales > Pinaceae > Picea > Picea engelmannii. The sequence continues at coordinate 5,318 of ML785067.1, forward strand.
TCAATAGTAGCAACGATTTTTTTCTAAGAATTATTGGGGTTAAAAGCGTCATGTAGTAGATCATGTTGTTGTGGTAATGAGAAGATATCAAACATTGAGATGTTGGATTTGTCTTTTTTGCATCTTCTGTAACATTATAGTCTAAAGCAAGCATGTTTGATTTGTTCATTGTTTTGTTTGATTTTGGCTCACATGTCTTGTTGTTGGTTCCTGATGTGTTAGGTTTGGTTTTGTTCCCAACTGAGTCGGATGTACTTGGTTTGTCTATGTTAGATGGAACAGCCATATCAAATTTACAATTGATGTTCCCTTGGATTGTGGCATTTAGTTTTTGGGTAGGCAGAGGAGGAGTAATATTCCTGAGAGGACTATTGTTGTCTTTGGAAGAGGAGGTTATAGGAACCAAACCTTTGTCGTGTAAGTTGTATTCTCTAGGAACATCCTTAAATATTGGTGCATCTTCTACACATATTTCTTATATTTTCTCATCATCTTAGTCTACACACCAGTCCCAAAAAGACATAGCATATTTCATGGGAGCCTCTTCAGTGGTATCGTTTCATGCTTGATCAAGTTGCTCATCATTTAGATTTTGTTGATACAACATTTGATTTATAACTAAGGTCATGGAGTGGACCCACTAAGGACAAGTCATTTTCAGATGATTTTGTTGATGGTATGAACAAAATTTATCATTGTTGAATCTATCTAGGTTTAAATCGATTTGAGGAGCTTGGGGTGGTCTTGGTGGGTTGTCATTTCTCTTAAAAAATGGGAGGAAATTTTTAGGTCTTGAAGGCCCTTTGCCAACGCTATTCTTGAGATCCACAACTTCATTAGACAGTTTATTGAACAACTTTACCACACTGTCTATATCCTTGGCTTCCTTTTTCGGGTGGCTTTGTTAGCAATAAAGGTTTCTTTCCATCCGACTGAATTTCCTCAGAGTGTGGGTGATGTTCATATAGTTCCCTTTCTATAGCTTCAACTTCATCAAAATTAAGGGCTAAAGTGTTCCTACCAGTTCTCTTGATGAACATGCCTATAGAAGGAACGTGAGTTGTCATGTAGTATTCAATGCCTAAGGACTGTGCGGGGGTTGTATCAACAATTAACTTAGTTAGGAAATTGAGAAATGGTTGGTTGAAAACTTTTACTTTTTCTCCTTTATCCATTTTAATGGCTCCCAATTCATTATACAAGGATGTTTTTTTTCCGTTCTTCAAATTTTCTGATAAAACCCTCTCAAAATCGTCCCAACTTGATATGGAACTAGGTGGCAAACTGAAATACCATGTAGATTCTCTGCCATAGAATATGTAAGGAAATATCCTACAGACCACATCGTCATGATCAACATTTAGAAAATGAGAGGCTAAGAATTTTTTTGTATGTGTTCTTCTGGTGAAACAGGTTTGTCTGGATCAAACTTGGGAAGGACCTTGTTTGATTTGTGAGGCATTTCATGTAAGGGTCATGATAAATTTAAGGCACCTTGGGACATCCAAGGCGGGATCACTACCCTTTTTTCTCTATGTTCACCCATGATTTGTTCTAGATTGATTTTTGGGATTTTACCCTCAAGGTTATATTCAGGTTTGACAAGGGTATAGGAAACTTGGCTCAAGGGTACTAGAACTTCCCGTAATGCAATTTCGATGAGGTTGTCTACATAGTCAACATAGATATCAAGATGGGTATAATTAATGTCTTCTCACAGGGGTATCTTTCCTTCTTGGAATCTCAAAAGTTGTTGGCAAATTACCAAGTAACTTTGTGTAAGCACGTGTAATAAGACGAGTTTCAGAGAACTCTTCTTGTGGTACACATAACCAAGTCTCTGAATGAGTTTCAAGACTACACGTGGCACTATCGAAATTTGGGTTCATATCTTCGTAGGTAATCTCTTGTTCCAAATTGATATGAGGGAAAAGAGTGGGTTCAAGGTTATTTTCGAAAGACTAATTACAATTATGCAAATCGTTTATGTAAGCCATAAAAATCAAGCCCTCCTTCTAGTGCCAATTCTATTGACGGGGAAAAATTGACTCGAAAACAGTAAGGGGTACTCCCCGGTGCATGGTCCCAATAAGACTATATGTCGCTTGGTTTAGGAGACGCATCTGAAATTTGGCCCAGCTGCCATTGCTAGTAATGAGGATGAAAGTGGGTGGTTATGAAATGCAAAGATGTAGATGAAGACTATGTATGAAAATAAATATAATCTACTACTAATCTATCCTACCCTATTCTAGCTAGGAGTGAACTATAGTAACCGAATGAGTTGTAAATGGAACTAAAATTTGTCAGAAACCCCACACAGTTGTTGGGTTGTTATATTCTTTGTAGTGAAAGTCTAGTTGAGGTGGATCGACTGAAAGTCAAAGTCGAAGGAATCGACATCAAGTCGAAGTTCGAGGTGGTTCGACCGGGTAAAGACGAAGTTTAAGGAATCGAAAACAAGTTGAAAGTCAAGGTGGTTCGATCTGGTAAATTTGAAGTCAAAGACGTCGACAACAAGTCAAATAGGTCAACCGATAAGATCTCGATAGTTAGGCATGTGACAACTGACTAAAGACCGAATGAAGGCCAACTCGTAATCCGACTTGGTAGTCGATTGTAACAGAATCCCAAGATTTCTGGTATTTGTAGCCAATGATCTGCGTGGATCTGTAACCATTTTTGGGCACCCTTTCTTTAGGGTTTTTCCTAATGTAAAGCCTATAAAGAAGTTGTGTTGTAATATTGTAAAGGGTAGTGAATGACTAATCATCAATCAAATAATCGTAGAGGTTGGTGGTCATGCAGATGTAAGTCGAATCGGCTACAGGGTTGTTCTTGTGTAAAGCAAGAAGGTATGATGTCGATTGTGTCTTAGGTGTGGACCAAGGTTAGGTATGTAACTTGTTATCACTTTGTAATTTTCTAGGATGTAGGAGAAAACCACAAAGGTAACCTTTTCAAACCAATATTTAGACTGAAAGCTGTCCCTTTCAGTGAGAGAGGGCTCTCTCTGCAAGTCTATTGTCCAATGTCAATTCAATAGCATCTTGAAATGAAACATAGTGGCCATATTTTTAATGCATTGGGGTTTCCTTCAAAATATAGTTGGTAGGACAGGGAAGCAAGGAGCATTGGGCATGGATTTAAGAGCTTGAAACTATCAATTAAAATGATCAATAACTGGTGAGTGAGCAGATTTATAATAGAGGCAAGAAGACAATGTTCCCAAGTTTTTTTAAGGCTGGTTGTAGTATAGTGGAGGAATGAAGATTAACAACCCATCACACTTGAAGCATCTAACACTGGATAGATTTCAAATGTAAATTTAGAAGGATGAATAAAATACTCGGAGCATAAAAAATGATGAAATATGAATCCTTTTAAACTGGTTTTAGAATAAGAAGAATGAACATTCATATGAAAACAGTAAGAATAACATACACATTAGAAATAACACAGAACTTGGAAAACAAAAAATCACAAGAAATGTAAAATGCACAAGAGTATCTCTTCTCTCCCAGGTCGAACCCTTTTTTTCTTACATAATGCTTTCTTAAATAACAAAAATAATAACAAAATGTTCCTAGTTTACTGGAAAGAAAAACAATTCAAATTAAAAGAAATAAACTGAGATAAAACTGGTTGCAATAGGTGTCAAGTTACTGAATGTTGGTGGTAAAACTCTTTGGAATAGGATGATATTCATAGTTGTCATCTGCCACTTGTTTATTTGACTGCCATCTTATTCAACTGATCTTTTCTTTGTCTTACAATTTCGATCTGCTTGACTCTCTGTCTGCTGATATTGAGCCTGAGAATCTGCCATTACCCCTCAAATGCTGCCTCAAAATCTGGATCTGTCCCAAAGAATCCACTAACTGTGTGTCCTATTATTTTGCTGGTAGATATCCTGCCACCTCATGCCTTTTGACTGCTGTAGAACTGCCTAAATATATTGGATTTGATCCTCTTTTTTGCTGGTATCATGTCTTGAAATTTTAGAGGAAAATACTAAACTCGATATTCTCAACATCCTCTATTGTTAGGTGTACTCACAAGATACCCTGCCACCTGCTCCCTTGAATCTGAGATTTTACACATGTTGATTTTGTGCCTTCAAATCTGGGAAATGAATTTGATTAACTGCTCTTTGTATGGTGGAATTGAACTTGATCTTTTCCCAATGTTGAATAATCGTCTCTACCATTCATCGAGAGATCTCTAACTTCTTCAAAACTTCATTTCTGTATTGCTAAGTATTCTATCTGAATAAAAAACTCGGTCATGCCAACTACATAGCCAATCATTTAGAAACATAATTTCTTTTGAGTTTCCATAGACCTCCTTGGAAATTTCAAGTTGATATTCATTTGTCCTCAATGAATTGTACATGCTGATTGGTGTATTACAAGCTCTACTACTAGCATGATGGAACTAAGACAAAAACCCTTTTTCAAGGTCCTTATCCTTCTTCGCAATATTGACATCTGAGCAAACACGATAATCGTCTTCTCCAAAGGCAGGAGCGAAGTGCACTGTGATGGTACTTTTGAATGTCCCCAATACTTCTATGAGTCTTGTCGGTGAGGGTTTTCACAAAAATCTACGTATTGAAGTTGGAATATAACTAACGGATATACCTGTGATTGAAAGGATTTATACAAATATCGCACAGGACATACAACGCAGGCATGAAGATCGATTGAAATCTTCTCCATAAATGGTGTTCTCTTGGGAGATTGATAACTGATCACGAACAGAGAGATCACTCACACTCTGTTCGTGGCAAGCCCAATTTGCTTTTGATTGCATTCAATATGTGAGTGTAGCACTTGGAATATTGACACATAGAGTGTTTAGGATTTTGATTTATGGATCATTGGCGCCCCTTTTTTTTATTTGTTTGCTCTGTGGGATATATCCCACATTGCTAAGGATAATGTAATCTTTGGTGTTTATATGCACGAGGGCCACCGATATACTATAATGCGGAGTGCACGTTCTTTTGGGTTCCTTGTGGGCTCGTACCCTCATGTCTTGGTGCTTGGGATTCGTACTTAAACTTGTGTTGTATGTATGGTTTGGCGTTGTAGACTCAGGTTGATAAGAAAAGATTAGCCCTTATGGCCAACAAATTTTACGAAAAATATGGTCTTGGAGTTATGGTCTTGGAATTCATGCTTAAACTTGTGTTTTACGGAAAATATGGTCTTGGAATTCGTGCTTAAACTTTTTACGGAAAATATGGTCTTGGAGTTCGTGCTTAAACTTGTGTTTTACGGAAAATATGGTCTTGAAAATATGGTCTTGGAGTTCGTGCTTAAACTTGTGTTTTACGGAAAATATGGTCTTGGAGTTCATGCTTAAACTTGTGTTTTACGGAAAATATGGTCTTGGAATTCATGCTTAAACTTGTGTTTTACGGAAAATATGGTCTTGGAATTCGTGCTTAAACTTTTTACGGAAAATATGGTCTTGGAGTTCATGCTTAAACTTGTGTTTTACGGAAAATATGGTCTTGGAATTCATGCTTAACCTTGTGTTTTACGGAAAATATGGTCTTGGAATTCGTGCTTAAACTTGTGTTGTTTGTATGGTTTTACATTTATGATTAAACTAACTTGTGTTAAATTTTACAAAAAATTTGGTCTTGGGATTCGTGCTTAAACTTGTGTTGTTTGTATGGTTTTACAAAAAATCTGGTCTTGGGATTTATGCTTAAACTTGTGTTGTCTGTATGGTTTCTTGGGATTTGTGCTTAAACTTGTGTTGTTTGTATGGTTTTACAAAATATCTGGTCTTAGGAGTTATGCTTAAACTTGTGTTGTCTGTATGGTTTCTTGGGATTTGTGCTTAAACTTGTGTTGTATGTATGGTTTCTTGGGATTTGTGCTTAAACTTTGTTGTTTGTATGCTTTGTTGTTGTAGACTCAAGTTGATAAGAAGAGATTAGGTTTTCGAGCCAATAAATTTTACAAAAAATATGGTCTTGGAATTCGTGCTTAAACTTGTGTTGTTTGTATGGTTTTACAAAAAATCTGGTCTTGGGATTTATGCTTAAACTTGTGTTAAATTTTACAAAAAATCTGGTCTTGGGATTCTTGCTTAAACTTGTGTTGTTTGTATGGTTTTACAAAAAATATGGTCTTGGGATTTATGCTTAAACTTGTGTTGTCTTTATGGTTTCTTGGGATTTGTGCTTAAACTTGTGTTGTTTGTATGGTTTTACAAAAAATCTGGTCTTAGGAGTTATGCTTAAACTTGTGTTGTTTGTATGGTTTCTTGGGATTTGTGCTTAAACTTGTGTTGTATGTATGGTTTCTTGGGATTTGTGCTTAAACTTGTGTTGTTTGTATGCTTTGGTGTTGTAGATTCAAGTTGATAAGAAGAGATTAGGTTTTCGGGCCAATAAATTTTACAAAAAATCACAGGGACCTATTAAAGCACCTGAGAACAAATTGGATTTTTAGAGCTAATTTCCTCTTTTTATTTGCACAATCTTAAGCTTTTTTTACCCCAAATGCCAAATCTTGTTATTGATGAAACTAGTGTTGAAAAATGAATGTGCGACACTATGAAAACATCGAGCTTGGGAGCACTGCGAAATCCTCCTCGCTGCGAAACTCTATCACTGTGAAATTTCACAGGGCGCTGCAAAAGTGCCATTTTGCTGCGGAAATGCCAAAACACCGCAAACATGAGATATTAAGCTTATAAATTAGGCACACGAATTATAGGGTACTAACATAACCTTTTATTTTGAATGAATAAGAAAACATGAGAGCAGAACACTCAAGGAATGTTGGTTTTCCTGGTTTGGGTTTCCAGGGTAAAATCTCTGTGTACTATGTGTTTTCTTTGTCATTTGCTTGTTTAAATATTTCTTCCTCTCTTCTGCTAGGTTTAACGTGGAAGTGTTCTTCATTTCCTAACATGTGGCATCAGAGCTTGGTTTAACAACCTTGGATTTGATCTAAACCCTAGGTTCAGTAAGAGTCATAAGTCAAAATATTTAAAGATTGTGTTAAAGAATGATGAGTAGGTTGAGAATAGAGATCGGAAAATTCAATGCCCAAAATTTTGAGCTTTGGAAGCTTAAAATTGAATATCTGCTTGTAGATAGAGAACAATGGACATCATTCTATCCACGTACCATGGAGACACATATGTCGACAAAAGAATGGGAAAAAATTGAGAGAAGGGCAAGGAGTACTATTCAAATTTGTACAATCCTCTAAATGCTCTCCTCCTCCTGTTGCAGATCCCAATTCTACAGTTTCCTCATGTTCATCTCCTTGGCTGAAATTTTTGTACAATTCCACCGAATGCTCTTCTTTATCCATATCTTGGGCACATTAAAATGTGTGCTCTTTCTCCTTTTTACCAATCTGATCAGTCTGAACCTTCATGTTATCTTCATATCCTGTGGCACTAGCTGGCCACTCTGTTGCAGACTCCAGTTCTGCAGTCTCACCTCTGAGTTGTTGCTCAACTTCCTCCTCTGACAGATTGACTTATGTCATCTCCTCTTGTGTTGGTTCATTCCAACTTCCTCCAGTTGTTCCCCAGATTGGTATGCCCCTCCACCTGTTTCCAACTTGACCTGTTGGATATGTTTACTCTGCATATTTACCCTTCTCTCCAGGGTTTCTAGTTCCTCATACAACTCAGCAAAATCTATGTTGTCTTCTTCCTCTTCTGTTGCAGGCTCCAGTGCTACAGTCATCTCCTGTTCAACTCCCGGGCTGAAAATTTTGAGCAATTATGTTGAATTCTCTTCTCCTGCAATTTGTATGACTGTCTCCTGGCAGCCATCTTCTGGTTCTAGATTGTCCAACCAATCCTCCAACATCCTCAACTCCATCTCCCACTGAGTGAGCATCTCAACTGTGTGCTCCTTTTTTTTCTGTTGGGGCAGACATCAATGTCTTCTCATTCTCCTCCTCTTTGATAGTCGTTACCAGCTGTCTTTCCTCTACTGCACCTACATCGCAGACACAGTTAGCTTTAAAATCATTTGGCCCCATGGCCTCTTTCTTGGATTCTTGTTGCACCACCTCCTCATGTGCAACACTTGTACTAGCCTCTACTAAAATATTTGGCAGGAATATTTGAATTACCCCAACGATCATGACACTCCTCTAATCCTTCTCCTTTGTGATGGAAGTATTTAACTTCTCATCATCTTCATTCACATGACCTACAACTCCACATGAATCTCCATATAGATGAGGCCTCTCCTTTTCCTCCATTTCATCTGTCAGCACCCCTTGATGATATGAACTTTATTCTGAGCTCCTGAGACCTTCACACAGTTGTACCTTTCCCCTGCCCACCTAGAAAATTGGGATTCTAGTCTTGCCCTTCTGGCAGTCTATGATATCTCTGCTTGATCTCATCTCATTTCCCATATGAAAATCTAAGAATTTATCTCTACCCTCCTGGCAGTTCATGAGATATCTATTTGATGTCATCTCCTCCTCATCACTGAGGTTCCTTTCAATATTTGGTTCACAGATGTAAACCATCTCTTGTTCTCTGTCACTGAGGTTTTAAACATGCCTCTGCCACTTCCTCACTACTTGTTGTTGCCTTCTAGCTAACAACTTCTGGACAAGCCACTTCACTTTCCTCTTCAAAGGCCATTCATATGTCCAATGTACCTTTTCTTCTTGCTACATCTTCAATGTTAGCTTCTCCATTTTTTCTTCGATTTCCCTGAGATCCTTTTCTATCTCAGCGTTTTTTTTCTGCTGGTGGCCCTTGTCTTGACTACACTTATGGTCGTCCCCTTACCTTTTCCCACCTAATTGTCTACCATTTGTTTCACACCTTGCAACAATCTTTACAGAGCATTGTACTCTGTCTCCTCCTTCACCTGCTGTCTACAGGCAAAACTAAACTTTTGATACCATTTGATGTTGTCATATTATCTCTATTCACCTTCTCACCTTTGCCTACAATTTGTAGAAAAAATTAAGCACTTGATACTACTTGATGTAGTCAGACTATATCCTTCATCTCCTTCGCCTGAAATCTACAGACGAAATTTCATCTCTGATACCATTTGATGCAGACCCCCCCCTTCTCTCCTCGGGGTTGCGCGACCTCCTGATCTCAGATCGTTCAAAACAAGGAGTCAAATCGACTCTTCAGGCCTTTGCTAGACCCTAACTATTTACACATGTCCCCTTTCCTTCAAAGTGCAGGTTCTGTCAAACCCGCAGGCTCTTTCTTGACCTCTTCGAAGATTTTAAATAACAGACACTAGCTCCCCTCACTAACTCGTTTCCTTCATATGACCTCGGGCTATGACCTCACGTAAACACGTGATTGCGGAGTGACCAAAGTGGTTTGAGACCACACCGCTTTTCTCCCTGTAATTCACTATAAACCACCACATGTCCCTTTAGCAATACCGTGGTTTTGATTGTGGCCCGCTCTGGGATTTTTAAAATACGAGAACTTTATGTCCCCGCAATCAAGAGCTATCATCGATCTTCTGACCTCGACGGTGTCTCATGATCAAGGGTTGAGATCATCCTCCTTCCCTTATTTCTCTCCAGAGCACTCTCTCCCAAATCTCCATGAACTATCGACGCGTGTCCCTTTCAAATCAATGGTCGTGATTTATTTCTCCCTTTGGGCTTCATGAGTTTCAACTCTCAACTCTTGCTTCCTCTGAAATGGTTATCTTCTGAAGTGGAATATCTGCTGACACCTGTCCCTAGCAAACAGACGACTCAGATGAAATCCTACTCTTCGGTCTTTGGGAGTTCTTGTTCAACACATCCCTTTCTTCCGGAGTGACTTTCTTCGAAATGGTGGATCTCCTGCCATATGTCCTCCTCAAATCGATGGCTCTAGCTCGCTTCAAGACTTCGGCCTTCGGAAGTCTCAACTTCTCCAAGATCTATTTCTCCCAGAGCGTTTTACCCAGAGTCCACAATCTAACGACACATGTCCTCCCGCATATCGATGACTCCCAACTACTTCGGCTATTTGGACTTTGGGAGTTTCAACACTCCACCTTTGCTTCCTCCTAGAGATCACGATCCATCGATGCGTTTCCTTATGGATCTGACGGTCCAGAATTACTTCAGCTCTTCGAGGTTCGGTATTTTCAAACTCCTATGCACTCGTTCCTCCCGCAGTGCTTTCACCCGAAGACAACGGATTTTCGCCATGCGTCCCTATGGATCCGACGGTCCAGATTCAATTTGACTCTTTGGGGTTTAGGAGTTTCAACTCCTGCACACTCGTTCCTCCCGGAGTGCTTTCACCTGAAGACTCAGATCTGTTGACACGTACCCTCCTGACAACCAACGGCTAGGATCTGCTTCAGGGCTTTGGTGATTCCTCTGTATCCTTGACCACAAACTTCTGAAGTGCTTTCGCTTCGGAGTTGTGGATCTTGCACCACCTGTCCCTCTTGATAATGAACGGTCCTTAATCACTTTGGAACGTTGGAAAGTCTTCTCGTTTGTGCACACTAAGGGTTTAAGCCCGTGAACTTTACTTGGATCCCATGGATTTCGATCCCTCGTGCTCATATCTAATGGTTGGGATCTGTTTTCCTCCTTGTGCGTTCCTCCTTTATCTTGGACCCTGATCTGATGGTCTAGATCTCTTCCTGCAACCGATATGGCGGTTGTTGTCATGCCTCCTCCTGAGCTTCTTTGTTCTCCTAGACTTGGGAAATTTTGTAAGTGTTCAACGGTTGTGGCCTTTGAACCTTTTCCTGCGAACCCGACAATCTTGGGTCTCATCTTCTCTTTTCCTCTTGAGCTTTGACAATGAAATTTGACCTCGGCTCTGATGCACACTTGCGCTCTGTGTGCAAACTTGCACTACTCCTCCTTAGCTTGTGAACTTGAATTAAATCCACTTTTGCGCGCACTCCTTGCACTGTCTCTCTCTTGAGATTTTGCTTACTCAAGTTATAAGGTTTCGGTCCCTTTACTCCTCAAAGGGATTCACGTGCCTTCTCGAAAAATTCTCAATGCACACTTTCATAGCTTTATAGAGTGTTCAAAAACTTTGTGAGTACCTTCCTCTGATACTCTTCTCTTTGAACTCGACAAAGAGTTCTTTTGTGCACGCTTGCACCTGATCAATTCCCTCCTGGTAGAGCTCTACAGAGTTCTGATGTGCACTCCTTGCATTGGTTACATAACCTCCAATGTTCTATTGTGCACTCCTCGCACAACCTAAAGAATTCAAAATAATATAACAACCTCAATGAAGACAGATAAGTCTATCTTCCTACTGCAGATGAAAACATATCGCATACATCTACATCATACATAAACACGCAGTACAAATAACATTCATCTTATACACATAAATGCACAAAAATTTCATATGCAGGAAAACTGCTTTCTTCCTATTAAGATGAATATCTGTTTACAAATATGTATAGAGACTGGAATATCACAGAGTCTCAGTTCTTCCTCCTACTCCTATCTCCTACTAATATGTGGCTACCTTCGTATCCAGTAACCTAATCTCCAACAACCTCATTTGGACATACAATGCATCTACATATACAAGAAGGTTCCTTTCGACTACCTATATTCTCGAAAGAAGATAACTACCCCTTAAGAACCGTTACATTAAAGTCTAGAAGTGAAACTCCCAGATCACCCGCGGTCATTTTCTCCCAAGCATTTTGATATTCTTCAGTTTTCAATCAGTTCAAAAATTATTTACAGGAAACACCAGCGTTTAAGATTCCAAAATGATTCAACGATGTGCTAGGGTGCTGAGTTGTCTCTCCACGTGTGCTTGCTGACGATGCCCCTGCATCACATGGTGGGATATTGATTAAGACCAGGTGATTTAAGGCCTTTCCAGAAAGATACGGACATGACACTTGTTTATGCTCCATCATCCAAGATCGTGCGATGAACATATTGATTATGGAAAACAACATCAATTTGGAAAGCAAGTTGGTGAGAGAGTCGTGATTTAAAATTATACATATTGAACGTGATATTGTTGGATGACTCGGGATCTATAGCTCTGATGGCTGCCAAGAAATTTCTATGTTGGCTAGGGAAGTGTTGTAGAACTTTGAGAGTTGAAATGGCGCAAGGTGCTTGGGCCAAATATTCAACAATGTTGTAGTTTTTTGGTCCAAATATTCGACACTGTTTTAGTTTTGAGAAGCAAAAGAGTTAGGATTAAAGGTTGAATTTCTTATTGTTCTCTTGGGTGGGCATAATATAGAGTCAAAACTTGGTTTCTCAATCTGGAGAGGTCCAGACAGAGGAGTAACAGAAGTGGACGATGGATCCGGTATGGTCCCATTAGTTACATTTTCCTTACTGGGTTTACCTGGTGGTGTGTCATATGTCGTAGTGAGAGTGGTCAAATATGCCCCATTATACATATAAATGTGTTCACTTGATGAAGAATCCTCGTTAGGAGGATGAATTGGGTTGTATCCTGGCGGAGGTGCAGGATTTTGTGAAACCAGTGAGTGCTGCTGTGGAAAAGGATGTGTCAATACAGTGGGTTGAGAATTTCCCTTAAAAAGTTTATCAACTTCTTCCCGATGGGGATAGTCTCATGTGTAGTGACATTCAACACAAATGAGACATGGAAATTTTGGTTTGCATTGTGGTTGATTTTCAGTAGTAGGTGGTTGTGCTTTTGTTTTTGTATTTTTAGTTTGATTATTATTTTTCTTGGGATTAATCTTACTTTTATTCCCCCCCCATGATTGTTGTGGAGAAGCAGATTGGATTGTTTTCACTTCGGATATTTGAGTTGGGGTGGATTTTGATGAGAGTGGATTCTTCACGATAGCTGGGGCAGTTATTGAATTATTGGTTGTGCCAGTCGACTGTGAACTAGATTGGGTTTTGACAGAATCGATAACTCCATCTGAATGAGAGGTGGAGGATAGTTTTGATGGATTGAGTGATGTACAAGGAGAATTTGGGATCAATTCATACAAAGTACCATATTCGGAATAAACCAAATCCAAATACTAGGCAGGAGCAATGACTTCCTCTTTTATGACTACACCACCCATGGATACATCTTAAGAAATAGGAGGTAATAAAGATTCGGTGAACCATTCAACCAACAATTGGTCTGGAATGGTTGCTTTGATCAACCGTTGTCATCGTCTCCATTCGTGAATATGATCATAAATATGTACGAAGTTATTCTGACGAAGGGAGGTCAAAAATTCTATGTCGATTTCATATCAGATGGGCAATTGGAAGTGGGTGAGGAAATCTATGGCAAGTGTATTAAAATATTGGAAAGTTCCACTTTGTAGCTCAATGTACCATTTAGCCGTTGATCCCGTAAGTGTACGCTAGAAAAGACGTAAACAGATAGAATCATCCATCAGTGAGTTTGATGAACACCATAGACGAAAATTCATGACGTGATTATTAGGGTGTTCTCCAGGTTTTCCATCAAATTTTGGAATATCATAAGGTAATTTGGTTGTAATGACTGACCAAAAAGGGGAGTGTGATATGGGATTGTTTGTTAATCTTGATAGATTCGGTAGATCTAAAGTGGCTAAGAACGGTAATTTTTGATTGGATTGAGGATGATAATGGTGTGGCATAGGAAAACCAGTAGGACCGTAAACTAGTTGTGGTGGATAGTTGTATCCAAAAGGTCCTCCCACATGCTGTTGTTGTGGATTTTGACCAGCAAAAGTATGATTCATTTTTTGAGGGATTTGCATAAAAGGAGAAGGAAAACCCATTTGGCCCTGGGGGGGATAACTAATGTAACCTAGGGAAGGATAATTATCTTGACTTTGAGGAGGTAACTAGGTTTCCCCTGAGAAGGGTAACTAGGTTGACCCTGAGGAGTGTAAGGAATTTTCCCTTGGGGAGGAAAATATGGTTGACCTTGAGGACCCCAAGTGGGATTTGGGACCCCTGGGAAGGGTTGTCCAAAATATAATCCAAAAGGATTGGGATTTAAGGTTCCTCCCTACAGGTTGGGGTTTGATGATCCTCCCTAATTTGGTTGATGAAAAATTCCTCCATGGGGTGGTCCCTAGGATTTTTTTGGGTTTCCGGTAAATGAAGGTCAGAATTATCCCCTTGTCATCGGTTGGGTAGCAACTGGGATTTGACCGGTAAAAATGGGTTTCCCCCCTGTCAAAAAATTTCCACTGAAGGGAGGTTTCCCCCGGTAGGGATTTGTTCAATGAACGAGGGTTTCCCTCCAGTCGAGATTTGTCCACTGAAAGAGGGTTTTCCCCCAGTAGGGATTTCTCTCGCAATTAGTTTTTTTTATATGACAGGGTTTTGCATCCTTTGATGTGAAGGTGTCCCAACAGGGTTTTGTGGAGTATATGAAGTTGTTGCTTGAAGATATATGGTAGGTGTAACCATCATGGTACTTTGCAAATGACTAGGTAACACGACTCTTGTTTCACTCTTAACTTTTCTAGAAGTGGTAGCGATATTGATCATTTGTCCGACGGGATGACTAATAAGCTGACCTGATGGTCCTGCATCTACACCGGTGGTGGTAGATATATATGGAGGGTCAAAGAGTGGTTGGCCAAAATCAATTTTTTCATAAATATCCCAACCCGATGGATTTGGATGTGGATCAACCATTTTAGTAGAGTGGACAAGGGTAGTGTATTCTTCATTGAAATTTAGTTGTCGTGGTTCTATATCTAGTTGATTGTATGGCCTTGATGGTAGTCTAGGGTGATCTTATACTATGATTTTACCCAAGGATTCCACTCGGATAAGGAGTGGGTCGTGAGGGTTTGTCAAATTTGGTTTTACAGGAAGGGTGGGACCTTCCTGAACTGGAAATAAATCTCTCTTAGGGTTTTAGATCAAAGGAGTGGCAACACTCCCAGTGTCCGAATAGTTTTCAACCTCTTCACAGTAAGTGTATTTAGGTGAGTTAGGAGGTATGGGTTTGTATCCTTCTGGAGGAAACCCTTTCATCCTACGTGATCTACGAAGACCTATATCAGACACAATACTAATTTTAAGGACAACTAAATTAAATAAACAACATCCACTAAAAAATCTAAAAAACCTACAAGAAAAACAATAAATTCTCTCAATGAGCGTACTAGTTGGTGATGAAATCCAACATCACGTGATCAAAGTGAGAAGGGGATAGTATTTGAGTGGGTGGACCGGTTACGTTAGAGACCTACTTAATAGAATCACGCCTTGGTGCAAGTTCCCTCATAGTTTTACCCATGGGTTACCCTCCAAGAATCCCGAGTGAGTTTGACCAACGTCTGTTCTCGGTACAACAAAGACTTCCCTTCACCATCACCTTGTGTAAGGACCCTAAATATTATGGCCACTAAGGATACCAAATCATAGTCAGCCTCTGGGCAGGTACATTCAAAAATCGAGTTTAAACATATGGGCAGGATATCAAGTCCAAAATTCCTCAAGAGAACTAAAGACAAATGGACCGATAAACTCCAGAGGAACCCGAACAGATTTGGAATTCATGAAGCTCCGAGAATAAATGAAAAACATTTGATCCTCAATAAGAACCCCCAATATACAATCATATAACTATGATTGGTTAAGCCTCGAAGGGATAATCTTTGTTTCTCTCCTACACACGACCTCATGTTTAACCCCTGTGTGAGAGGGGGGATCCCAGCTATGCTTATACGAAGGTTGGATTTTCTCTCCCTATCATAAGATTCTGAGTTTGTATTGAACACTTTGGAGAGTTATTCTCAAAGCCTATTCCAAATTTCTAGTCCTAGTCTATTGTTGGTGTAAAGATAAAAAAAAAAAAATCTAGTTCAATTTTAATTAACGTTTATTTTTTGTGGTTGTTTGTTACACAAGGGTGAATGATAGTGAAACTGATGATGTTTGAGACTCGACTCCACAAGAAGGTAAAAATAATGATATTCATTTTTTGTTTTCAATGAAATTCTAGTTACAGGAAGGAGAAGAGTTTCTTTTCTTTGATCACTAACAAACACTCAAGAATGAAAATTTTTATGCTATTTTGTTCTCAAACAAGAAGTCAAACAATTTCCAAATTATAAAGAAAACTTTTTTAATATCCAAAACCAATGCATATAAACACTTCTTTGTTTGATTGCGGATGCAAACTAAGATCTTCATTTAATACTTCATTCTTTCACTAAGAATGAAAAAATTTCACTATTGTGATCGGAAAAAGTAAGAAGCAAAAATCACTCAAACAAAGACACTCTCAGCAGTGAACAAGACACTGAAAGAAAAACAACTACCAAACTATTCACTCAAATAAAAACACTAAGAAACCAAAATTCATACTTTATAGTCTTCAAGAATTGAGTAAGGGATCAAAGGTAAAGAAAACAATAGATCTATGATCAATGATATTCCCTGTGAAATCCTCCAATCAATCAGATAATCGAGAAGAGTGGAAAAAAGAAACCAATTTTGAGATAGAAAGGTCGATTTTTCAATCAAGAAAGACAACACAAACTCAATAAGGACTAAAAAGAATGAAAGGAAACAAGTTTTAGTCAAAAAGAGGACAAGATCAGACAATATAAGTTCTGAGTTAGAGAAGGAGATCCAAAGTCTATACCCAACAAGCAAGAAACCCTAAAATTTCCCAAAGAAAGAAAAATCGACGCTCTAGTAACCAAAACACCAGAGCACTGCAATGCTCACTAGTAGACTTTGGGGGAGTGCTGATCAAGGAACAACACTCTGACTTGAACTGCAGGGGAGTGCTAGTTCTGAGGAAAGTTTGAGAAAAATCTCAAATAGCTCAGTAAGTCAGGAAAATTCAATAAGAGGCTCTGTGAAACAACTAGCAAAGACAAAATAGATGTAAAAATAGATTAAATCAACAGATAGGATCTAAGGATAGGAAAACGTCATGGAAAAACCAAGGGAAGAAAAAATTGGAAGTTCATCCCTAGTGGAGTCACCAATTTTTGTTACGAAAATATTCCCCTACAGACATGTGAACTTTCCCTTGGATTATTGACCCTATACCAAGACAAAAACAATAATTTGGACACTACCATTCCTATAAATTCATTTTTATTATCGAAAAAGAGAGGAGAAGGTGAAGTAGGATGTGCTTTGCTTACGACGTTTTTCCTAGATAATTATGTCTGTAATATTGAACCAACTTCTGGCACAAATCAACTCCTACAATGAACAACAAGAAACAAGTGACTTCCTTCTACTCTAATGGATTAGACAAAGCGAATTCATCTATGAAAATCAAATTAAACATAGACAAACACATGAAGCCACATTCTTGAAGGAAATAGGCCAAGTATATTAGATGAGAAATTAAAAAAGAAACTTACAATCTTCAGATAATGTTGCAACATCCTCTCCAAGTCCTCCTCATCCAACCCTTGCTCGAAATATCCACAATAAAAATAACAATACTTTGTTTATTTTCTCCTCCTTTTTCACCATGGGAATGCCTCCATTTATAGGCTTTGAGAGGCTCAACTACCTTGTGTATATTTGGAATTAGGTGAGGACATGGATCCAATAGTTGTGATATCTTCCTTAGATGCAACCCTGGAGTTAGATTCGAGGCAAAATAACCGAATCCATCCATAGTTTTCTTTAGAAGAAAATGAGTTTTCTTCCAATATTTCCTCAACCAACTCAGTGCTCCCTTAAAATGGGAAATAGAGCGCTACAACGCTCCCTTTGAAATGGGAAAGGAACTCTAGCTCTCCTTATGTATGAGTAGGGCAGAACTGATCTTCCAAAAAGATACCAAGCTGAATAATTCCGTAGAAAAAACACGTGTTTGGACTGTTAGATGATGGGGCTTCTTCTTCTAACATGTTTTAGGGGGTGTAGCAAGTGTTTTCATGGTGTCGTTCGTGATGCGACACTTAGGGAAAGCGAATGTGACACTTACAACACTTGCGAAAAAAGTGCAACACTTACGACACTTATGACAATGAAAATGAGACACCATCGAAGTGAGGAATTTTGATGTGTAACACCCCGAAAGATGAAAATCCAACAGTTTTGTGGACCCCATTTTGGGCAGTTTTGTGTATCAACTTCCCGAGGGCGTAACTTTGGAATACGATCTCCATTTGGGGCGCACGATAGCTCGTTGGAAAGGTGTCGTCGAGGAGATTCATTTTGATGCATCAATTAGCCTTTTTCCATCATTGAAGTGCTATATAAAAAAAACCTCATTTAGGTCCTCAAAATGGCCTCGAAAGTTTAGGAACCGAAAAATGCTAAAATTAGTAAATTTCCAGAAGGATGTTTTGAGCCAGTTGGAATAGGAGGTTGGCCATCGATATCCACCTGGATCAGTTCTACATTCATGATAACTTCCACCGACGATGAGCCCAAGTCAGTCGGGGAGGCAGTCAACTCGGCAGAGGGAAAAATATGAAAGGATGCCATGGTCGAAGAGATGTAATCCTTGCACAAGAGTGAGACATGGGACTTAGTCAAATTACCTAGTGGAAGAAATCATGTTGGTATAAAATGAGTATTCAAGAAGAATATGAATGCAATAGTTCAAGTCGAGAAATTCAAAGTTCGACGAGTAGAGAAAGGATATTCCCAAATTGAAGGAGTCGACTTCGATGAGATTTTTTCCCCCGTTGCAAAATTAACTTCCATTAGAGAACTAATGTCTCTGTATTCAAAATTTTATCTAGAAATATAATAGATTGGACGAGAAAATAGTATTTCTATTAAAATGTAATCAGTAGAAGTGAATGAGTTACAAACTTTCGTGTTGGCACAGATCGAAACCGAGAAACAACTCCCTTCCAGTTGGGCTTCTACCACTTCAATCCTCTATCAAAGGAAAGCTCATATAAGAGATACAATGAGCTTCTCAATCATGTAGGGAAGAGCTTGGGGGATGAAAAATGTGTTTAGACTTAAAAGGATAAAGGGATGCAGACTCAATATGAAGTGAATAATTTCTCCAGAGTAACTTTGTTCTCAAAGTTGAATTCTTGTCCTCTTTTCCATAGCTCAGATTTGGCCCATTTATAGCCTTCAAGTGGAACCAAAGGGATGATTCATAACATTCCTATTATATGTAAGGTTAAGGATCGTGGATCTCATGATGTGACATGGAAACCCGACACCATTTTTTAATTTTGGGCACAAAACCCGATGTACGTGGGTTGTAGTGGTGCAACCTACGTATACACATGCTGTATAATAGTTACGGCGCGTATATGTGGAAAAATATTGTTTTTAACTCTGGGATTTGAAAAAAGGGACTTCAAGTCTGCATAGGGAAATGGAAAAAGGCCTTCTGATCAAATTTTCATAGGGTGAGGAAAATACTTCTATAACATCATCTCATGTACCATACCATGTACCAATATCACCAAGAAGTGCCTCTAATAATGTACCATATCATCATCAACTCATGAACCAAAGTCAATACCATAACATGTATCTCAACCATATACCATATCACTCATGATATGTCTCAATCATGCCATACACAATATACCATAAGATATCATCAATGAAGTGCCTCAAGCATGTGATAACATCACCATGACATATGCCAAACCATATACCAATATAGCCAAGATATGTCTCTAACAATGTAATATGATATCATCAACAAGTTCCTCAACATTTAACAACATCACCAAGACATGCCTCAAGCATGTACCACAAAATCCACCCTTAAACATGTGCCATATCACTCATGATATTCCTTAAGCATATACCATACAACAAGCCATATGCCAAGTATCCAAGATGTGCCAATGTCTCAACAATATTCCTAAAGTATGCACTATAACAACCAAGATCATATACCAAGTATATTCCTCACACATGTGTCAAACATAACAAATATGTGCCTCCAACAATGAACCATAACAACCATATACAATGTACCAAGGACGTGTCTCAAGAATGTATCAATATCACCAAGACATGAACCTCAACCATATACTGAAAGAGCCTCCAAGACATGACTTAAGCATGTGCCATAACTATCATGATACAAGCCTCAAAAATTACACATAAAATACATACCTTTACTCATAAAGAAGACCCAATGCATATCATCTCAAACCAATATAACAACCTATTTCATATCACCTTCAGCGAACCAAAGATAGTATCTCCTTCATGTCCTTTTCTCATATCCGCGACCTATACACTGTCAACCCATGGATGTCCATGCTTTGCTCCACTATGAACCACAGATGTCTGTGCCCTGCTCCACTATGACCCACGGATAACCTCAGAAAACTAGTTTACATACTTTTCTTTCACTACCTCAAACTTTTCTACCTTGTATATGCTACAAAAATATAAACCAAAAGATCACTTGAAAGATATATAATCATTGAACTTGTGTGTGTAAGAATGAGAGGCTTCTTGAGGTGTATTTATATTTGTGCATGTGACTTATTTTATTAACTTTAGGGCTGACCCATACTTTCTTGTTATAACCATTTTACAGTTTAATTAATGACTTTTAACTTCTTGTTGCAACCGTTTAGGGGATTCTTAACCATTTTTTGGGGCTTCCAACTTCATGACCTCATAACTCCTCAACCATGAGTAATCACGTGGTGTACCACCTACCATTGGAAACAACATGAAGAGGAATATCTATATATGATGGTTTTATATACACTTGAAATATTCTTCAACCTAATTTTCCTCAGTCAACTTTGGGTCTCATGACCACACCTATAGGTTTCTTGTAGAATTCTTCAAAGAGTCTTCTCGTGAGGTCCATGCTTAGAGATACACCATAAGGAGACCACTTTGGATACTTATCCAAATACACCCATCACATTTTTTGACATCAATGAAAACCACTTCCATTGACATCAATGACAACTAACTATCCAACAACATCAATGACAACCAACTATCCAAAAATATCCCCCTTTGGCATTGATGGAAAAACTCATATTCCACTTGTGACTAATGCTCCTGATATTTATCTCCTCATGTTTCTCTCCTAGTGTTTATATCCCCCTTTGAGATCAATGGAAAAGGGTATCTCCCCTTGGGATTGCTCCCCCAATCTTCATGCTTTTAATATTTCTCTTCTGATATTTTTGTTTCTCCTCCTTTAACATCATGGGAAAAAGGGTAAATCCTCCTATCAGTGTACCTTCCCTAAACTTTCTTTGACTTCATGCAATCCCCCTATCTTCATGCTTCTAATATTTCTTTCCTAATCTCTTTCTCTGATGATTTCTCTCCCCTTGACCTATATGCAAGATATCATGTAGATTAATGTGGGGCTTCATGTACTTTCTTCCTTTCTTCTCTTATAGGGTTGTTTTTTCCATTGGTTCTTCTTCTTAAAATTCCATGATATATATATATATATATATATATCATTCAAAAATGACTTGACTTCAAATATTCATGGCTTGTCAATTTCACATTAATGACCATACTTTTCAACAATTTTATTTTGATGGTATGGATTCTGCTGATGATTTATATTCCCCTGTTATGTTGTGCCTTTCACTGCTTTCCTTCATGTGACTAATTGATTCCACCTGTGAATATGGTTTCATCCATTGTTATGCATCTTCTCTGACACATGTCTTTTTTTATCTTCCAAATATCTCATGAATCTATCTCTGTCCATATGTCATAATATTGTCCATGGCTCTACTACTTAACTGCACACAATTCTCATCCATCTGTCACTTTACCATTCTAAATACTTCTTTGACTTTGTTGTACCTACATATTCCTACTTCTAAAACTCTCTTCTCAATATTTGAATCAATCTTTTCATGTCTGGAACAATCTGTACTGAATATATCCTTGTCTGAATACATGTCTGGAATCCTTAATACAATCATGAAACTCTACTTGAGAAGTGTGTCAATGATATACTTCATAACTGTCAGTTGGTACCTACATAGGAATGTGTTCCGAAAGATATTTTCAGAACAACCAAACCGTCACAAGACATTCTGCACTATTTTCATCAAACCATTATGAAATTTCCATTCCAAAATCTGCAAACACTTCATACTGCTCGAAAGATAGTTCTCTAATCTCTTGAGCTGCTGCTTAGACTCCCCCTATTCAATATTCATATTTACTGAGAATATCTAAGACGAGTGGCTCATAAAGGTGGAGGAAGCTTCTCTAATGCATAGTAATATTCCTCTTCATAATCTTCCTGAATTTTGACATCTTCCTCTTTATTATCTTCTTGAATTTTGACATCCTTTTCATCTTCTTCGTGGATTCTAACATCTTCTTGTTTTCCTGTAGATTCATCATGATTTTCCATTGATGAAAATATTGTGAATACGATCTCTGAGACCTAGTTTTCATTCACTTGTTCTTTTTTTTTCATTTCTTCTCCCTGTAGCCAACATTTTCCTTTTTTCCTGTAGATTTGCCCTGATCTTGTACTACTGCAAATCCCGAGAGAATGACTTCTAGGTGTTCTTCCTTTACCTGTTCTTGTTTTCTTTTCCAAATATTCTTATATCTAATATCAATCTTATCTTTCATAGAAGTATTTATCACTCTTCTACAGTCACGAGATATGTGTCCATATTTATGGCATTTGTAACATTCAATATTGTATGGATTCACATACACATTTCTTGCTTGACCATTTCTTCCATAATCTCTACGATCTACAACTTTATGTCCAAAGTTAGTACAAGTAAAAAAATGACCATAAAAGAAACTTGGATACCTGGAAGTGGATGATCCTTTGTAATGTGTCCCTCCTTGGTTGATCACGATCTTCTCTTATGTTGTTTCCTTCTCAATGATTGAAGCTTCTTTGATACCTGAAACTGGAGATTTTTCTTTGATATATGACTATTTTGTAGTCTTCTTCTTGATTTTTATTCATTTCTGGAATGTTATTATTTGAGGGCTCACATTCTTCCTTCTTGGTAGGACCCTTGATAGCTTCTGCATAACTCTTAGTCTTCTTTTCATTCTTACTTTCTAGCAACCTGTAACACTTCCCTTTATCTTTATTTACTAATGGAGTTGAGATTTATCTCTCTTTAGTGTTCTTGTTGAGCTTGACAACTTCAACTATTAATGTGATAACTTATTTTGTTGAAAGATTGGTTGTCATTGATGTCAACCCTTAAATAAGTCAGGAAGCCCTGAAGGTATGGTTATGGAACCCACACTTGATCGAGGAAAAAAGACATGCAGGACAATGTAAATGTAGGTAACTCATTCATGGATGGACAATATGTATCATGTCATTTTCAATGATATGTGGTACACCACGTGGTTCCTCATGGTTGAGGAGTTATGGCCTTGTAAAACTAGAGGACCCTGAAGAATGATCTAGAATCCCCTAGAAGGTCAACAAGTCAACAACAAGTTATAGGTCATTTATTAAGGGTAAAGTAGTTTCAACAAGAATTTAATTAAGGGTCAAGTGGTTGCAACAAGAGAGTGTGGGTTAGACCTAAAAAAGGGAAAAAGGGTAAAACAATTACAAGCTATCCCCTAAACGAAGTCACTTGGAAAGTATAAATAAGACTTCAAGAGACTCTTATTAACACCTATTGAGCACATTAAATATCTATATTGTAAATTGTTATGGGCAGGTACTATTGAAATATATGAAGCAGTGAGTAAGAGGCAATGAAGTTCAATGAAGAGAGAAGTTGAAGGAGCCAAAGGGATGAAGTTGAGCTTACTATTCTAGGGTTTTCCTAAGGCTATCTGTGAGTTATAGTGAAGGAAGAGTGCAAACATATACAAGTTACATTGAAGGAAGAGTGCGGAAATCCAAAAGTTTCAGTGAAGGAAAACATAGACTCTCAGCGAAGCGAAAAAATCCATGAGTTGTAGAGGCATTAGGGCATGAACATTTGCAAGCCACGGTGGGACAAAGCATGGAAATCCAAGCATAGGGCATAGATCTGTTGAGGAAACTAAAGTTCAGAAGATCGAATCCATCAGGTCAACTTCAATTTAAGAGGTATGGTTTACTATGTATGTTAGGGTCTATATTCTATAGTAGTCCATCATAGAAATGTCTTAGTATCTCATGAGTATTTGATTTGAAATACATTCTTGTGGATCTTGGTATGAGGGTTTGAGGCATAAGGGTTTAAGTGGTAACAATTGATGAAGCATACAAGTAGTGGCATGTTATGGCAGTGACAGTGATGGATCAGTAACAGGTTGATTGATTCAGTGGTAGTGATAGGTTTTCTACATTTATATTTCTGGGTCCAAGGAAAGTGGGTTGTAGCCTCCTTCTGGTTGGTTCTGGAGAATCAGAGAGTTGGATATTCCTTCAGGTTGGAGCCTCAAAACTAGGGGGTTGTAGCCTCCTTCTATTTGTAGCTGAAAAATAAGGAAGTTGGTGCTTCCTATGAATGCAGTTATTCTGAAATACAAGAAAAAACATTATGTTGTTTTTTCTAGCATTGGGTTTCCACGTAAAATTATGTTGTAATATGTATTTGTGGTTGCTTATTATTCATGGTTGATTTATACTCTTGATAATACATTAAATGTTAATGTTAAACTGTTGAATACTTCTCATAAAGTTAAAGAATACATTTTGTGGTTAAAAGTGGAAATTAAGTGTTCATAATGATTCACCCACCCACCTCTTGGTATTCCAACAATTGGCATCAGAGTTGGTACTTCAAGAAATAGTTTAACCACTGGAAGAATATCATGGAATAAGCTAAGATTGGAGAACCAAGGTTTGATGGGTAAATATTCCTCTTGGAATAAAAGGATGGAAACCTTTTTACATGCACAAGGATTTGATGTTTGGTAGTCAGTAGTAGATGGATATACAACACCAACCACTCCCCCAACTGGAAAATATGGAAAGAAACTTAGTGAAATAAATTCAAAGGCTAAAGGCATCATTCTCAACAGTCTGGATAATTCAGTTTTTGTTAAGGTTATGCATTGCAATACTGCAAAGAATCTTTGTGATAAACTTCAAAATATTTACGAAGGATATGCCAAAATCAAGGGAGATACACTTCAAATCCTTAGAAAAAAAATTGAGCAATTGAATATGAAGGAAGATGAATACATTGCAGCCTAATTTCTACGAGTCAATGAAACAATGAACGCCATTAGAGGACTGAGAGAAGAATTTGATGAATAAGTGATTGTTCAAAAGGTTCTAAGATCTCTTTTTATGAGATTTGATTCTAAAATATTAGCCCTGGAAGAAAGAACTGATCTTAATAGTTTGAGCATGGATCAACTACATGGAATATTCATAGCCTATGAGATGAGAATAGAACAAGATAACCTAGTCATGAAGGAAGCAGTGTTCAAGGCATCCAAGAAGACAAAGAAGCAGAACAAGCCAAAGTCAAATCCATAATCTAGCTGCAATGATGATTCATAGGAAGATGAATAAGTAGCAAACTCCGTGAGAAAGTTGAAAAGAGGAACCGACAAGTACAAAGGTATGCTTCCATTAAAATGTTTTATTTGTGATGGTATTGGTAATTTTGATTATAAATTTACTTATGCTAAGAATACAGGTATCAATGAATAAGAAGATCCTAAGAAGAAAAATAAAAATCAGAAGGGAGGCAAGAGAAAGAGAAAAAATAAATTCTTCAAGAAAATATTCTACTCAAATGAAGACAACTCTTCATAAGACAAGGATGATGATAGTGACAATGATTAAAAAATAGTACTATTCATGGAAGTAGAAGATGATGAAGAATATTCTAATGATTATGAAGAAGAAGGTTAAGTCAACCTTAGATTAGAATTAATAGTGCCTTAGAATAACTAGGGAAAGAAAGAAAGAAAATCAATTCACTCAAGGAAGATTTAAAGAAGAAAGAAGGATCTCAAAATTCCAACTCAAAATAAATTGAGAAAATAATTACAAAGTTAAAGATCCAGGTAGAAGAAGACAAAAGGAATAAAGAAACACTAAAAAAATAGTTAGAAGATAAAGAGAAGATTGGTGAGAGCTTGGAATCATAATTAATTACCTTAAGAAAAGATATTTAGAAGAAATATATGTAGTAGAATAACACCAAAATATTGGATGATATCATCAATAGTCAAAGTTCATACCATGATAGGTCTGAACTAGGATACAACTAGATGAAGATTGAGAAAGGCTCAAGTTCCAAGACAACAGAACCATAAACAGAACAAAGTGCCTATGGATAAATATTTAGAGGTACTCAAGAAGAAAATCACAGAGGAACTGGACCACGAAGAAGATTCATAACACAAAACCAACAATCAACAACATCTCAAGAAGAAGAAGGCTTCAAAAGAGAAACACAATTCAGAAGACCCCTACATTCAGGTATCAAACTAATTTTCTTGGTTTATGTTATTCTTGTAACAATTTTGGTCATAAAGCTGCAAAATATAGAGCCTATGCCAAGAAAAAAATAAACTTTGAAGGCTATTCAAACAACAATTATCCTATAAAGTCACATGAAGCATATAACATAAATCACAATAGTTTTGGGTCACTAAGTAATGAAATAGAGTGATACAAGTTCAACAATTTTGGACACATGGAAAAATATTGTAGACTGATTGTTCCTCCAAATGAACCAAAGAAGAATAGCAACAGTCATATACAAGAACCACAAAGGATATGGAGAAGAAAGAAGGATCAATTCAACAATGAAGAATGTTCACTTTGTTTACAAGCACAACACAAGAAAGTGGGTGGTATGTTGACAATGATTTTTCAAAGCATATGATAGGTGAAAAGAAGAGGTTTTTAACTCTGAAGAAGGAACAAGATGGATCTGTTTCATTTGGAAATGATAACTCAACTAGAATAATAGGTAGAGGCACAATCAAGCTTGGAAGAAAATATGCCAAGGCATAAAATGTTCTACTGGTCGAAGATATGAAGCACAATCTTGTAAGTGTCAGTCAAATGTATGATCAATGTAACATCCCCATTTCTAATCTTAGATAATTATAATGTAATTGTATAAATGTGAATTAGGATGGTGAGCCAATGTGTTGGGGCAAAGAGCTCATATTGATTTAATATGGCAGGGGGGGGTGATTGCCTATTATGAACATTGAATCATTAATAAAAGTAATAATCGTTGGTTGCAATATGAAAGGAATAAAGAAGGATGGGAGGCTATGATTCCACAAGAGAGAGGGGTCCAAAGGGGAATTATTCATGGGTATTAATCCAACCCACATTCCTAAAATTATTATCTTTGTGTATAACCTTCTATTTATTGATTGAGCATATGAGAGGCCAAACATTAAACTCATGTAAGAGGGTGGGTGTGAGTGGTCACATCCCATAGTTATTGGAGATAATGGGATAAGGTACAGTCATCCTTGAGAAGAGTGTGAGCCAAGCAAGAAAGGAAGAAGAGGAAATTCGTAAGAAGGATAGGGGACAATGTTTAGATATAGATTTTGGGTAGCAAAGAAGGGTAGAGGGTTGGGAAGAGGACCAAACATGGTATACTTGAAGGCAACCATTGTTTGGATGTGTTTTTATGATAAGATAGAGGCCTGTGTAAATCGGGCTATAAGCCTATGGTGCGATTTCCTATTGAGGAAACATCTCAGAGCCTTGTGAAGGTTGTTGTGAGAAAACATGAAACAATTGAGAGTTCCTATAGTTCCTAGCTGAGTGATTCCTAGCCAACCGAATGCACTAGTGGCCTTGATAAATGAATGGTACATCTCGAGGGACTGTGAGCAATGAAGGGGGTACATTCCTTGGGTAGTACAGACTATGGGCAAAAGAGAGAGTTGGAGGTTTGGAATTGTTGTGAGACTGGAACCTAGGTTTGGGGCTGCTCTATGTGAAGAGTGGATAACTATTGGGCCATATCTCCTTATGGAATCATAACCTCATATCAGGGGTGGCTTGCTGATGAGAGAAAATGATCAGCAGTGACTAAGGATGGGAGTTTCATCCTTTGTTTGCATCCAGTTGGTTAATAATTAACATATCAGTGTTTCTATTTTGTTCTTATGTTAAATTCTGCTTTGTAAATAATTTATATGAATGTTGTATGTTTGTTGTTGCTTGACCAATTATATTTATGTTTAATATATGTTGTTAGATCCATTTAGAACTGTAGTATCAGTCAAATGGTCAAATATGTGTGTGATATGCGGCTGGAAGCTATGATAATTTGATTAGCAATAAATCTTGATAATTTAATGAGTTTCCACACGTAATGTTGCTCAACTGGGTGTTGGGTATGTTACATTATGGTATTAGAGCCTTTGGTTCAAACACCAGGCTTGTATGGGCTCGAACTAGAGAGAATTAGTGAAATTAGTTGTTGCATATTTTGTCTGTGACCGACTTGGGGGGAGGAAGTGATATTTTAGAGAGAAATCCCCAATTTCATGAGTGAAATCCAAGTTTTAATTAATTTGAATAGTTTGAGAGGGTTAATAGAGTAGAGCGATGAACTTGTAGATATAAATTTGACTTGGAATGGTTGAAATTCGAGTTTTAATAGCCGCCTGTAGAGTTACAGGAAGTTTGGTGGAACGATGATTGAGATATCTTTTGAACTCGAGATCGGCGGTTGGGATTCACTATGATAAATTTAAAAATTCGTAGTGTTTCGACTGTTTGAAAGGTTGATCAAATCGATGACTAGGATTCATTTCGAGGGATGGGAAATGGATTAGATCTACGGTTTATATTCATCGAGGTTTTGGTTTAAAATTATCTAAGTGTGAAGTTTGACAATAGAATTCCCCGACGACTGATAGTCAAATTGACGAGTTTGGAAAAGTGTTGGAAATTCTCCAAGAGAAATCGTTGACGACCGATGGACGGATTCGATGAAATGGCAAGGATTTTGGTTCGACCATATGACATATTTGACCACCGATGGCCGACGGTCAGGGGTTGTCCGAATCTATCTAAGTGTTTTCAATCATCGATGGTCAATTGGCCAATGGTCGGGTGTCAGACGATTCAATGAAGTGTCCCAAACAAGCAACATGAGTTGTCTATGGCTGATGGGCCAATGGTCAGAGGTCGACAAATTTTGGAGAAGTATTCGAATCAAGCAAGAGAAGTCATTGATGGCTGATGCACTGATGGTTCGACATCGAAAAAAGTCGGCTAGGTGTTTGGGTTGTTCAAGAAAATCGTCTGATGGCTGATGGGGGAAAGAGGATGATGACATCATCTTCCACATAAGTATCCATGTGTCATTCCATGTCATCAGTTGCCACATCATCCAATAGAAGTGGTCGATGGTCGATGGTCAAATCAGTCGATTTGGGAAATTGTTCGACAGTCATCGGGGATCATCAATCACCGATGGAATGGTGGTAGGGAATCATAATATGTATCAGAGAGTTTTCATTCACCAACAAATATCATTGACGACTGATTTAAGAGTTGTTTGAAAATCGAGTGTTGAGGAATTGTACTGACGACCAAAGGTCGGATCGATAGATTTAGAAAAACATTTTACGTGTCCAAAGGATGATACCAATCACTGATGGTCGACAAGGTCATATCAATGGTTGCTGTGTATCATGATTTAAGATCATCGATTGATATTTAATGAACTGTTACAGTAATAAAACAATGAATTTTGTGTGAAATTTTATGAAATTTTCATATTTTTGAAGTTCATTAACTCGCGGTGCATTTTTTAGGCCCTAAACAACATCTTTAGAAAGTCAAAACCCACGAGAACAAAGTGTACCAAGGTACAATATGTATCTGTAACTCAAATAAAATAACTTGAAGAGAACTATCCAATAAGCTAAACAGTTCGTGAAATGAAGCTCGTATGAGAAAGTTATAGCCAAAACAATGAGGGTAAAATTTTGGCACTAGTATTACTTCCAGAGGGAATAACTCTATGCTCAGAAGTTTGTTTGGGGCATAGGAATAGTCGCTGGAAATATTATGACCCATAGAATCTATCGGTGGAGTCATATTTTGGTTAGGGATACCTAAAAATGTGTAGGAAGAGAAATAAGACACCTATAGCATGCGTGAGTAAATTGAGTAAAACAACCTAAATTTCCCCAGACCATAACTTTCAACTCAGAGCTCATATTTGATCAAACAAATAGTCGTTAGAAATTTCTTGAGGAGTAGAAGAAATCTGTCCATCTAGAATTTTGATTTGGGCAATTAATTTCTCAAAAATTAACAAATAGATTTCTATAGCAGTAAAAAGAGTGGAATTGCAACATGTAGTTGTTGTAACTTTTCACTCAAAATTCAGATTGAGGCATGAGTACAATCATTAGAAAGTTTTTTCAGGGAGGAATGCATCAAGGAAATCAAAATTTGAATTGGTGCAATGTGTCCTTCATAAATTGATGAATAAATAACCTATATTTTATATGATGAAATGTTTTATGCTATGCATATTTCTAACAATAATTATTACATGCATATTTCTTGTAGAATTAGAGGTACAGAAATAAACTTTAGTTCTTATATGAGGATTGGAGTCATGGAATATGATCAAGGACATTACACCCATGCGGAAGAGATTAGAGGTATGCATGTCAGCATGGGGAATGTTGAGACAAAGTAAAATGGAAGAAGCATATGCAAGAGCAGGTCACTATGAGAAGTTGGTTGAGGTAATAAAGAGCTACAGGGAAAGTAAAGAAAATTGGAATTGAATTCCATGAACCATGTAATTACTTGTTGTGAATATTTTTCTAAATTGTGTCAAAGTTTGGAGAAACCTTCCCAATGATATAGGTGAGCACCAAAGGTGATTTTTGTGTAATTAAGAGTGTAGATGCTTAGGATAGTACCTATGAATAAGCCTAGAGGAACACTTGAAGAGAAATATATTGACAAAATAGAGGCTGATCTTACTAACAGGGCATTGTCATTAAGCATAAGAGCACTCTGCAGAGAGTGTTGTGTGAAAAGGATTTCCAGAAAGAGGATACGATTACCCAACTGAGAATTGTGTGGGTATGTCCTAAATTAATTCCAGGGTCCATTGGACAGGAAAGAGGTCAAGCTTGTGCAGATGGATGAAGCATCAAATAAATGCAAAGGAAAGTGTAGGGAAGGTGTTGCAAGGTTGTCAATGGTCTAAATAAAAGAAAAGGAATATTAGGATTCAAATTCTATAGAGGTTGAATGGCTTGCAAAGGAAGGTGAATAGATATTTTCACATAGGGTATGAACCCAACAAGTAAAGAATGCCATTTCATGCACAAGAAGCAAGGAGGGCTCCATAACTTTGAGGATAGAAATATAGTATAGGAAACAAAGCTTGTTGCAAGAGAAGGAGAAATAATATCACGAGATGAGGTGTGACTTATAGTTGGATCTGTCATATCTATAAGAAATCATGGGAATGTAGGAAGAAGGAGTTGTTAGATATGATCTAGCAACTCTTGCCTAAAATTACACAAGAAATAAAGATGCCTCTATTATCAGAGTGCGCAAAAAAAACAAGGTACAAGTGAAAATGGAAAAGGGTGGCATTTCCATTAGAGAAGGGTGGTATTGAATGGCCAAACATGCTTCACAATGAATCACTCAATGAAGTGAAGAGAGATATTTAATATTGAGCAAAGCCATGGGTGGTAAGGAATATTAGAAACAAGACATGAAAGAAGTATTTCAGAATGTTGAAATGCTAGTCAATGATAATGATATTCCAAGGCCGGTTTGGTTAAGAAAAATGGGAAGTGGTTAATTAGATTGCAGTGTTAATTTTTAGCTGGAATAGTGCATGTTACAACACTATGGATATTGAAAAATGTATCCAAAAAAAGTTGGGACATGATTCTTTTCATAAAGTAGTTGCGATATGGAAGCACTAGTGGACCAACTAGTGGATGGAAATGTAGGATGTCCAAGTGAGGCTTGTCTAGCAGGTATAGAATAGGGTCCAGTGGTGCACAATTGAGAAAAATAGAAATGCACAGGGAAACGGGGTTCTACATAAATTCAAAGACAACCATATACAACAATAAAGCTAAATAATTAATTAATATGAAATAGATATGCATTGGAGTGCATGATAGAATTGATGAATGATGCATAGAATAAATATAGAATGCATGTGCATAAATAGGCATGAAAGATCAAATGTTTGTCAGCTTGGTGTATATTGATGTGTGTTTGTGCATGTAGACATGCCTGAACATGTTGGTGGCATGATTATAGACTAAGATTAGTCTACTGATATATATATATATATA
>ML785067.1:83621-108644 GCA_009831015.1 Picea engelmannii
TAAATATAACTGGACTGGCCAAGAACTATGGCAAACTCATGAATGTGAATATGTGATGTAAATGGACCTTGAGGAAGAGGTCAATGAATGTGAATAACATTTTGAAGTTATTGCAGGACTGCTGAGAGGGGATGTGCAGAAAAAGAGACCACGATGGCAGTGGAAGGCCCCTGAAAAGGTGGCGATAACTTCCACTGAGAATTAAATACCGTATTTGGACTCCACTGGCCCGGAGAACCAAAAGCGGCTCGCTGGCCCTGAAATTTAATGCCTCGCAGGCTGGTAGGCGGATGGCTTGATGAGGGATGGGATGGTGAACCACCCATCCGTAGAGCCGTCAGGCTTGATCGGCACGAGGGTAATCGTGCCACATGCAACCTTGAGAGAGGATAAGGCATATGGCAGAAGCGATTGAGAGGGCAGACGCAAGGGGAACTCTGGCAATTTTTACGCAGAGTGAGTGATAGCAGAGAGGGAGGATTGCAACCTTCGCTCCTGGTCACTGGAAGACAGAGAAAGGCAGTCTCAGAACATCGTGGTCTCATCTCAGGGGTGGCTAGTGGTAAATCCTTTGGGAGTCGCTGAGCCTATGGTTGGGTGGAAACGAGCACCCCTCTCAGTAGTTGCACCCGCTTCTGAAGTTATTTATGATAAGTGTTTTGTTCATACTGCATCTTGAAATTCATATGCTGACATATATGCTCATAACCTGTGAAATGGTGAACAATTACAGTATAAGAATGTCTGTGCAGTGTTTTGATAAGTAATGTTAGATATATGCTTATAACAGAATGACCAGGCATGGTTTATATTGATAAATGAACTTAACTAGGCATGAGTCGAACTAAGTTAGGATTTTAGCCCATTCTCGGGGAGCCGCTTACCCTTATCTACCCCTGGGAATGCCCTGGTATAGACCTCCTTACGGAGATTCCCTCCTTAGAAAGGTTCACCAAGAACCCCAAAAAGGGTCTTGAACGCGCAAGTCTCATTAACCTTGTACAAGGAGGAACGACCCTCTTTAGGTTCCGAGGTAGCAGTATAGGGATAGGTAACAAATCGACGAACGAGGTCTCATCGGATGACCCATATCCATTCACGACCGTTAGATTGACAAAAGTAACCAGAGCGTTACATACCTTGCTCCATTTTCCCTCTATCTTTGTGAACAACGAGGAAAACGGGATCGTAGAGCCCAAGGCCCAGGAGAACATTTGAACCATTGATCTTTCCACATCCATGAAGTAGTGGAGGAATACGTAAGAAGGGACAACCTGAGCCGTTGGATCTCATTCGGAAATCCCGTCAGTCGTTGGATCGGGTTAAGATACTCGGAGTCTAGTCTCTGGAGTGTACACGGGAGGAATGGATCTAGGCCGTTAGATCTTGGCCCATTTTCCCGTCAACCATCCGATCGGATAGGAGGTGCGTGGGGTTTAACCCTTCTTACACCAGGAAGACGTCCCGACCTTCATCGGGACATCGGTATTCGAAAATTTGGATTTCCTGAGGTCAAAGGAATCGGGACATCGAAAGTCTCGAAACCCCGGAGGAATCAAGACCGTCCGTTTGAGGATACACGTGGCAGAGATCGAAGCTATCGAGGAAGGCCAGACAAGGAAGCCATCTATCGGCGTTTGGGTCATCGGGAAATCAGAGATCCCAGTGACAAGAGGTTTGTGCACTGTGAAATCGTGAAACGCGATACACCGATCAGTGGGGGACAGTTGTCAGCGCATCCGGAGAAGTGGAATCCCCCCTTGAGTGGGAGCCAACTGTGGGCATAGCGGATAAGGAGGAGAGCACGTCATGAGAGGGCCAGCTGTCTGCGCAGCAGAGAGTCAGTAATCGGAGAATCAAGGATTTTGTGGTCATGGGAACTTTACATTTAAAAGTCACGAACCCTGAAACACCGACGAGAGGTAAGGTTGTGGTCACGGAGACATTGGTCACGTGGACTAAGGACTTATCCCAGGAAGCTAAGGCAGCAGAGGGACGTTTCGGGGATCGGGAATCGGTGAACCGAGTTGTTGGTACATCACGAGTGTCAAAATCCCGATAGAAGTACATGGCTGCGGCCATACGAGAGGTGGTCGCATGGACCAGGGCTTAACCTGGACCGTCCATCCATTTAGGACGCGTGTCGGAGATCCGAAGAGAGTCGGGGATCGGCATATCAGGTATTCCGTGGACATATTCCCTTTGGTATTGAAAACCCCGAAACTCCGACGAGAGGTAAGGGGGTGGTCATATAGAGGGAGGTCGTATGGACCCCAAAAGACTAGCTCGGGGGACTAGCGAACGTCGGAGTGCGTCGGGAATCGGAGGATCACGGATCCAAGGTGCATATGCCCTTTGACATTGGAAATCCCGAAACCCCGACGAAAGGAAAGCCATAAGACTGCGGTCTTGAGTGCACGGTCGTATGGACTAAGAGCCTATCCAGGGAAGGGCTAAGGCCAAAAAGGAGTTCATCGGCAATCGAGAATTACAGAGTACAAGAACCCTTGACAACGGGAGAGACGAAACCTCGATAACCTGAAATTAGGTTCAGGGAAGACTACGGTTATGTGAAGGAATCCATGTAGGTGAATGAAAGACCCGTGGACCGGGTTTGGCATTTTGCAGCCACAAGCTTCGAGGATTCTCATTGTTGAGAACTAAACGAATTTTTTTGACTCTAGGTAGTGGGTGTGTTACAGTATTGGTATGCATATCATTGCTAATGCATACCATTTCCATGCAATGGTATTGGTATTGGTATTGGTATGGTATGGCATTGGTATTGGTATTTGTATGCATATCATTGCCAATGCATACCATTTACATGGAATGGTATTCAATGGTATTGGTATTGGCATGCAATGGTATGGCATTGGTATTGGTATTTGTATTGGTATGGAATTGGTATGCACATCATTGCCATGAAATGGTATGCAAAGGTATTGGTATTGGTATGCAATGGTATGCAATGGTATTGGTATTGGTACGGTATGTTGTTGGTATTGGTATTGGTATGCGTGTCATTTCCAATGCATACCATTTCCATGCAATGGTATGTAATGGTATTGGTATTGGTATGCAATGGTATGGATTGGTATGGTATTGGTATTGGTATTGGTATGGAATGATATAGTATGGTATTTCTATTGGTATGGTGTTGTTATTGGTATTGGTATGGTAAGGTATGGTATGGTATTGGTATTGGTATGGTATAGTATGGTATTGATATTAGTATGGTATTGGTATTGGTATGGTATGGTATGGTATGGTATTGGTATTGGTATGGTATAATATGGTATTGATATTGGTATGGTATTGGTATTGGTATGGAATTGGTATGCATATCATTGCCAATGCATACCATTTCCATCCAATGGTATGAAATGGTATTGGCATGGGTATGCAATGGTATGATATTGGTGCAGTATTGGTATTGGTATTGTTATTGGTATGCAATGATATGGTATTGGTATTGGTATGGTATAGTATGTTATTGTATTTTTATGGTATTGGTATTGATATTGGTATTGGTATTGGTATTCTTGGGATTTGCAAGAGAGAATTTAGCACATTGGCAATGTTATGTGGAACTTTATCTCATATTCATGTAAGGATTAGGGATGAGAAATATAGTTTGGTTTGGTCCAAGAATCCTATTCTAAGATAATTGATTGCAAAGATATGGTACAATACTATGTTATTTAATGGAGAACAAGACAAAATCATTGTAGTGGAAGCCCCTTTGAAATATTAGAGCTCCTATGAAGACACGTGTTTATATGTGGCTGGCAAGTTACTTCTTTGAGATCATTTGAAAAGGAGACCTAACCAAGGGCCTAGCATGTGTTCACTTTGTAATATGGATGATGAAGTTATCACCCATATATTAGTTAAAAACAACTATGTTAGAAAATGTCCAAGGGAAACAAGACCCTATGAATGTTGGATGAGAATCCAACTTATACAAATAGTAGGAAAATATAAATAAATTAAACAAAAAGGGAAAAACCCTGCTAGGAAAACTATGTTTGTTATCAGGAGCCACAAAACAAGGGATAGTATTTCCAAACTCCATAAATTGCAAGGAACATTCAACAAGTTCATAATATTCAAAGGAAATAAAGGACAAGGATGCCCAAATGGGGAGCCATTGACAAAAACTAGGGAAAAAACAAGGCAAGGGATCCTTCAGTACTATTAATACCTCGTTCTCCATCCATATTACAAAGTCAGTCCACTTTTTATTTTGTAACATTTCTTTTTCAAAATCAGTTGGATGCCGACCATATGTGTCCTCCTGTCAAAACATGACACATGAACTAGTTAAACTAATAAATATGTAATCATTTACTTTTTCTAGGAAATTAGAAAAAAAAAAAAAACATTTTACATAATAAATATACTTACAAAGGTGCAGATCAAGGCTTGTAAAACTTTTTGGCCACTATGATGCATAGCTTGGAGTTTTGCAAGCCTAGTTTTGGAGGCTTTGTCCTGAAACATAAAGTAAGTCAATTGAACTATGCACAAATGAAATATAAAAATTGTTTAAGAAAATTTATATAATATTATGAGAAAATTGAAATACCTGGATACTCTCCTCACTAGACTTCCTCCATGCATTCGACTTCTCATATGATTTTACAAGTTCTTTCCATACTTTTATACTGACATTAATTGTCCTTTTTTTGAGCCATAGCTCAGGCGAGAGTTTTTTTATCTTCTTTGTTTGGTTGCATCTAAATCTCTTGCAATTCTGAGACATTAGTCTTTTCATCTTTTTTACTGGCCAACCTACGCCAAATTCAGACTCCATGTCATGAATTATAGCTTTATACAGGTGCATTTATATCTTTGAGAATGATAAATGGAGAGGGTCTTTGAACTGTTAAAGGCATGATTCCTTCAACCTGTTCACAAAAACCTTCTCGGCATCTGACATTCTGATTTCGCCTAAAACCATGTCGTATTTTATCCTTGTATCATAGTTCCCAATGCAAGTTCCAAAACATGGCGTGGTGGAAGAATTTTGGGTCCCAGTAGTGGCTTCAAAACTGGAGGTCTCTTCTCTCTGTTCCATATTCTTAGAGGTCATCATATATCATTTCCTCCTTGTTTTTTTGCTCTATCCAAGAGTGGTTGGGGAATCAATTGATTCCCTTTCACAGGGTTGATTTACTTGAATGTCTCAGGGGTGTTAGTGGATCGTTTTTCTATGTATTTTGCAAGCGTTTTCAAGTCTACACTGTCAAGTTTTTTTATGGCCTCTATACCCAATATCAAAGCCAATGCATCTTTCACCTAGTCAGTCTTATGTCCCTAGATATATAAAATATTTTTTTTGTGTTAACAATTTCAATAAAAAACAAATAACTAAAAATAAAATTAAAAAAACAAGACAAATAAAAATCTATAAATTGAGAAGGACTTACCTCATTATGGATATAATTTGTTTCCTTCCCTCTATTTATCATTTTAAGCAATCTAGGGCAAATCCCTTCTATCAAGATTTGGGCAAGTGGACTTGGTGACGATTTTTGAAGGTGCTTATTTCTTCTCTCTTCTTCCTGGTCTTTTTTTTCCTATTCTAACAAGGATAAGTAAATGTCAAACTCAGATAGACCATAAAACATGAGAAAATTTATATGTAAATAGGTTTAATTGTGAAATTTGATAATTGTTTTACCTGAAAATCTCAGTTCGCCCTTAGGAAACCCCTAAATCATGCTCTAGTCTCACCCTATATCTGTTCGCCCTAGGAAACACCCAAATCATGTTGGAGTCCAAATCTAGTTTGAAA
Organism: Picea engelmannii; assembly: GCA_009831015.1. Classification (NCBI taxonomy): domain Eukaryota; kingdom Viridiplantae; phylum Streptophyta; class Pinopsida; order Pinales; family Pinaceae; genus Picea; species Picea engelmannii. Next base: position 89,425 of record ML785067.1, read on the forward strand.
ATTAGTTGGTATGGTCATGCCCAGTCTCCCTTCACCCTAGGAAACACCCAAATCGTGATGGAGTCCAATTCTAGTTTGAAATTGAGTTGGTTTGGTTGCAAACTATTTCCTTTCACCCTAAGAAACACCCAAATCATGTTGGAGTCTCCCTAAGAAACACCCAAAACATGTTGGAGTTGAAATGCAACAAGAAATTCACTTGGAATGTCGCGCTCTATCTCCATTCACCTTGGAAAACACTCAAATCATGTTGGAGTCGAAATGTAGAAGGAAATTCAATTGTATAGGTCACAATCTTTCTCCATTTGCCATGACAAACTCCCAATTCGTGTTTTTGTAATTCTTCCCCTCCAAAATTTCATATTTGTCCCCTTGCCCACGGGTATATACATTTTTTAGGTTTTACATATCAATGGGAATATTCGTCCCCTTGCCCGTAGGTATTTTCATTTTTAAGGTTTCTAAATATCAGTCGACGCTAAAGTGGGCGCCAACTACGCCTAGTTTAGCGTTGATTTATCTCCTAAATGTAATCAACTATGGGTGCCTTAGTGGGCGCAAAAAACACCAGGGATTTCACCTAAATCTGGTCAAAATGTGTCCATTTTGGGCCTAAACAATGATCCATCATTGATCCAATCACATGTTGTAGTTCTCAACTACAACATTTCTCAAGACAATGTCTCACCTATAGTAGCTCATTCACTATCTATACCTATGTTTTGGTTGGATCATGATCTAAATGAAAAAATTCTTATGTGACCACTACCACCATTTGCACAACCTCCACTAATAGAGTATGATTCTTTGAATCCTTAGAACAACTTAGACTTGCAAACTGATATTGTAGCTTCACACTTGGGAGCCACCAATCCACTCTCTTTTCCCATGTGTGAAAGTTCTCTTTCCTCATTAACCATGAATTTCGATGATGACGAAAAATTATTTGATGTTATACATTATTTTAATGTTCCTTGGGATAACCTCCACTTTAGTTCTCCTATTGACTTCCTACCTGTTGAGCACTCAACACACCCTAAAAAGCCTTATCAATTTTTTTCACTTTTTTGGGTACCACTTGGATTTCAGCACTGTCTGACTTGAATTCAGGTTGGGAAATGTTTTGTCTTTTTTTATTTAAATGAATATCATCACTTATTTAAGTTTTTTTGAACTTATGGAACCCCATGACTGAAAGACCTTAACACCTCAACTGAGAATCAACATCCAAACATTGCACCTAACGCGCTCAGATTCGGCGTCGGAAAGAATTTAAGTAAGTAAATGAACCACTCAGAAAACAACAGTCACCGAGCATCGATCTTCATTAGCATCAACAAAAGGAAGTTTTGGTTTGCGTAATTTTTCGCATAAAGTCTTGAGGGATAGCCGATCCCCTTTGGCATCGGTAAAATACGAGGAGGACATACGTTAACAAATAATGAAAAGAAATCTATGATATCCAATGCCCGATGCACTTTATAAGGACAGGGGAAAACCCAAAGGTATCACAACAAAAATTTTGACCACGATAAACTTATCCCCGATAGCCAATCCCCGATGCGTTTTCGGCATTGAGACTTTTTCGAGGGAGCCGATTTGAGAGCACTAGAGTAGGTTTATTGCCGATCACCGATCCTTGACACTTTTTAGGCATCGACAAGCTACAATTAGGTTTTAGAACGAATATCTTAAGGAAAGTCTCGAATCCGACTAATACGAGTGAATTAAGTCACTTGTCTCCAATGCCACGTGTCTTTACCAGGTAAGAGGGTCATATGGTCTAGTTCTATCTCGAGTCATTCCTAGTTCCCTAGGTCTGATTCACACCTCCGAGTCATCTTTTCCGCATCATCACTGAATGATAGGATCGATTGGCATCAGAGCTTTTGAAGGAGGATCAACAAAAATTTTCGTAGCACAACCCTGATCCCCAATCCACCCACTGAAAGAGCGACACGACGAGATGTTTTCAGCATTATATACGATCAGATTTTTGGCATTTAAGGAGATAATTAATACTCTATATCTCATTAGTTTCTACCTCATGCGCCAATTAAAACAAAAAAATTTAAATCACCGATAGACCACATCACCACTCGTGCCTCCGCCATCAACCCACGATGAATTCAATTTCTAACTCTAAATATTTGGCAACAGATTTATTGAAATTTCATTCATGACCCAAATTGAATGGTTGATGCGACGCGATAAGATCTTCCTTGTTTAAATCTCTTGAACCGTTGTGAACAAATTCATTCTACGTGTAAGAGAATTCTGGAGCGTCCGTAGGAGAAAAAATGAGCAACTCGAAGACTGTACCGACCCTCGTGATTATCAAAATCAGGTTTAACAAGATTCAAAGTTATGTATCCAAGTCTATCAATTCATTGGTTATAATTTACATTTGTTCGTCCAGTTTTACACAGTCTCTAAACTCTGCTCAAGTTGCAGGAATGATGTCGCCGAGAAAGACAACTACCAGATGCTTGTCAAGAGAACCAAAGTTAAAATAACCAGAGACAGGTGAAGGTTCTTCTCTAGGGACCACGAGGCAATTGGAGTACGTCCCTAGGCGGGAGCTTATTGTCAAGACAACAACATAGAAAGTTTTCATCCAACCTCCAGCCTTTGGCGATATAGAGGCAAGCACCGGATCCAAGGTAGCGCTCCCACAGTGGGGGGATGTCTTCAACAAGATTAGCAGAGAAGAATACTCATAGTATATCCCACACAACGACCCAGACATAAGGGCGCTCAATGACCAGGTGTTCCCCAACATCCGACGGTCATATTTACACATGGTGGCGAGAAGAACCCCCATTTTCCCTTGCATAGAGGTCCTCAAGTGGCTCATCGACCACACGGATGGGCATAAATGTTTGATTAACGATGAGAATGGTGGGTGTGTTAGAGTTTTCCTCCCTACAAAGGTCCATAAATAATACAATCTCAGGGACCTGAAGGAGCGGCTCAACACGGACTTCGTGGTGAATTTCTATGAACTCCATCACACCAACCAATTGATGGCCTCGTGGTGGGGGGAAGACAATAAATTCACCAATAGAAGCAATGGATGGTACGAGACAATTAACCTGAGGGAACCATACATCTATTTGATGGATATCATATGGCGGCTATACGGAGAAAAGGATTGCTCCAAGTTTTCGGAAGCTTGGATTCCTTTGGCATACATAGTCGCAATCGCCAGGTGGAGCTTCAACTAGGGAGAAATAAAATCCAAAAAACTAAGCATTTGTGTGCAGCAGGCTTAGGCACCGAAGGAAGGAGAGGCACCAAATTTCTACATGGCCTCATACCTACTCGATGTCATGTGCACTAGGAACGTCTTCGTCGGCATGAATCTGAGCTGGCATGTTGCAAAGCTTCTATTCCATGTCTACTTCAACATGCTATGGGAAAATATGTACAAGAAATACTACTCCCTCATCTGCGATGAACTCATCGCCCATATTTATTTTATTATTTTTAAGAAAGAATGCCCAAGGCTATTGGCGACAACTAAGAAAATGATATCCAAGGTAGGCCATTGGTACTTGGAAGAGCGCGCCACCTACATCAAGGTGTTTGGGGCCATTGGAGCACCACATCTCCTACCATCCCATGTCCTAGACCGACTCGTCATGGGAGAAATTTGTTATGAGACCATCCTGTAGGGATATAATGCCACATTGGTCAAAGACAAGAAATGAGCCTTCATACCCTATGGTTTCCATGTGGGGTTCTATCTGGTAAAGGATACTACTCAATCCAAACAAGAAGGGCTTAGCCAACTTGATTTTAGGTTCCCTACAGGTTGATTCCACAAGCATGATCCTAAAGGCCTATTCCTGCAACATGCTTCATAGGTGTCATCCTGCTTGCCATATGCTCACGATATATTTGACGACAAATTCTTCACAGAGAATGCCTAGGACTGGGATGAGGTGGTGCAGAGGATGGCCAACCCAAACATGACCAGGTTCAAAGCCATGAGCATTGATGAACAGGTGGAAACAATAAAACAGTCGGCTCAAGAGGCCCTCAGATCCAGGGAAGAAATCAAAGTGGCAGAAGCAACAGAGGTGCAAGGAAGGGGATTGTTCTTGACACCAGAGGCACAGACAAACGGTCTGCGCTTAATGGTAGATTCACATAGAGTAATTTATTAGCTGCAGAATGACCCAGACCTCATAGATATGACAAGGGTTCCTGCCAACAACCTAATCAAAAGCTGGGGAGGTCCAAGCGACCCAGAGCCGATATAAATTGAAGAGATCATCGAGTTAGATAACCCTGAAGTTTCAACTCCATAGGTCAAATCACTAGGGGAAGTTTCATCTTAGCCCGATATAGAGAGGAAATCAGGGAGAGCAAGTGCACCAAATCCCTTACATGACTTGATAACTATCTATGATGATGAGGAGACTTCGAAGGTTTCCCTGGTGACTTTGGTACAAATTACAGAGGAAAATGAACCCGAGAAAGTATCTTCCCCAGCTCTCGATGCTCCAATTCCCTTCCATAGAGTGACTAGGAGGTCTAAAGTGTCTTATACATTGATCTAATCGATACCCCAAGGACCCAAGTGGACAACCCGAAGGATGAGCTAGGATCGGGCGAACAAAAAGGAGGAATTCCACAATAGGAAATCAACATCTTGACAGACTATTATCAAGTAAGTAACGATCCTTCTCATGATTCATCAATTTTGGCTAGTACTTTACCTCTTGATGAGCAACAACCAGAGGCCGAACTTTCGAGACATACCAAATATATTCAAGAACCCACTCTTGAAAAGATATACACCGTCAGGAGCCTGGGAAACACGCTTACTTGGGAGAGCAGCAAATCCCTGAACTCGTGGATGAGGTCACTGATATATAATCCATATCCTACAACCAAAAGAGGAAATCCATCATGAAGAGAACCACCAAGAAGAGGAGGCTTACTCTGGACAACTCCATCCTCATCACCATAGAGGAGAAATTTATTAGCATGAAGCATGCCAAGACATCTGAGCTTATCGACGCAGGGATGGAAATCACAGATGCCAACCTGGATAGAGTGAGGAAAGATGAAGAGGAGTTGGGAACTGTGCTAAAAGATCTAGAGAATCTGCACCATTTGGAGAAATATTATCAGGACTCCACGCAGGCGAATTCCAAGATGCCTACAGTAAATTTACGAATGAGCGGCACCTCTTCACTGCAGGGATATCCGACTTCCAAGAAGACACCCTTATGACACTGGAAACATACAAGGACATGGAAAGATGGCATGAGAAAGCACACCAATTGGTGGAAAGGATCGATTACATCAATGCGGTTCAACAGGGCTGAGACACTGAAGAGCACGACATTCGGGTGCTAAGGGACAACATCATCGACCGCATAAGGAAGTCGACTGAATACTGGGTGAAAATGGCCCAATAACCTCATCAGGATATCCAAGAGAAATGGGTCGATTGCGAAAGGAGCTGGACCAAGATCAATCAGGTGATGAGAGACATCAGTATCCAAAAATTCAACACACCCGAGGACTTTGTCGACTTGCATGACATAGTCAAAGTACATGCAGAATAAGACTCATCGTGGACTGCGGAGATAACAAAGGTGGCGAACATGGTGTCAGGTCAAGTACAATAGTTCGTGGAGCACCAAATCAAGGCTGAGATAGTGTTACAATAGTTAAGTGATACAGTAGTCAAGTATCAAGAACGAACAATGGAAATAAAGGAGATCCTTTCGACCCCAATGGACCAACACAGATTCCCGTATGAAAACACATGCAAGGAACTCTTCATCAAATGGTTGGAGTATGAGAATATTCATCCACTCAAGTGAAACCATTTGATGACTCTTAGAAGACTGAGAGATGGAAGCACCATTTGGCGATGTTTTGTTTTACTTAGCTTTCACTTTTGATAGTTATTTTAAGTTAATAATTTGTTATAAATAAGAGGATCGACCTGTTAGAAAGGGTCGATGGTTTTTGCAAAGACCCTCATTTTTGGATTTGTAAAGAACTATTTCGGAGCTACCTTAATTGAGAAGTCTTGTTTAGGACCAGAGACAAGTTTATGTTTTTCATCAAAAGCGTGTGTGATTGGATCTAAGGAAGATTTGTTTCTGACTTTATCTCATGAACGAATGTTGTAATGAGTAAGAGACTCTGAATCTATTGATAAGTTATTTGATTCAATATTTTTATATTTCTTGTCTCTAATGATGGAAAGTAAATCATTTTGTTAATGTGTGATTAATGATTAGAGCTAAGGAAACTATTTTTCTTTCCATTGTTTATTGCATGTATGTTTTCTTTTGATAAGTGTATCTCATCCAATAATTGTAATACTAGCAAGTTAATGTATTAATACTAGGCTTGGCTTAGGTATGAAAATATTTGTCTGCATGCTTGAGCACAAGGGTTATCCCGAGCTCAGCCTTCTCCAATAGTCAAATTGTCCCCTTTTTACCAGTTGGTTTATACCAGCGCACGTCCTTTTATCAGACTCATCTAGTAAAAGAAAATACAAAAAAGAGAACGTTCAAACTAAAGGATGAGCTTTCACAAGAATACTTCATGTCAATCATTACATAAAGCCCATCGGTTAATTGGCTGGATTGCAAGATCTGGAGAACCATTCCACTAACAAACGCTGTAGAGTCTAATTGTGCCTCAGTGGCGAGTTTGGTTCCTGTTGTTGATTTAAAGGGATTTAGGACACCTCAACACTACCTAAGCTACCCACTCCACTAGAATGCTCTTAGACTCCATCTCCTCTAGAAATATCATTGATTCTTTCCTACTAGCACCACATATCGCACTTGACATTGATACCTTGGACCACTCTTATGATCATTGATTTTTCAACCACATGGATTCTTGTTTAATATTTTGAGGATACAAACACTTCCATGATTTTAATTACTCTTGATAAATCTAATAAGATTTATGAATTGATGTTTCATAGATGCGTGGATTTGAACTAGATATTTATATTTTGGTACTTTTGCATCATTTAATTATCCATGGTTGGCTTAGCAAAAATGTAGCAAAGATGTAGCAATTTTTATCACCCCTATTGACTTCAACCTTCTTTTTAGGTGCAATTATGTATGGTATGGTATTGGTATTGGTATGGTATGGTATGGTATGGTATTGGTACACAATGGTATTGGTATTGGTATTGGTATTGGTATTGGTATTGGTATTGGTATTGACAATGCAATGGTATTGGTATTGGTATGGTATTGGTATGCAACGGTATTGGTATTGGTATTGGCAATGCATATTGGTATTGGTATTGGCAATGCAATGGTATTGGTATTGGTATGGTATGGTATGGTATTGGTATGGAATGGTATTGTATTGGTATTGGTATGGTATAGTATGGTATTGGTATTGGTATTGGTATGGTATAGTATGGTAATGATATTTGTATGGTATAGTATGGTATGGTATGGTATAGTATGGTATTGTTATTGGTATTTGTATGGTATGCTATGCTATTGGTATTGGTATGGTATTGGTATTCTCCACTTTAGTTCTCCTATTGACTTCCTACCTAAGATACCCACTCCACTAGCATGCCCTTAGACTCCATATCCTCTAGAAATATATTTGATTCTTGCCTACTAGCACCACATATCACACTTGACAATGATACCTTGGACCACTCTTATGATCATTGATTTTTCAACCACATGGATTCTTGTTTAATATTTTGAGGATACAAACACTTCCATGATTTTAATTACTCTTGATAAATCTAATAAGATTTTTGAATTGATGTTTCATAGATGCGTGGATTTGAACTAGGTATTGATATTTTGGTACCTTTGCATCATTTAGTTATCCATGGTTGGCTTAGCAAAAATGTAGAAATTTCTATCACCCCTATTGACTTCAACCTTCTTTTTAGGTGCAATTATGTATGATATGGTATGGTATTGGTATTGGTATTCGTATGGTATGGTATAGTATGGTATTGGTATTGGTATTGGAAGTTCGTTATGCTACTCAGTTTATATTTTATGCCCACGGACCAAATTGGCCACATATCCATGAATGGATTGAGGATGCGACTTGCAACTCATGATAAAATTCAAACCAGGACTCAGATGCACAAACCGTCAGTTGCGTTGGATTCATAGCACCAGGTTTCATCTAGTGGGGCCCCTACACTATCATTTCATCGACCGAAAAAACATTTGTTGGAGTATCTTTGACATTAGGGTTTTGGTCAATGAGGCATAGTGCAATTTCTGAAGATGAGGTCGATTTTAAAGAACACTTTTTCGGGTGTTTTTGGCTAGTGTAGTTGCATGGGCCTTGTCCAAAAAAACTTGTTGGAGCTTACAGAACCCTGTTATGCTACTCAGTTTGAATTTTATGCCCTCGGACCAAATTGGCCACATGTCCTTGAATGGCTTGAGGAGGCGAGTTGAAACTATCGATAAAACTCAAACCGAGACTTAGATGCATGAACCATCAGTTGCATTGGATCTAGAGCACCTGGTTTCAACTATTGTGGCTCATACGCTATCATTCCGTCGATCGAAAAATAATTTGTTGGAGTATCTCCAACACTAGGGTTTTGGTGAATGAGGCATAATGGTATTGGTATTGGTATGATATGGTATGGTATGGTATTGGTATTGGTATTGGTATGGAATGGTATTGTATTGGTATTGGTATGGTATGGTATGGTATTGGTATTGGTATTGGTATGGTATAGTATGGTAATGATATTTGTATGGTATAGTATGGTATGGTATGGTATAGTATGGTATTGTTATTGGTATTGGAAGTCTGTTATGCTACTCAGTTTAGATTTTATGCCCACAGACCAAATTGGCCACATATCCCTGAATGGATTGAGGATGCGAATTGCAACTCATGATAAAACTCAAACCGGGACTCAGATGCACAAACCGTCAGTTACGTTGGATTCAGAGCACTAGGTTTCATCTAGTGGGGCCCCTACGCTATCATTTCATCGATCGAAAAAACATTTGTTGGAGTATCTATGACATTAGGGTTTTGGTCAATGAGGCATAGTGCAATTTTTGAAGATGAGGTCAATTTTCAAGAACACTCTGTCGGGCGTTTTTGGCTAGTGTAGTTGATGGGCCTTGTCCAAAAAAACTTGTGGGAGCTTACAGAACTCTGTTATGCTACTCAGTTTGGATTTTATGCCCTCAAACCAAATTGGCCACATGTCCTTGAATGGCTTGAGGAGGCGAGTTGAAACTATCGATAAAACTCAAACCAAGACTTAGATGCATGAACCATCAGTTGCATTGGATCTAGAGCACTTGGTTTCAACTATTGCGGCTCCTACGCTATCATTCCGTCGATCGAAAAATAATTTGTTGGAGTATCTCCAACACTAGGGTTTTGGTGAATGAGGCATAATGGTATTGGTATTGGTATGGTATGGTATGGTATTGGTATTGGTATTAGTATGGAATGGTATTGTATTGGTATTGGTATGGTATGGTATGGTATTGGTATTGGTATTGGTATGGTATAGTATGGTAATGATATTTGTATGGTATGGTATGGTATAGTATGGTATTGTTATTGGTGTTGGAAGTCTGTTATGCTACTCAGTTTAGATTTTATGCCCACAGACCAAATTGGCCACATATCCCTGAATGGATTGAGTATGCGACTTGCAACTCATGATAAAACTCAAACCGGGACTCAGATGAACAAACCGTCAATTACATTGGATTCAGAGAACTAGGTTTCATCTAGTGGGCCCCCTATGCTATCATTTCATTGATCGAAAAAACATTTGTTGGAGTATCTTTGACATTAGGGTTTTGGTCAATGAGGCATAGTGCAATTTTTGAAGATGAGGTCAATTTTCAAGAACACTCTATTGGGCATTTTTGGCTAGTGTAGTTGCATGGGCCTTGTCCAAAAAAACTTGTGGGAGCTTACAGAACTTTGTTATGCTACTCAATTTGGATTTTATGCCCTCAAACCAAATTGGCCACATGTCCTTGAATGGATTGAGGAGGTGAGTTGCAACTATCGATAAAACTCAAACTGGGACTTAGATGCATGAACCATCAGTTGCATTGGATCTAGAGCACTTGGTTTCAACTATTGCGGCTCCTATGCTATCATTCCGTTGATCGAAAAATAATTTGTTGGAGTATCTCCAACACTAGGGTTTTGGTGAATGAGGCATAATGCAATTTCTGAAGAGGTCGATTTACAAGGACATTGTGTCGGGTGTTTTTGGCTAGTGTATTCACGTGGGCCTTCTCCAAATAGACTTGTGAGAGCTTACATAAGTCCTTTATGCTACTTGGTTTGGATTTTATGCCCCCAGACCAAATTGACCACATGTCCCTAAATGGCTTGAGGAGGCGAGTTGCAACTCACGATAAAACTAAAAATGAGACTCAAATGCACGAACCACGAGTTGCATTTGATTAAGAGCATTGTGTTTCATCTAGTGGGGCCCCTATGCTATCATTCCGTCGACTGAAAAAACATTTGTTGGAGTATCTCTGGCACTAGGGTTTTGTTCAATGAGGCATAGTGCAATTTTTGAAGATGAGGTCGATTTTCTAGAACACTCTGTCGAGCACTGTTTTCTAGTGTATTCACATGGGGCTTGCCCAAACAGACTTGTGGGATCTTACAGAACTCCCTTATGCTACTTGGTTTGGATTCTATGCCCCGGAACCAAATTGGCCACATGTCCTTGAATGGATTGAGGAGGCGAGTTGCAACTATCGATAAAACTCAAACCAGGACTCGGATGCACAAACTGTCAGTTGAATTGGATCCAGAGAACTGGGTTTCAACTATTGGGGCTCCTACACTATCATTTCGTTCACCAAAAAAAACATTTGTTGGAGTATCTCCAACACTAGAGTTTTGGTCAATGAGGCATAGTGCAATTTCTGAAGAGGAGGTCGATTTTCAAGACCACCGTGTCGGGTGTTTTTGGCTAGTGTAGTCACATGGGCCTTGTCAAAATTTACTTGTAGGAGCTTCCAGAATTCCGTTATGCTACTCAGTTTTGATTTTATGCCCCCAGATTAAATTGACCACATGTCCCTAAATGGCTTGAGGAGGCGAGTTGCAACTTGTGATAAAACTCAAACTGAGACTCAGATTCATGAACCGTCAGTTTCATTGGATTAAGAGCACTGAGTTTCATATAGTGGGGCCCCTACGATCATTTCGTTGACCGAAAAACCATTTGTTGGAGTATCTCCAACACTACGGTTTTGGTTAATGAGGCATAGTGCAATTTATGAAGATGAGGTCAATTTTCAAGAACATTATGTCGAGCGGTTTTTGCTAGTGTAGTCACATGGGTCTTGGCCAAAAAAACTTGCAGGAGCTTACGAAACTCCATTATGCTGCTCGGTTTGGATTTTATGCCCCCAGACCAAATTGGCCACATGTCCTTGAATGGATTGAGGAGGCAAGTTGCAACTATCGATAAAACTCAAACCGAGACTCGGATTCATGAACCGTCAGTTGCATTGGATCCATAAAACTGGGTTTCATCTATTGGGGCTCCTATTCTATCATTCCATTGACTGAAAAACAATTTGTTGGAGTATGTCCAACACTAGGATTTTGGTCAATGAGGCATAGTGCAATTTCTGAAGAGGAGGTCGATTTTCAAGAAAACTGTGTCGGGTCTTTTTGGCTAGTGTAGTCATGTGGGACTTGGCCAAATAGACTTGCAGGAGCTTATGTAAGTCCATTAGGCTACTTGGTTTGGATTTTATGGCCCCAGACCAAATTGACCACATGTCCCTAAATCGCTTGAGAAGACGAGTTGCAACTCACGATAAAACTCAAACCAGGACTCAGATGCACAAAATGTTAGTTGCATTGGATTAAGAGAACTGATTTTCAGTTATTGGGGCCCCTAAGATATCATTCTGTCGACCGAAAAAACATCTGTTGGAGTATCTCCGACACTATGGTTTTGGTCAATGAGGCATAATGCAATTTCTGAAGATGAAGTCCCAGTGGAAGAGCCTTGGTTTATTTCGCAGAAGTTATAAGGGAGCAACGAGTGGTAGAAATTCTCTGTGAGGAATTCCTGAAATCACGAGGACCACAGGATCCAGGGAAGTTGTAGGGTGGTTAGAGGCAGGCGAGCTTTCCACTCTAGGATCCAGAATCAATGGGGACCGTTGATCATGCTTTGCACAAGCCATCAAATCATTTCGACATTTCAAGGATCCTAACGAAAAGGAGTTGAGCACAGTGAAATGAAAATCCTGAAGTCGTGAGTTGTGACAGGAGTTGGGTTAGAGTTTCAGGATTTCAGCACTTTGGGTGTTGGGAGATGGAGGATATAGTGCTTTGGGAGCAAAAGTCCCAAAAACCCAGAAGAGTGACAAGTGGCAAGAGTCCATGATAGAGATAGGAAGTGGTTGGGTAGACAGGTGGTGTGTCTTCGTCAATTGGTGGGGTCAAACCTTGTTGACCATTTTGGGGTTCGGAGGTCGGAGGACTGGGAGCCTTGCATTTGGATTCATGAAATTGCGAAGTCCAAAAACCCGATGGAGTGAGAAGCCCGTTGAAAAGTCAACCTTCACCGAGTGCATCGGAGATTCATAAATTCGAGTTTCAGATATTGTAGAGGTAAGAACCATCGACAACAGGAATCACTAAATCGCGAAACCCAAAGTCCCGAACTTACGAAGGGCACGATCCTATTTCGGGTAAGGAGAGTTGGGTTGATGTTTCGTGTTTGATCACGCAGGCACACCCATAAGGACCCGTGGATACACTGTTGTGTGTGAAGGTTATTTCTTGAGGGGAAACCAAAGAGTCAATTAGACTCAAATGGAAGATTAGAACGATCCTGCGCGGACCTTGGACCTGAGGGTTTGGGGCTCTGCACCAGCTGTGGTATCATAGCTCAGAAAGAGTCTTTGCTTTCTGTAGCAGAGAAAGGAAAAATATTTCTCAGCCATGCCACCGAGAAGAAGAGATAGACAAATTCCTGATCCAACAGTGGAAAGGGAAATGCACGAACTATGTGCCAGGCTTGATGCCATGGAAACAACATAGAGGCGCACAGTCGACACTGGGAATATTAGTGAGGTTGATAGTGAGAATGAAGCTAGACATGGAGAAGAAGTCGTAGTCAAATATACAATAGATGAATGCCTATTCAGGGCTGTTGCAAGGATATGTGCCACGGAAAAAATGAAGATTCCCATGTATGAGGGAAACCTGGATGTTGAATAACTTCTAGACTGGATTAGAGCTTTGGATAAATATTTTGACTATGAGGATGCCAAGGAAGACAAGAAGGTCAAACATGCTATCACAAGACTAAAAGGGCATGCAACATTATGGTGGGATGAATTGCAGGCTGACAGACGCTGCAGAGGTAAGCAAAAAATCAAGAGTTGGGATAGAATGGTTGCAAAGATGAAGGAAAAATTCATACCCAAGGATTATCAAATTACTTTGTTTTGGAGGATGTAGAATTTGAGACAGAATATGATGTCAGTGAAAGAATACACTTAAGAGTTCTACAAGATAAACATCAGATCAGGTCATCAGGAAGGTGATGATGAAAAGGTTGCCAGGTACATGAATGGTCTAAGATATGACATTCAATACGAGATGAGCATGATGACCCTTAGAAATGTAGAGGATTCTTATTAGATGGCTCTGAAAGCTGAAGAGAAGTTGAGACGAAAGAAAGGTCAAAGAGGCAGAGAAAAAATTCAAGCCCAAGGCAAAACGATTACCCAAGACAGAACTCAGAAACCTAAAGAAGAGTGGAAGAAACCTCAAACTCAAACTGAGAGAGGGGGAAGCTCACAGAGAGGAAAATATGCTGATAGAAATACTTTTCCTCGAACCAGAGGAAGAGGAAGAGGCAGAGGCAGATAAATAAAATGATTTACCTGTGAAAAAATTGGACACAAATCCTATGAATGTCTAGATAGAAAAAAAGAAGGAGGTGAAACTCACATTGCCGAAGCACAGAGACGAAATATTGAGGCAAAAAATGTTGAGGGAAGAAGATCACTGATGATGAGGAAAGTTATCTTAACACCAGAGAAAGAGGCAGAGAACCCAACCCAGAGGAACAAACTTTTTTGGACTTCTTACAAGACCAAAGACAGGATATGCAAAGTCATCGTGGATAGTGGTAGCACAGACAATCTCGTTTCTACCGAGATGGTAGAAAAGCTGGTGCTGGAGACTATTGAACATCCAAGCCCATACATAGTTTCGTGGTTACAAAAAGGACATCAGGTAAATGTCACTAAACAATGTTTAGTTGAATTTAAAATAGGAGGATATAAGGATGAAATACTATGTGATGTTATTCCCATGGATGTTTGTCATCTATTGCTAGGTAGACCGTGGCAATATGACAGGAATGTGATTCATGATGGGAGAAAGAACACATACACCTTGGAGAAGAATGGGAGAACTCACATGTTGTTGCCGATTAAGGATAAAGAAACGAAACTAGAAGTGAGAAACATTGTACTTCTCATGACTGGGAAGGAACTTCTTAAGGAGGTTAAGAAGAAGGAAGATACACGATTTATTGTGGTTAGGAAGCCTAGAATTGTTTTGACCAGTACAAGAGTGGATGATTTACCAGAGGAAATCCAGAAGTTGCTGGAAGAGTTTGCTGATATAGTAGTGATGAGGAGGTCACAACAAGAGAAGTTGCTGATAAATATGAAGAAATCAACATTTATGAGCACATAACTCATTTATTTGGGTTTTGTTATCTTTGCAGATGAGCTGAAAATGGATCCAGATAAGGTAGAGGCGATTAAGAATTGGCCATCGCTGAAGAGTATATTTGAAGTTAGAAGCTTTCATGGATTGGCTAGTTTCTACAGGAAATTTATCAGAAATTTCAGTGGGATTAGCGCACCAATGATGGACATGGTGAAGAAAAGACATAAGTATTTTCATTGGATAGAAGAAGCAGAGGAAAGTTTCAATCTGTTGAAAAGGAAGATTACTGAACAACCAATTTTGGTGTTGCCAGATTTCAGTAAGACATTTCAGGTCAAGTGTGACGCTAGTGGATTTGCAATTGGAGTGGTCTTGAGCCAAGATGACAGGTCGGTCGCATACTTCAGTGAAAAACTGAATGAAACAAAGATTAAGTATTCAACATATGACAAAGAATTTTATGCAGTCATACAAGCGCTGAAGAAATGGAGGCATTATTTGGTTCCTAAAGAGTTTGTTTTGTACAACGACAATCATGCTTTTCAATTCATGACTCAATAGGACAAGTTGAACCAGAAGCATGCAAAATACGTTGAATACATGCAGAATTTTACTTTTGTAATTAAACATATTTTTGGAACTGCTAACAAAGTTGTTGATGCTTCGAGCAACAAATGTTTTCTTATGCAGGAGTTCAGAGTCAAAACATTGGGTTTTGATAACCTCAGGTACATGTACAGAGATGATCCAGATTTCAAAGAGGTGTATGAGGCATCTAAGAATCCAATTCTCAGGGACAGAAGTCAGTGGACTGAATATATGATCCATGATGGATTATTATTCAAAGGCAATCAATTATGTATTCCAAAATGCTCCATGAGGGAGAATCTGTTGAAAGAAAAACACAGTGGAGGATTGGCTGGACACTTCGGTCATGACAAAACATTCTCGAAGTTGAATGGCTCGTATTTTTGGCCAGGAATGAGAACATATGTCAAAATATTTGTGGACAAATGTAGAATTTGTTAGCACACAAAGGGAAAAAGATAGAACATAGGGTTATACCAACCATTACCCATACTTGAGAGGCCATGGGATGCAGTGAGCATGGATTTTATATTGGGGTTGCCAAGAATGCAAAGAGGATTTGATTCAATCTTTATAGTAGTAGACAAATTTTCAAATATGGCACATTTTATACCATGCCAGAAAACCAGCGATGCAACTCATATTGCGAACCTGTTTTTCAAGGAAGTTGTCAGACTTCACGGTTTACCAAGAAGTATAGTTTCAGATTGAGACACCAAGTCCGTGGGACATTTCTGGAGGACTTTATGGAAGAAGCTGGGGACAAATTTTTCATTTAGCTCAGCATATCATCCTCAGATGGATGGGCAGATAGAATTTGTGAACATGAGCTTGGGAGATTTGCTAAGGAGCCTAGTGACTAAACACCATAGTCAACGGGATCACATTCTGCCACAAGAGGAATTTGCTTACAATGATTCACACAATAGAAGCACAGGGCAAAGTCCATTTTAGATTGTTTATGGAATGCAACCCAGGGGATTTTCTGAATTGAAAGATTTGGAACAAAATGAAACTAGAAGTGCTAGTGCAGAGGATTTTGTAGAAGCAATGAAGGAACTTCACAGTCAAGTGAGGGAACGTTTGCAAAATTCGAGTCAAGAGTATATACACAGAGCAGATCAACACAGGTGAGAACTTTAGTTTGAAGTTGGTGATCTGATTATTGCACATCTGAGGAAAGAAAGGTTCCCAAGGGGAACATATAACAAACTGAAAATGAAGAAGATTGGACCATGCAAGATCATAAATAAATTTGGGGCAAATGCATATGAGATTGAATTACCCGATCGGATCAGAGCACCGATATTCAATATCTCAGATCTGTACCCTTACAAAGCTAAAGAAGCAGGAGAAAACAATGAACAGACAGAGTTTCAATGGACTAAAAAAATGAATGTAGCTGCAAAGCCACAGATGGAAAGTATAATTGATAAGAGGGTCAGCAGGAAGACCAAAAGGAAAGAGTATTTTGAATACTTGGTCAAATGGAAGAGACACCAAGTTGAAGATGCCAGTTGGGAGGATGAAGCAGAAATTCAGAAGCATGGATAGACCGTGCAAGAGCTCATGAACAGGAGTTCATGAAAATTTTCAAGCAAGGGAGTATGATGCAGGAGAATCACAAGCAGCCAGCCAAGCGAGCATGAAGGCAAAAGACAGCTGGAAAGTGCAACATACATTTTTCACGTTTTGGAAATGTTTTTGAAACATTAATGTAATGGTTAAAGGGAAGCGTACTTGCATATTGTAAACAGATCATGAGCGATTCACTCTCATCTGTAGGAGGTAGAGGCAGTTATGCATAGTTAATGAAAGTAGGTAGATTTAAATTCCAGATTAGACAGTTTTAGGAACAGGAGGGAAAACGACTATAGACACCCTCATCTTTGTATCATTGGATCATCAGAACATTAGAATAGAGAAGAGGAGAGTTGTAGAGGATAACCGATGTACAGAAGCTTGAATTAATATATGAAGCTTTGATTCAGACTCATGGTGTTATGATGTTTTCTGTGTATACATGCTGAATGGTTTGCTTACAGTTTCTTACTCTCTCTGTCATGCATTTGTATTATGTGTGTGTGAAAGTATGTTTTCATGTCAAATGTTTAAGTTCTGAGAGAGAAAGAGAATGAGTTTCAATTGTTTCTCTTCCTGAGTGATAGTTCCTGCAAGAAGTGTAGTGAAGCGTCCATAAGGTGTGCATTGATGAAGGTTCAGAGTTCATCTCTGAAAGCTCAGGAGGGATACCATTGTTCTCATTTCAACAGAAGTGCAAGTGGAGCACAGGGGCCATGCAAGGTGTGCATAGGCTAGTTGAATCCTTAGAAGATTGTTAACTAAGGTTGAGAGATTGAAGGACTGTTGTTGCAGAGAAACTGCACAGAGTCGTGAGTTCAAATACCCAGAAGTAATTCAAGGATTTGCCGCAAGGAGTGCATGCAGGAGTTCTTTGGTGATTTGAAGTTGTCAGAGAATCTCAGAAGGGGTAGTACCTTTGGAGTAATCAAAGGGGAGACGAAGCAAAGTCGCTTTCCAGAAGTGAAGTCCCAGTGGAAGAGCCTTGGTTTATTTCGCAGAAGTTATAAGGGAGCAGCGAGCGGTAGAAATTCTCTGTGAGGAATTCCTGAAATCACGAGGACCGTAGGATCCAGGGAAGTTGCAGGGTGGTTAGAGGCAAGCGAGCTTTCCACTCTAGGATCCAGAATCAATGGGGACTGTTGATCATGCTTTGCATAAGCCATTTGATCATTTCGGCATTTCAGGGATCCTAACGACAAGGAGTTGAGCACAGTGAAATGAAAATCCCGAAGTCGTGAGTTACGACAGGAGTTGGGTTAGAGTTTCAGGATTTTTGCACTTCGGGTGTCTGGAGACAGAGGATACAGTGCTTTGGGAGTGAAAGTCCCGAAAACCCGGAAGAGTGACAAGTGGCAGGAGTCCGTGTCAGAGATAGGAAGTGGTTGGGTAGATAGGTGGCGTGTCTTCATCAATTGGTGGGGTCAAACCTTGTTGACCATTTCGAGGTTCAGAGGTCGAAGGACTGGGAGCCTTGCATTTGGATTCGCGAAATCACGAAGTTTGAAAACCCGATGGAGTGAGAAGCCCATTGAAAAGTCAACCTTCGCCAAGTGCATCGGAGATTCAGAAATTCGGGTTTCGGAGGTTATAGAGGTAAGAACCCTCGACAACAAGAATCACGAAATCGCAAAACCCGAAGTCCTGAACTTGCGAAGGGAGCGATCCTATTTCGGGTAAGGAGAGTTGGGTTGATGCTTCGTGTTTGATCACACGGGCACACCCATAAGGACTTGTGGATACACTATTGTGTGTGAAGGGTATTTCCCGAGGGGAAACCAAAGAGTTAATTAGACTCAAAGGGAAGATTAGAATGATCCTGCGTGGACCTTGGACCTGAGGGTTTGTGGGTTTGCACCAAAATGTGAATTACCTTAAATTGATTAGCACAATTAACCTAAGAAACCAATCCTATACTTCAAATATGTTGCAAAAAAATGTGACTTGGAGAGTTCCAAAATGGTTTAGTGACAGGAAGCTCCATGGGGTGCTTCATTACTTTACATGCCAGTCTATAGATGATAGATTCATAGCATTTAACAACTAGACTCTAGAGTCTAGCATAGTTTAAACTTTATTGTTTTGGACCTTTCGATCTTCATAATTCAGTGCAGATGGCCTATTTTGTAATCATAACTATTTGGTCATGACCTATGTTATTGTTGACATTTTCTAGATGACTGATTTCATTCCATAACTTAATGGTCTACTTTATATTATATGGCTTAAAAATTTGTATGTTGGTTTGTAAGTTTGTAATTGCTAGATTCTAGATGGTTGATGCTCGAATGATTAATCATTGATGTACTACTACTTACTACTAT
>ML785067.1:117699-141710 GCA_009831015.1 Picea engelmannii
AGGTAAGTATTGTTTTATAAGGAAAATGTACTTCTTATGTGATTTGTAGCAGAACTTATTGACATATTATCTTTTATCTGCAAATTTATGTATGCCTTGATATTATTTTATTGCATCGACATTTGTAGGTGGCTATCATCAAACGAAATCCATAAACAAGATATAAGGTATTGGAAGAGAGAAATTCCTCGACTAATGTGTCAAATGCAACATTATCTACCTCCAACATTTTTCAATGCACAAGAACACTACCTCATACACCAAGTTGAGGAGATTGAATTATGTGGACCAGTACACACAAGGTCGATGTGGATGGTGGAGAGGCAGTTGAAGTCACTGAAGGCTTTTGTTAGACAAAGAACATGTCTGGAGGGTTCTATGGTTGAGGGATATATGTTATATCAATGAAACTGTATATTAGTCAATATATACCTAAATTAGAAGAAAATACGAATGTGCCTCGCATTTGGCATCTCGACTCCATCAACAAATTTGAAGGGGAGGTCCTATTGGGGAAAGGTAAAATGAGGACTGTGAAAGGTAATTATTAGATGTTGACATAGATTTAATATATTACACATTTATTAAATTATTCCTTTATTAACAATAGCTAATTAATGATATTAAATTGTTATGCTATCATATATTTTCTCGAGAGTTGGATGCTTTACATTTATACATTGCAAACAACCTTGGTTGGATGGAGAATTGGATAGAATATAGTGAAGAATACTTCAGTAGATTATCATGGGAAGGGGTGAGTAAGATGATTAAAACAATGCATCATCATCGAGATCAATTTCCTGATCTTACATCAAGGGAAGTTGATTTAGCCTTTGTTTTAAAAGATAAATAGGCAAGTTAAATTTATTACCCACATTTTCCTAGTTTTTTCCTAATTTTTCAATGTATTTGGTTTGTTTAATTTTTGAAATATATATTTAGTAAGTCCTATATGAGGATTATTAATTGGCAATGTATTTTTTACTTGTTTTCCATGTTGTGGTTGAAACATCACAAGGCTATGTGGTGTAATGGTCGTAAATTTCGTATCAAAATGTTGGATGATAAGATGAAAACCTCGAATTGTGGGATAACTGCAGTGTTTAAGGTCACCAACATTTCTTCTAGAAGTGACAGAAATCCGGAAGAAAATGATAATAAGTACTATGGCCATTTGGAGGATATGATTGAGTGTGATTTTAATTCCTTTAAAATAGTTTTGTTTGAGGTTAAATGGTACAGGCTACAGATGCATGAACATGATCCTGAAAGAACTTTTATTGAGCATGATAACGGATTTACCATGGTTAATACAAGGGAATTTGAACTGGGTACAGAGCCTTATGTTCTTCCAAGTCAATGTGAGCAAGTATTTTACTCAGAGATACCTGGTAAAGCAGGTTGGTCATACATTGTTAGATATGATCCAAGAGGAAGAAAAGTAAAGTATAATCATGTAGTCGAGGATGAAGATAATAACGAGGAAGAAGATAATGATTATGGCATGCATTAGGATCAGGTTAGCTCCTTTAGTTACAAATATCATTGAAAATTTTGTCCAACATGCAACTGTAGAGCCTAATAGAGAGCAGTATCCATCATAAAAAGAGGATAAACATAAGGGTTTCCAAACTCAACCATGAGTCAAACAAACAATTCGACAATCAAATATTCTTTGGTTATTCTATCAAAATCCAACAATAAGGTGCGTCTGCTCATGTACTTGATCCCGCTTATAACTAACATGTGGATGGGGCCAACGTTGAAAGTTTTTCAATTTGTGCTTGTATGGACTGAAATTTAACATGGTTAGATTAGATACATACAATGACAGTATGGAAGGATTTCCAAACTCAAACATGACTCGGACAATCAATTCTAGAATCAAACAACAATCCTATAGAATAATTAATGTGAATGGGGAAGACAATGACAGTATGGGAGGGTTAGACCAGACGCATACAATGATGACCAGACCATTAAGGCCTATGTAGAAGCTAAATCCCAAGAAACCAAGTAATCTAAATCCCAGGAAACTAAGTATGCAAATGAGTTGGTGAGATGAGGAGCCCAAAAAATTAATTTCAAATAAAGCACAAATAAAGCACATGCATTATAGAACATGCACACACTTTAGAAACATGTACATACTAATAGAGGTTAGGAATTAAATTTGTTAGTGGTGATAATGATTATGATAAATGTTCATTATAGGGGTTAGGAGCTATAGGTTTTAATGGTTATAGTGGGTATACTTGTTAATGGTCATATGACGCAGCACCCCCTGCCTCAGTAGGTTCTGTGCGACCTCCCGGTCTTAGGATCGTTCTGATTTCACCTTGAGCTGAAGCGGCTCCTTAGTTCCTTGTTGGAACCTTCAACAAATCAGATCCACAGGTCCTTTCCCAAAAACCCCACCTGCACAAACATGCACCAGGCGCGAGCTTTCACCTGCACATGGCCTCTAGACACGACCATGACCTTCTTCTGAAAAAGGAATTTTGGAATTTGCGACTTTGGGAGTCATGATGTCGAGTTCTCTGACTCTTCGATCCCCCGAACTCCGAAATGCCGAAATGCCGAATCTCGAAATGCCAAAATTCCAGTCTATGCGACTGCGTCCTCCATGACCACAACCCTTCTCCAAATCCATGTTGTGTTTCGCGACTTCGGGGTCTTCAACACCAAGTGCCCCGGTTCCTTGTCTTCGGAGTTGCCGAAAAGTCGAACCCCAAAATGCCAAAATGTGTGACTGCAACCCCACTCTAAAGATATGTCCCGTTTCACGAATTCGGGGGTTTCAACACCAAGGGCCTTGACTCCTTATCCTCGGGATTGTCGAAAAGCTGAATCCCAAAATGCCGAAATGCTGAAATGGCTGGTCTATGGTTATTCCTGCGAATGCTTTCGTAGTTTCGCGTTTCAAAATTTCTCAATTCCCGCTGCACCGATTCGTTTCCCTTTCCAGCTCCCGGTATCCGAAATACCGAAGTACCGAACCCCGAAATGCCGAAATTTCTGAAGTTCTGCTCCAAAGGGAGATCAACATCTCATAGCCTCCCCTGATCTGACGGCTTGTGTCTTTTCAGGATTTCACGGGTCAAGAGTCTTGAACTCTTACCCTTTGCATTCCTGGTAGCCGAAATGTTGAAATCCTCCTTTTAGGAATTTCCACGAAACCTCGATCACTCACCACGTGTCCTCCTGTTGGACGGTCATGATCCTTTCGGGATTTCATGGGTCAAGAATCCCGACTCTTGCCCTTTATATCTCCCAGTATCCGAAATGCTGAAATAGGCCTTTCATTCCCCTCTTCACATAAGAGGGTTAAACCTCGTGCAACTTCTCCTGGATCCATTGGCTATCGGTCCATGCACCCAGATCTGATGGCCCAAATCTCTTTCTCCTAAGAACTCTCCTCCTGCTTGCCTGGACATAGATTCAACGGTCCAAATCTTTTCCCCTGTACCCGAATCAATGTCAGTTGTGCTCCCTCCTGAGCTTGTGCTTCTTCCTGAACTTGGAAGACTTCAAGCGCTTCAAAGGTCTCAGCCTTTGCTCCTACTGTGAAGCCTATATCCTTGGCTCCTTCCTGTGTTCTAAAGACATTGTCCCTTCTGACCTTTTCAAACTCTTACCCACCAAAGGGTGTCTCAACTTATACGATTCCTTGCAGCTATGGCTCTATGCGCAAAGGCACTTTTCCTCCTGAGCTTAGTCCTCTATGAAACCTTGAAACGTTTCTCAACTTCTGCACTCTTTGCAGAGTCTCTGCACACAAAGATGCTCTTTGTCTTGAGCTTCGGGACTTTCGAATAAGTCCTCTCTCACTCCCACTCCTGCTGCTTGACGAGCCTTCAAATGACGGTTTGTCTATCAACACTTTACTCAGGTGTTGGCCTGGTGCACTCCTTGCACAGGTCTTTATCCTCTTGAGATTCAATTTCTCAAACCTCTAAGGTCTCTGCCCCTTTCTCTCCTTGAAAGGATGGAAATTCCCTCTGGTAACTTCCTACTCAAGCACTCCTTGCTGAGCTTGTAGGGTGTTCAGTAACCCTATGAAGGTCTTCCTCCTGACACTTCTTCTCCTTTCTGAAATCAAACAAGAGTTCTTTCTGTGCACACCTGCACCAACTCAATTCCCTTCTGGCAGAGTTTTCCAAAATCCTCAGTGATTCTGTCTTCTTGCCGAAATCAAAATAGAGTTCTTCTCCTAATGCATCCCGTGCATTCGTTCAATGCCCTCTTGGTAGAGCCTTACAGAATTCTCAGAAATTATGTCTTCTCTATGCCTCCTATGCACCTGCTCAATGCCCTCCTGGAAGAGCTTCTACATAATCCCTCAATGATTATGGTCTGTCCTATGCTCTCTTCCACACAGTATTCACCTCCAAGGTGTTCAAGAACCTTGAGGATTCTCCTTGAGTCAGTGACTTCAGCTAGTGCACCCTCCTAGCACGTCTTTGTCCGAATCCGCAAAATTTAGAAGTGCACTCCTTGCACTGGCTTATATAACCCATAGTATTATGTCATGCAACCTCTTGCATGAAGCCTCAAAGAACCCAAACCTAGAATCAAAGAACTCACAAACAGTAAATTTTGTCTATCCCTACAAATGCATACCTAACATACATCTACAACATATCATCAACACATAAAGACATTCATTCATAAACTCATAAACATGTGGACAACAACATGCAGGAAAAACTACTATGTTTGTATTAATCAAGAATGCCTGATTACAATGTGTTTGAGCTTGGACTACAACAGAGTCTTGACTCTCTTCTTCTCCCTAAAAACTAACTACTAGATACAAAGAAGATCTTTTTACAAAGAGGGGCTCCTCGAGCTCTTCCCTCCATCCTCACCAACTCTCATTAATTTACATTCAATTATATTGAATGGCTATCTAGTCTGAATCGGATCTAGATCTCATCCTTACAACCTATTTAAGGCGATCTTTTATCTAAAGCCTGCTCAAAGGCATGGCTTTGGCTCTACCAGCCTTACATTCATTTAATACATTTAATTCAAATTCAAAATTTGAAAGTGAGAGGGTTGCGCCTCTCCTCTCCCAATGAATGCGCGTTGCTAAGCTAGCTGGCTGGCGCGTAGCTGGCTTTGGAGTGATGCTCCTGCATCATCATAGGAGTACAACCTGAGTGGGCCTAATAGTAGTTAAATCCATTATGTGTTATAATGATTACATGCAATAAGGATGATAAGATTTAAGGGATAATAATGATAGGGGTTAAGTCTTATAAGTTCATAGGTTATAGGTTAAGGGTTATATGGGTTAATTGTCACCAGGGTTAAGGTTTGCTAATATTACATGGGTTGGGTGTGATAGGGGTTGGAGATGTAAAGGATAATAGAGATAAATTTCTATAGATTTTATAGGTGTTGGGAATCAGGTGGGGTCGATGTTATAATTGTTAAGGATTATAAGGTTATGGAAGATATAATCTTATAAGTTATAAGAGTTAGTGGTTTAAATTTATACGGTTTAATCATTTTAAGGATTAGGGGTTATAGATTTTACAAGGGTTAGGGGTTACATGTTATAGGAGTTACGTGCTAGGTGTTATAAGGGTTAAATGTTATATGGGTTAAGGGTAAAAAATAGTAGGGCTTATGAATTATGAACTTTAAGCATTATAAGTGCTACAGGTTATACAATTATAATGGGCCAAGGTTATAAGAGTTAATTAGTGTTTATACTAGTAAGTAGTGATACGAGCCATATGGGATAATTGTGATAGTGCTTTAGAGGAAATTAGTCGTTATAGGGATAAGGGTTTTGTGTGATAAATGTTATCAAAATCAAGGATTATGAATATATAGCAATAAGTTATTAGTTATTAGATGTTTTGGAGGTTATATGGGTTAGGATTTATAGTTACTAATGGATATAAATGTTAAGGGGCATGAGGTTATAAATATCTTGATGTTAGGAGTTATAAAATTTATGAGGGATACAGGTTGGGGGGTGGGATTTATATTGGTTTTAGGTGTTATATAAGTTAGTTGAGATTATAGGTGTCATAAGGGTAGGGGTATATAGGGGTGGATTAGTAGTTATACTATTTAAGGGTGATATGGATTGTTAGGGTTAGTTAGAGGCTATATTGGTTATGGATTAAAGGTGATATTGATTAATATTGTTAGCAATTAGGGATTAGTTGTTCAGCTTTATTAATTATAATTGTTAGTTGCTAGGTGTTATAAGTTATATGGGTTATTGGTTTAAGTGTTAAATTTCATATAGGTTAAGAGTAGAGGGACACACACACACACACACACACACACACACACACACACACACACACATATATATATACAAACTTGAACTCACTCTCGCACTCATAGCACATAGTTGCACGCAGAGTAGAGAGGAGCATGAGAGAAGGAGGGCACACGGGAGCACTGGTTCACATGCAGAGGAGGGCAGACGGGAGGAGGGCACACGAGCGGAGGGAACATGCAGAGGAGGGCACATGGGAGGAGGGCATGCGTGAGGAGGGCACATGTAGAGGAGGGCACACGAGAGGAGGGTGCACTAGAGGAGGGCACACACAGAGGAGGGTGCACCAGAGGAGGGCACACGGGAGGAGGGCACACACATAGGATAAATATGGTTTGACTTCTTTCTCCTATCACTTGGTTGCTCCATTATATCTTGTTTTGTGTTTTTGTCTCACTTATTGTGGGCCGATTGAGTGTGCATGATAATTGTTTGATGAAATTATTGATAGAAATATGGTTTGATGGAATGTAATGGTTGTACATATTTTTTCATAATGGGCTTGCAGAGTTATCACTGGAGTTGTTTTGTTAGATGCAATGGAAGGGAATGATTTAAACTTTACAAACTTGATGGAGAAAAACTTGCCATAGGTAAGACATACATTATCCAAATGCAAAAAAACAAAAAATTATCCATTTCCCCCTGCACTTACTACCTAGTAAATGATGTCAAGTAAACTTCTACGCTTCTCTCATCGATGCCTCTCCCATCAGAGTGGTCTCATCCACAAATTTCAAATGTGTTATTTATTCCACGCCTCCAGTCACCTTAAATCCATGGATAATGCCCAGGTCTCCCTTCTTCATATATCCACTTGGGCTATCAACAACAAACAAGAAGAAATAGGGCCCTTTTTAAGCCCCCTACAGGCCGTGAGGAATATGGAGGGAAATTCGGACAGAAGAGGAAGCGGTGTAGAAACAAGACCACAGCCACGGGGTCGCTAAAAATTGTCACTATCTTCTATGTAATTCAAATCTTCCCTAAAATAGAGCACACATATGAGATAAGTCATCCTTTTAAAATGCACATAGATGGTTTTATATCAATGTGAAATATATAAATAAAGGTGGAAACTTGTATTCCTTTATATGAATAATGACATCTTGAAATCTAGCACTCCAACATCACCTTTATATGAGAGAAACAAGCTGGCCCAAATGACACTTTAGGCCTTTTTTTGGCACTTCAAAACTTTCCTGCCTAGATTTGTAAAACACACTTAATGCCCATAAAATATTCTTCTAGAGAAAGCCAACTACTCTAGGTTTAACAATATTTACATCCTCACAAAAGCGATGTGTCAAATTTTCTCCAAGAATATTTTATCATCATTGATTTCAATAAAATTGGTAAGTTTTTTCCAATATTGCAAGTTGTCTAGCAGTTTTTGAAATGAAAATAAAGTTGATAAAATTTTGTTATGGAAACAAAACAACTATGCTAGGTTATATTAATTAGGTTTCCTCACAAAACCCATGTGCCCTAATTTTAGTTCTTTGCTCTAAATTCCCTTTCCATTAATTAAAATTCCTCAAATTTGGTCATTTTCAAGAATTT
The DNA here is from genome assembly GCA_009831015.1 of Picea engelmannii. Classification (NCBI taxonomy): domain Eukaryota; kingdom Viridiplantae; phylum Streptophyta; class Pinopsida; order Pinales; family Pinaceae; genus Picea; species Picea engelmannii. The sequence goes on from ML785067.1 coordinate 125,573, forward strand.
CAAGATGGGATGATTGAGTATTGGAAGTAGGGGTTTTCAAACTACGATAATAGATAATCTGAAGGAGATCATAGAAACCATGTTTCACCTATATTTTTTATGGTTCAACAAGATTTAAACCATGATATGATTGAGATATTTCAATGGTAGTTTTTTGGAAGGCTTCAATGACTTGAACGCTGCTAATTGGACTAGTATCCTCCTATGCTATCGTTTCTTGGAAGTACATTGTCTTGCACACTAACACATAATTTGAAATTGATGTACTTTTGAGTTCCGTTGACCTACATTTTTGTTTATTTGAGAAGAATAACAAACTTATCTTATCTTATTGTCATTATTTGGAACCTCCTTAGGACTCTATTGGAGCATATTGTCCTTGTTTCATCTCTAAATACCAACATACAGTGTTCCAATCCCAGAATGGAACCACTCCAACAAAAAACAACAATAAATTGAAATGATCAACAATAAATTGAATAAGGGTTGGGGGCACCTGAACACCCAAGGGTTGAATGACACCTACTAACCTCGATAAATGGAGGAAGGCATCTCCATGAATATAGTTTAACGATGGTTTTAATATTTATAAAGATGATGAAATAAATAATATATGGGGGGGACCCCTTCCCTTTAGAAAAATCTTTACCCTCAAAGATTTAAAATAAAACCATTGGTTTGTACTTTATAATGAAACATACATACATTTTGCACCTTAAGTCACTTTATAACTTAAGTGACATACAATTTACACCTATATTCACTTTCATATTTTAAATGACATACAATTTTCACCTTAAGCTTTTATAACTTAAGTGACATGTAATTTGCACCTTAAGTCACTTTCTAACTATTGGATATCTTAGATCATGGAGTTGAAATCCAAAACATGTTGTGATCAATCATTGTGTCTACCTTATAAAAATCTATTTTCACCTTAATTGTGTCATGTTTCAAAACCACACTACATTGGGTATTGGTGTGAATGCTCATAGATTTTTTTTAGAAGATATTTCAAATTGAAGTACAAAATTATTAAGGAGGTAATTTGAAATCAATGTGTATTCTATATAATTCTATGAATATACAAATACACATTTCATATATTCACATTAGAATCACCCCATAGTATACATATGACATGAAAGAATCAACCCAAGTTCAAATCACATAGACAACCCTAAAAGACCAAAATAAATATATGCAGGAAAGAAAATCCCCCCCCCAAAATCCATTTCACCCGCGAGCCAATCGAAACCAAGCCTTTTCCTGGACATTTGTTTAATCTTCTCACAACAATATCAAGACCTAATTTTTTTGATGTGTAAACATAGGTGGTAAATGGGAGTGACCTAGGAAACTTCTTGTGGAGTATTGTTGGAGATTTATGGACACAACGATATTTGACATTGTTGCAAGATAAATCTTCCTATAACTATAGTGTGAATGAAACTACAATAAAATGAGCCTTTATCCTTTATCCATTCTTTCAACATTACCATGCAAGAAATCCTTTATCCATGCAATCAATCCTATTTTCTATCACTCTAGAAACACAAACCATTTTTCCAACCCTAATCCTTCAGATCATGTTACTATACCAAGGCCTTCTCCTACTCACCTCAATACCATAAATTTACTAGCTCTTCATCCTCCATCCCAAACCAATGATGTCACTACCATTAAAATCACACACATTCTATATTGAAAAATTTTCATGTATTAAAATAATAGGTTGGATCAATCTTCTTATATATCTTAAGACCCAGTCCCCCCCATAGAGCGCTCCCCTCCATCAGAGCCAAATATTATTAGCTTACAAAAACCAATTAGAGCCAGAGAATCCTCTTTCACTGAGACCAATCATCTCAAGCAATATTACATCCATATCTCATGAAATTGTTAATAGGATCCCTAATAAAAAACACAAGCACTCACTTTTACAAAAATATAGAGGACAAACGAATGGAGAAGCCTTAGATTCCTAGATTAGTAGCCTCACATTGCACTTCTAGATTTAACTCAATCTTCTACTTCCAAATGCATGACAAAGTCCATCAATACATGGAATCCATTTTGTGACACTATCACATAGCATTTTTATCCCCTATTCTATCTAGAAAATATCATGTGCGAGTGGTTATAACTTCATCAGGCCTAGTACTATAATACATGGAACCTTTCCTCCATTCCCCACCAACCACTAAAGGCGCTTTCCAAATATGTGAAATTCCAGGATCATGGATTTCCAAACTATCGATCCCCACTCGAACTCTTTGATAGGTCTCAAATCTAGTTCTCCACTGAGCGTCAGGGGATATGGAAATATATGGAAATTTATGCAACTTATATGCAAATATATGCAACTTTATGAAAATTATATGCAACTATACGAAACTTTATGCAACAATGCAACTTATGCAACTATATGGAACTATATTGCAACTATATGCAACTATATTGCAACAATTTCGTATGCAACTATATGCAAATATGCAACTATGCAACTATATGAAACTATGCAACATGCAACTTTTGCAACTTAAGCAACTTTATGCAACTTTACGCAACTTTATGCAACATGCAACTTTATGCAACAATTCAACTTATACAACTATGCAACTATATGCAACTATATGCGACTTATGCAACTATATGCAACTATATGACAATTTCATATGCAACTATATGCAAATATGGAACTATATGCAACTATGCAACTATAAGCAACTTTATGCAACTATATTGCAACTATATGAAACTATATGAAACTATGCAACTATATGCAACTTATGCAACTATATGCAACAATGCAACTATATGCAAATATGCAACTTATCCAACTATATGCAACTATGCAACTATATGCAACTATATGCAACTTTATGCAACTTTACGCAACATGCAACTTTATGCAACAATGCAACTTATGCAATTATGCAACTATATGCAACTATATGCAACTTATGAAACTATGCAACTATATGCGACTTATGCAACTATATGACAATTTTGTATGCAACTATATGAAAATATGGAACTATATGCAACTATGCAACTGTATGGAACTATAAACAACTTTATGAAAAAATGCAACTTATGCAACTTATGCAACTTTATGCAATTATATTGCAACTATGCAACTATATGCAACTTATGAAACTATATGAAACAATGAAACTATATGAAACTATATGAAAATATGCAACTTATCCAACTACATGCAACTATGCAACTATATGCAACTATATGCAACTTTATGCAACAATGTAACTTATGCAACTATATGCAACTAGAGCCATGAACAATGCCTCAAAGTACCACACATAAACTCCAGAGGGGTATCCTTGGCCTCAATGGGATATTTTGAGCACTGGGTATGGGTCTTGGGTCCTTGGATAAGATCGAGAGAGGAAACCCCCTCCTTCCATCCCATTGTCTCCTCTCAGGTTCAATGCCTTCACAATCTTCCATATAGAAGACCACAACCCTTTCCTTTATAGTTTGTACAACTCCATCAAAACCATTACACCCTATGCATACAATGGATTAAAAAACAACTTGATCATATTGTAATATATGTCACAACCAACCCCAACATTATTTCCAACTCGAACCTTTCCTCCATTCCCCACCAACCACTAAAGGTGCTTTCCAAATATGTGAAATTCCAAGATCATGGATTTCCAAACTATCGATCCGCACTCGAACTCTTTGATGGGTCTCAAATATAGTTCTCCATTGAGAGTCGGGGGATATGCAAATATATGCAACTTATAGGCAACTATATGAAACTTTATGCAACTTTATGGAACAATGAAACTTATAATTGCGATGGATAAGTGTGGAAATTTTAACTTTATGCAACTTATGCAACTATATGCAACTGTGTTGGTACCAAAAACATATATTGGCACGATAACTTATCTTCTTGTTTTAACGAGTGTAGGTACCACCAAATAGGTATCTGTCAGATCTATCTTCCTCGAGTGATGATCAAGATATACTAAGAGAGGTTGAAAGTGAGACGTGTTGTACTAGATCTACCGGCTCTAGATCAACTAGGTTGGAAAAGGTAAGGAAAAGATTTTGTATACGCATGCAATTTTTTATTGCCAACAGAGGGTCGTGTAATTATGATGCTAAGAGAATAGGTGAAATTGAGTTTCCCTTGAGGTATAAACATCTAGTGCAACGATGGTAACCTAAGGAGCTACCTGAAGTGGACACAAATTTCTTCATCGGTGGGAGGATGTATCGCATTGCTCCTTCGTCCTTACATGGATTGGGGTTATTTTCCATGGATGGCATAAAGGTGGGATATGGCACTGTAACTGAATTGATAGAGTATGTCGGACCATTATACAAATACAATCACTGGTTGATGTTGGTCCGATATACGCAAAGTATGCGGAGATACATAATTGCATATTTGACGCACGCGAAGGAAATCGTATATTTGTATGTGCAACAAAAACAATAGTTCCAGGTGAAGAGTTGGTGATCGATTACAAATTAAATAGAATAGATGGAAGGGGTGAAACTATGGGGGTAAATATATTACATACCATTCAACTCAACCTTTGATCAATCATTGTTACAATTTATCGCTACAATATTTCAATATTTTACTGCATAAATTTTTTACAATTACTTTCATAACTCTTGTTGATTAATTTATTGTGTCAACATCTATCCAGGGTGACCATGGAAAGACACCCATTGTGCCTCAGTAGGTAAATGTTAAATACATTAAAAACTTATGACTACAACAACTAAATTTCAGAAATTTCATTATTTTTTTTTTCTGATATTACTGCAATATTTCATTTTCTTAATGTTACAGGTGAATTTCATAACTTTTTATTGATTGATTTATTGTGTCAACATATGTCCATGGTGACCGTGGCAGAAAATCACCTGCTACATCTGTCTAGGGTGACCGTGTAAAGGCACCCACTGTGCCTCACCAGGTAAATGTTAAATACAGTAACAAACTATGACTACAACAACTAGATTTCTGAAATTTCATTATTTTTTTTCTGATATTACTCCAATATTTCATTTTTTAAATGTTATAAGTGAATTTCATAACTTTTGTTGATTGATTTATTGTGTCAACTTCTGTCCAAGTGACCGTGTCCAAAAATCACCCGCTACATCTATCTAGGGTGACCATGGAAAGGCACCCGCAGTGCCTCACTAGGTAAATGTTAAATACAGTCAACTTATGATTACAACAACTAAATTTCTAAAATTTTGTTATTGTTTTTATGATATTACTGCACAATTTCATTTTTTTAATGTTACAGGTGAATTTCATAACTTTTGTTGATTGATTTATTGTGTCAACATCTGTCTAGGGTGACCGTGTCCGAAAATCACTTGCTACATCTGTCTAGGATGATCGTGGAAAGGCACTCGCAGTGCCTCACTGGGTAAATGTTAAATACAGTAACAACTTATGACTACAACAACTAAATTTCTCAATTGTTAAAGTTCATCTCATTAATTTTATTCATCAATCTATTGTGTCATGGTCAACGTGGGAAGGCTCCCATAGAGGATATTGATGAGGACAAAATATTTTACTCGATTGACCGAATGACAACTGTAACGAAGGCCTTGAATAAGGCTAACATAGAATATCTAGGTTTTCTTAGCAAAATACCCCTGACACAGGAGGACGGGGAAATAATTGTAGAGCTACAAAATACAATAACTAATTTTGGGGTAAGTGGCATCTTCACATATTTTTATCAACTATGACAATTTCATATCCGTTTTTTTGTATTCTATTTTGTATATGATCTGATAAAGTAAAGTTTTCCATTTGTAGGAGTTTTTAAACCCCGTGCGTGGGTATCCTGTCGATCCTGCAACTGCTATAGGTAGCAGCGATGGTCCAATGAAAAAAAAAGGTCGACATAGCAAAGTGCAAGTGAGGATTTTTGAGCCTCCTGAGGTTCCCCTCAAATCCATTGATGAGCGAAATGATTTTGACCGGCATGACACACCGGAGAATGATGAGTCGGAGCTTGGGACTCCACATGACTCCGGACAGGAACATACTATAGATGGAAAAAATACTATTCTACATGGAGCAGAATGAATTAAAAGCACTAGATCACTAGATGTCACCTTTCTGGTGGATGACGCATGTGTTCCGATCAAGATTCAGAATATTGTAGTTAATTGTTAATTAATTGATTCATATTTTTCATGAAATTGCAATTGACATTTGTTGAGATTATTATAAATTAATGGATAACACGTTTCTGCAGGAAACAATATTTTCTATAGAAACTTAAATGAAAAATCATTGGAGCTGTTTGGCCCCACCATTATGATGTAGGAGCATCGCCCACATCAAGCGAGTCAGTGCAGAGGCACCGGACAACTGGACAAGCCCAGCTGCACATTTTGAATTTTCCCTTGAAGTTGATGCGCCAAACATAAATGTGGCAATTAAATGTAGGTGCACTTGTATAATGTAATGGACCTTGAGCGAGTCACTCTCGTCCTTAAGTATATGAAGGCATTTATGGTATTAAATGTAAAATTAGGTAGAATTCAATTCTAGATTAGATAGTTTCTAGAGCGCAAGAGGGAAACATGATATAGACACCCTCATTGTGTATTGTAACATTATTATGAGCATTTGTGTATGAAGAACACAGAAGAGGAGCAGAGAGCTGTGTAAGAACACCCATGTATAGAAATTTGAATTAATAGAAGAGGTTGATTCAAATTCATGGTTTTGTGTTGTTCTCTGTGTATTGATGTTGATTGATATGCTCATGGATGTTTGCTTCCTGTTATACATTTTTTTTTATGATGTGTATGTGATTTCATGTTTGAAGTTTGAAGTCTGAAAGGAAGTAGGAATTAGTTTCAATTGTTTCTCTATTTGAGCAAGAGTTCCTGCAAGGAGTACAGTTGAAGTGTCCGCAAGGAGTGCGTTGACGGAGGGCTCGGATAGTTTAACCTTTGTTCTAAATTCCCGGAAATGCAGTTGAGCACAGGAGCTGTGCAAGGAGTGCACAGACCAAGCTAAGCCTCGGATTTGCGATTCTGAGCAGAGCATTTAGAGACTGCTGCTGCAGGTGTGCGCAGGGTTGAAGGAAACTCAACACTTGGGAAGTGTCTGAAAGTTGCCGCAAGGAGTGTGAGCAAGAGATTTCTTTCTGAGGACTTGAAGCCATGGAAAATCTCAGGAGATATAGAACCTTCAAGTAATTGTCAAGAGAAGCACAGGGAGCTTGTGCTGTGAAGTGTTTAAACAGGCATTGCAAGTTTACGTGCAAGCGAACAAGTTTCTACGGATGAATACTTGGTTCATTTTATAGTAATCATCAGGGGGAGAGGACGATCAGAATTCTCTGAGGGGAATTCACGAAATTCCGTGAGCCATTAGATCTCATGGAGAAGCAGGGGAGATACGAAAAAATATTCCCAAAGGGTTCAAAGCTTAGGAGGGGCAGGATCGTAGATCTGAGTCACAAGGACTGTCGGATTTACATGAGGAATCGTGCATCGGGGTTTCGTGGGTTGGAAATCCATAAACATAGCAACAGGAATCGCAAAATCGCAAAACGTGATATCCCGACGGATACGAGAATTGTGTGGGGCCACGAAGAAGTCAGTCATTGGACAGGTGGCATGCTATTTCAGGGTTTCATAGCGAGAAGTCCCGAAACATTGACATCAGGATTCGCGATATTGCGAACTCCGAAATGCCGATGGAGTGAAGGCATTGAAAGCTCAAACTTGTGCGTGTGTCATAGTTTCGGCATATCGGGGTTCGAGAGTCGGTAAAGCGAGTTGTTTGACATCGCGAGTGTCGAATCCGTGATAGAGAAAACCCCGATAGGGAAAAGTCAGCGTTGAATATTATCGGGTTTCGATGATTCCTGAAACCAACGCTCGACCTTAGGATTCGCGAAGTTGCGAAGTCTGATCTCCCAATTTGTAAAGAAGGGGGATCCCACGAGGATTAATGTGGGTGCAGATTTCCCGATAGGGGAATAGAAGAACGTTAATATTCTTCGAGTCGTGTGAAAGGAGAATATCCTGTGAGCGGACGTGCTTACGAGCATGCCTGCGTCAGTCTGGTATCAGAGCACATATTTGTTTTGTATATTGCAGACAGAGGAGGTAGAGGATTCACTCTGATACACACATCAGTCTGGTATCAAAGCTCAGAAAGGTTCTTTGTTTTCTGTAGAAGAGAAGAGGAACAAATTCACCATGCCGCCAAGGAGAAGAGATATGCAATCACCCGATCCAGAGGAGAGGGAAATGCCGAGAAGAAGGGGCAGGTGGATGACTGATCCAGTCATGGAGAGAGAGACGCGTGACTTATGAGCTAGACTTGAAGACATGGAAACAACGCAAAGACGCACAACCAATGCGGGGGATCTTAGTGATTCCGAAAGCAAGGTTGAGGCTGAACATGAAGAAGAGGTTGCAGTTGAAGATGCATCAAACGAGCGTTTGATCAGAGCTATTGCCAGGATGGGTGCAAGAGCGAAAATGGACATTCTAGTTTACGAGGGAAACTTGGATGCAGAGGAGCTTCTAGACTGGATTAGAGCTCTAGATACATACTTCGACTACGAAGATGTCGAAGAAGACAAGAAATTCAAGCATGCTGTCACAATACTGAAGGGACATGCAACATTGTGGTGGGATGAAATACAAGCTGACAGATGCTGCAAGGGCAAGAAGAAGATCAAAAGCTAGGACAGGATGATCACGAAGATGAAAGCGAAATTCATCCCTGGGGGCTATCAAATCACTCTGTTCAGGAGAATGCAGAACCTGAGACAGACGTTGATGACAGTGAAAGAATACACTAAGGAATTCTATAAGCTGAACATCAGGGCAGGTCATCGGGAGAGCAATGATGAAAAGGTTTCTAGATATCTGAATGGTATGAGATATGGCATTCAGGATGAGATGAGCATGCTAACCATCTGAAGGGTGGAAGATGATTATCAATTGGCTCTGAAAGTAGAAGAGAAGCTGAGCCGAAAGCAGAGTCAAAGAGGCAGAGGCAGAAGCCATCCCAGAGGCAAATCTATTGCCCAAGATAAATATCAAAAGCCCAAGGAAGACTGGAAGAAACCTCAGAATCGAACAGAGAGAGGTGGAAGTTCACAGAGTGGGAAATATGCTGAACAATGAGGACAACATACTGAGCAGAGAGGAGATTATGCTGATGGCAATACTTTTCCTCGTACCAAAGGTAGAGGAAGAGGAAGAGGTGGAGTTATCACATGCTTCACATGCGAGAAAAATGGGCACAATTCTTACAAGTGTCCAGATAAAAAGAAAGATGGAGGAGAAGCTCACATCGCCATAGCGTAGAGGTGGGATGTTGAGGCAGAAGACGCTGAAGGCGGAAGATCGCTTATGATGCGAAAATCTCTTTTGACACCTGAGAAGGAGGTGGAGAGTTCAGTCCAAAGGACCAAACTTTTCAGGACTGCTTGCAAGACCAAGGACAGGGTATGCAAGGTTATTGTAGACAGTGGTAGCACGAACAATCTCGTTTCAACTGAGATGGTAGAGAAGCTAGAGCTGGAGACGATTGATCATCCAAGCGCGTATAGAATTTCATGGCTACAAAAAGGACATCAGGTAACTATCACTAAATAATGTTTAGTTGAATTCAAGATAGGGGGATATAATGATAAGATATTATGTGATGTTATTCCCATGGATGTTTGTCATCTATTGCTGGGAAGACCATGGCAATATGACAGAAATGTGATTCATGATGGGAGAATGAACACATACACCTTGGAGAAGAATGGGAGGACTCACATGTTGCTTCCAATTAAGGATAAGGAGGTGAAGTCGGAAGTAAGTAACACTATACTTCTCATGAGTGGGAAGGAGCTTCTTACAGAGGTTAAGAAGAAGGAAGATCCACAATTCTTTGTGGTCAGGAAACCGAAGATTGTTTTGACTAGCACAAGAGTAGATGATTTACCAGAAGAAATTCAGGAACAACTGGAAGAGTTTGCTGATATAGTAGTGGACGAATTACCTCATTTTTTTCCACCGATGAGAAGTGTGAGTCATCACATCGACCTCATACCAGGAGCCATTTTGCCAAATAAAGCTGCGTACAGACTGACGTCGCAAGAGAATGAGGAGGTTAAAAGACAAGTCCAGGATTTGATGGACAAAGGGTTGATCAGGGACAACTTGAGTCCATGTGTTGTTCCAACAGTACTCAGTCCAAAGAAAGACAGAGGCTGGAGGATGTGTACTAACTCGAGGGCCATTAAAAAGATAACCATCAGGTATATATTTCCATTGCTGAGGATGGATGATCTGATGGATTGCTTGAGTGGAGAAAAGTATTTTTCAAAGATTGATTTGAAAAGAAGATATCACCAGATTCGCATGAGGGAAGGCGATGAATGGAAGACAGAATTCAAGACAAATGAAGGGTTGTATGAATGGCTTGTTATGTCATTTGGCTTAACAAATGCACCAAGTACCTTCATGAGGTTGATGAACGAAGTCCTGAGAGAGTTCATCGAGAAATTTGTCATTATGTATTTGGATGACATACTAATTTACAGTAAATCAGTGGCAGAACATTTGAAGCATTTGGCTACAGTGATGCAGAAGCTACAACAGGAGAAGTTGTTGATAAACATGAAGAAGTCCTCATTCATGAAGATGGAGCTCATTTATCTAGGATTTGTTATATCTGCAAATGAGTTGAGGATGGATCCAGATAAGGTGGAGGTAATCAAGAATTGGCCATCACCGAAGAACATATTTGAGGTGAGAAGTTTTCATGGATTAGCTAGTTTCTACCGAAAATTCATCAGGAATTTCGGTGGAATTAGTGCAGAAATGATGGATACAGTGAAGAAAAGGCATAAATATTTTCACTGGATAGAAGAGGCTGAGAAGAGTTTCAATTTATTGAAACGGAATATCACAGAACAACCAGTTTTGGTGTTGCCAGATTTTCAAAAAACATTTCAAGTGAAATGCGATGCAAGTGGGTTTGCAATCGGGGCAGTCTTGAGTCAAGAAGACAGGCCGATAGCGTACTTCAGTGAGAATCTGAATGAATCGAAACAAAAATACTCCACTTATGATAAGGAGTTTTATGTTATCATCCAGGCATTAAAGAAATGGAGGCATTACTTGATCCCGAAAGAATTTGTCTTGTACAGTGACAATCATGCATTACAGTTTGTGACTCAACAGGAAAAGTTGAATCAGCAGCATGTCAAATGGGTTGAGTATATGCAAAATTTCACATTTGTGATTAAGCATATTTTTGGTACTGCTAACAAAGTTGTTGATGCTTTGAGCAGGAAGTGTTTGCTGTTGCAGGAGTTTCAAGTCAAAACATTGGGTTTTGATTATCTCAGGGACATGTACACAGATGATCAATATTTTAAGGAGGCGTACGAAGCAACTGAGAATCCAGTTCTCAGAGATAGGAGCCAGTGGGATGAATACATGATCTAGGAAGGATTGTTGTTTAAGGGAAATCAACTATGTATTCCGAATTGCTCCATGAGGGAGAACCTGCTGAAGGAGAAACACAGTGGAGGATTGGTCAGACACTTCGGTCATGACAAGACATTCACAAAGCTGAGCAAGTCATATTTTTGGCCAGGGATGCAATCAGAGGTCAAGAGATTTGTGGACAGATGCAGGATTTGCCAGCATTCCAAAGGAAGGAGACAGAATGCAGGTTTGTATCAACCATTGCCTATACTAGAGAGGTCGTGGGATGAAATTAGCATGGATTTTGTATTGGGGTTGCCGAGAACACAAAGAGGTGTTGATTCAATCTTTGTGGTGGTGGATAGATTTTCCAAAATGGCACACTTCATTCCATGTCAGAAAACTAGTGATGCAACTCACATTGCGAACCTGTTTTCAAAGAGGTCATTCGACTTCATGGTTTGCCAAGGAGTATAGTCTCGGATCAAGATACGAAGTTCATAGGGAATTTTTGGAGGCCCTTATGGAAGAAGATGGGAACTAATTTGATGTTTAGTTCAACGTATCATCCTCAGACGGATGGACAGACGAAAGTCATGAACATAAGTCTGGGAGATTTGTTGAGAAGCTTGGCGGCAGAGCACCACAGCCAGTTGGACAACATACTACCACAGGCCGAGTTTGTGTATAACGACTCAGTTAACAGGAGCACAGGCCAAAGTCCATTTCAGGTTGTCTATGGCTTGCATCCGAGAGGAGTTTCTAAACTAAGGGATTCAGAACAGACTGCGACTAGGAGCACAAGTGCAGAATATTTCGCAGAGGCGATGAAAGAACTTCACAGCAGGGTGAAGCAGCGACTACAAAATTCAAGCCAGGGGTATAAGCGTAGAGAATATCAGCATAGAAGACAACTTCAGTTTGAAGTTGGTGAATTGATTCTAGCACATTTGAGGAAAGAAAGGTTCCCGAGAGGAACATACAATAAGCTGAAGATGAGGAAAATCGGGCCATGTAAGGTCTTGAAGAAATTCGGGACAAATGCTTATGAGATTGAATTACCCGATGGGATCGGAATTTCTTCGATATTCAATATCTCGTATTTGTATCCATATAAAGCTGAGGAAGCAGGAGCAGAATATGAGCAGCCAGAGTTGCAGTGGCAAAAGAAGATGCCAGTTGCAGAAAAGCCACAGATGGAGCGCATATTGGATAAGCGAATTGGTAAGAAGACCAGGAGAAAGGAATACTTTGAGTATTTGGTCAAGTGGAAGGACCATACAGTTGAAGATGCCAGCTGGGAGAACGAAGTGTAGATTCAAAGGCATGGACAGACCATGCACGAGCTCATGGACAGGAGCCCATGAAAATTTTTCAAGCAAGGGAGTATGATGCAGGAGCATCGCCCACATCAAGCGAGCTAGCGTGGAGGCACCGGACAACTGGACAAGCCCAGCTGTACATTTTGAATTTTCCCTTGAAGTTGATGCACCAAACATAAATGTGGAAATTAAATGTAGACGCACTTGTATAATGTAATGGACCTTGAGCGAGTCGCTCTCGTCCTTAAGTAGATGAAGGCATTTATGGTATTAAATGTAAAATTAGGTAGAATTCAATTCTAGATTAGACAGTTTCTAGAGCGCAAGAGGGAAACAGGATATAGACACCCTCATTGTGTATTGTAATATTATTATGAGAATTTGTGTATGAAGAACACAGAATAGGAGCAGAGAGCTGTGTAAGAACACCCATGTATAGACATTTGAATTAATAGAAGAGGTTGATTCAAATTCATGGTTTTGTGTTGTTCTCTATGTATTGATGCTAATGGATATGCTCATGGATGTTTGCTTCCTGTTATACATTTGATTTTATGCTGTGTATGTGATTTCATGTTTGAAGTTTGAAGTCTGAAAGGAAGTAGGAATTAGTTTCAATTGTTTCTCTATCTGAGCAAGAGTTCCTGCAAGGAGTGCAGTTGAAGTGTCCGCAAGGAGTGCGTTGATGGAGGGCTCGGATAGTTTAACCTTTGTTCTAAATTCCTAGAAATGCAGTTGAGCACAGGAGCCATGCAAGGAGTGTGCAAGCCAAGCTAAGCCTCAAAGTTGCGATTCTGAGCAGAGCATTTAGAGACTGTTGTTGCAGGTGTGCACAGGGTCAAAGGAAACTTAACACTTGGGAAGTGTCTGAAAGTTGCCGCAATGAGTGCGAGCAAGAGATTTCTTTCTGAGGACTTGAAGCCGTGGAAAATATCAGGAGATATAGAACCTTTGAGTAATTGTCAAGATAAGCACAGGGAGCTTGTGCCATGAAGTGTTTAAACAGGCGTTGCAATTTTACGCGCAGGCGAACAAGTTTTTGCGGAGGAATACTTGGTTCATTTTATAGGAATCATCAGGGGGAGAGGACGGTCGAAATTCTCTGAGGGGAATTCACAAAATTCCGTGAGCCGTTAGATCTCATGGAGAAGCAGGGGAGATACGACGAAATATTCCCAAAGGGTTCAAAGCTTAGGAGGGGCAGGACCATAGATCTGAGTCACAAGGACCGTCGGATTTACACGAGGAATCGTGCATCAGGGTTTCATGGGTTGGAACTTCATAAACATAGCAACAGGAATCGCGAAATCATGAAACACGATATCCCGACGGATACAAGAATTGTGTGTGGCCATGAAGAAATCAGTCAGTGGACAGGTGGCACGCTATTTTGGGGTTTCGTAGCGAGAAGTCCCGAAACATTGACATCAGGATTCGTGATATTGTGAACTCCGAAATGCCGATGGAGTGAAGGCGTTGAAAGGTCAAACTCGCGCATGTGTCGGAGTTTCGGCATATCGGGGTTCGAGAGTCAGTAAAGCAAGTTGTTTGACATTGCGAGTGTCGAATCCGCGATAGAGAAAACCCCGATAGGCAAAAGTCAGCGTTGACTATTATCGGGTTTCGATGATTCGTGAAACCAACGCTTGACCTTAGGATTCGCGAAGTCGCGAAGTCCGATCTCCCAATTTGTAAATAAGGGGGATCCCATGAGGATTACTGTGGGTGCAAATTTCCCGATAGGGGAATAGAAGAACGTTAAAGTTCTTCGGGCCATGTGAAAGGAGAAGATCCTGTGAGCGGATGTGCTTGCGAGCGTGCCTGCGTCACATTCACACACGGTGGAATGGCCAAGATAGAAAAAATAAAGATGATTTAATAGACCACATGGTAAACTTGTTCGACAACACTTTCAACAAGAAAGTGGTTACAAAGTTAGCCGATGAGAATTTAAAATATACCAGGGCCCAGTATAGGGAGAAATTGCAAATAGACCTCAAGAACGAGCACCCTCCCATGGTTCTCGAGAAAGAGTGGAAGGCGCTAATAGAGGATGCAAAGGAGAACTTGTTTAAAAAACAAGGAAGACAACCACGAGCTGGTCAAGCAAGGTACAACACATGCCATATTATTAGTGAAATGATCATTTATGTTTTTCTTTCCTGTTTTAAGTAACAATTCCGATATCTAATTTTTTTCAAAAATTCCATATGTAGGCTACCAGACACCTCCAAAGAAACCAAGGCCAGAGTGGAAAAACATGGCCAACATAAACTAGGACAGGGTGGCTACGGAAAACTAAAATCCCGAATAGTAAGATTTAAATGATTAACTGTGGTTAATATTTATTTAACAGTAGTGAACAAATATATGTTTTTGTTATTAGTATTTTTAATGGTGTTATGCATTGTAGTTAAATATGTTCGACATTACTGCCACCGAGGAGGACCTAAAGCTTGGTTACAAGCATGGTTTTAAAAGTGTGATTGAATATAAAAAAATCTTGGGCCAGACTCCTATCTCCCCAGCCATGCATGTAAATCAAATGAACAAAGAAACCGTAGTAGCATGCTTGTAAAGTCTATTCATATTTTATTATATCACCCTTAACTAAGTATTTATGTTTGTTTTCAAGCATCATTTGTATCGCAGTAGTGAATCCAAAAGTATTCAACAGACACCACATCATACAAGGGTGCACATGTCCAATGATAGTGTAGAGAAGAGTACCCATTCCGGTATGTATGCTTCAGAATTATAAATATTTACTGTTATTGTAGATATTTATTTCCTGACTTATACTTATATATTATCTTCTCAAAATTGAAGAGCATGTAGCTCAGGAGGGTGAAATGAGAGAGCAACCAAGTGGACAAGAAATTAACGCACCAACTTTCGCAGCTACAGAGACAGGTAAAGAGAAATAGTGTAATGCTAATCAAAATAATGAATTAGTTATTTCAATTATATTTCATCATATCGATATAATCATTTTCGTTGTTGCAGTTCATGACCCTTAATAGATGCCAGCTAACCTTTCTCAGCGACGTACCATAAGTATGGTACATGAGCGCACACAAACAATAGAAGGGAAGGGCACACGAAATACAATGTCCTTGGATGATTATGATACCCCAATTGTCAATTTTATGAATGTAAAAAAACATAAATCAAAGAAAAATTAGATGTATAAATTCATGAGTTGTATTTGGATGTGTATCGATGTTTATATGTTCATATGTTTTGATGACTATCCTAGTTATGTCTATATGTTTTCTATATAAAGAAAAACATTTGTTGGGTATGGGGAATTGAGAGCGATG
>ML785067.1:141732-156981 GCA_009831015.1 Picea engelmannii
GTTCAGTAGAGAATAAGCTATTCTCGAAACAAAGAGAAGCTCATTAAGGTATGCGACCACTTAATTTTTTTCTAGAGTATTTTACATAACTAAATGCATGCTTATTTGCTTATTAATTATTTACTCATATAAATTTTTTGTCTTTTATAATTCATGCAAGTCTTGGTGATGGAAATGCATCTTGTGGACAACTCTTATCAAGTTTTATGGGCTAATGGATCTGGTGAAAGGACAATGAAAAGGTAAGGGTTTTAATGGGTTGCTTATGAGGTAAATAGTATTTTTGTTAAATAGTTTATATTAAGCAATGCTTGTGATGTGGTTTATGTTGATAGTTTATATTCAACTATTCTTGTGATAGTTTATCTTCATTTGTATGTTTTCTAGTGAGAGTTTATAGTTTAAATATTCTCTATCCTCTACAATAATGGAATTTGCCTTGCTCGCTTGTGAGAGTAGTTTTATCACTTGAGAGCCTTAGGGATATCAGTGGTGCCCTATTTCGGGTCAAGGTGTCTCGTGTCAAATACTTTTATCATCCCGTGTCCCAGTCATCTAACATAGCACACAACTATTCAACTCAAAACATAGGACTAGTGTTCTTTCTTTTGAGCATGCATCTTGTTATTTCTGCTATTTTTACATTTTTCCTCTTAGTTGCACTATTCAGTTGAGGTGCATAGGAAATAGTAATCAATTGTCTTCCAATTCCATGAGACTTGTAATAACAAGTATATTCTTTAGAGGTACACTCACTCTCTAGAAGCTTTCTCAACACAATTTTTTTCTCGAAAAATTTGTTCTAAAAACCATTATGTTTCTCAACCAAAACCTTAAAGATTGTGAACACTTGGAATGCTATAGATTTCTTCCTCAATAAATATATCCAAATATTCCGTGAAGAATGACATAATTCATTGCTCCAACAAATGATAGAATAACGATCAATCCACATATCACAATGTACCAATTCATGTTGGCAATCAAATTTGCATGCATCTTCCCAAATTGTGTATCACTTTCATTCACAATGTACCAACTCAAGTTGGAAATCTTCTCTCCATGCATCTTCCCAAATTGTGTATCACTTTCCAAACTTACATATTCCCACAAATCTTTCTTATTGTGTATTTAAAGTAATCCATAAACCATCTTATGCTTTCACAACAATAAAAAGTTATGAAAGTTGAGATGACCATATCTTTGCTGCCATAACTGAATTGCACAAGTAGTGATTGTCAACAATGCTTGTCACTGCAGAACAATAACCATAAGTTCAAATATATACAAGCCATATTTAACACCTATTGAAACTACCTCATCAATGTTGTCTCATCTTTAATTGAATTGATTTCACAAGCAACACATAATTCACATAATTGATTTCTCCATTTTTCACTTTTATAGGGATGATACCTTCCACGTACCCAATAGTCAATTCACATAATTGATTTTTTCATTTTTCATTTTTATAGGGATGATACCTTCTTCCTTATTTTTCTATTTTATAGGGATGCATACTTAGTCCTTACTGTCATTTCCATGAATGTTTCATTTGAGATTTCTCCACCCTTATTAAAGGACATGAAAATATCTTTGTAGCTTTTAAATTTATATACCAAGCATCCTCCCTAATCCCATAACCAAGTCTTCCACAATATTGACAAGTGGAATTTTTATTTCTCTTAAGGTCCTCCTTTGATTGCATTGATTGTTGTTGTTTCCATTGCCCTAATCCCTTGGGACATAAACTCAATCTCTCTTGGAACTTTTTAAACTTTATATCATCTAATATTGAGTCTTGATTCTGTTGTTCTGTTTTCCCAAATCTCTCTTGTAATTTTTGGAACTTTATATCCTCTAATCTTGAGGTCAAAGGCAAAAGTTTACATCATAAACTTGTGAGGAAAACTGTTTACAATAAAGTCTCACTCATCATTTTTTCCCGTAATAGGGCACACAAATGGTTTTCATGTCCTTGAACTTAATCAAGTGACTAGTAATTGAATCACTGTTAGACATCTATGTATTCTGCGGATGATCCTAGAAAATATCAAAGTAGATTTAATTGATGTTTCATTAGACTCCTTTGCATCAAGTATCTCGGTGATTTTAGCATTGGATACAACCATGATGATTTTTCCCAGTGCCACCTAATCTTGTTCTTCATATCTAGCCAAATCTTTCACCTTCATTTGTTTTTTCTCTCTATCAAAGACCAAATTCGACCATTTTTTATCACACAAATATTCTTTATTTTGACTATTATATTGCATATATGTTTTCTTTTAACTTATACTAGTCAAGGAAAATAGATCTTGTAAGCGTAGACATGTTCTAGCTAAAACTACGTCTTAAATTGCGCCTTTAAAACAATAGAAATATATCAAAATAACTTGACCAACAGATTACTTCACGAAATTTTACACAATATGAGAAAACAATTCCCTCAAAATGGACTCCATATGCAGATGTTATGGCTTTGTGAAAAAATAGACTAGTAAATCTAGGGGAAAGCAACATGTGACTTTGATAAGCCCTTTTCATTGGGCAATTTGTCACTCCTAAACTTGATAGGCCCTTTTCAATAAAACTAATAAAAAAGTAACGTAGGGAGGCTTGAAATCTTGACTTCGTACATGCAACAATAAAGTAACTTAGGGAGGCTTGATTTTGTTCATGATTCTCGTATTTGCTTTGTTTGCTCATGTTACATTGTGATCTATCCATGTGTTTGATGTGCGTTCTATCGAAGGTCCAAATAAGAATCGTTCAAAGCATGCAGTTTTAATGGTTTATGCATTACTTATATTTGTCCCTATATGGTAGATATCTTATAAGCCAGAATCTCGGTTTGTTGGCACTTTCAATCCTATATAGACTTTGAAACAATCCCATTCACTTATTTGTTTTTTTTGCGAAATTAAATGATAGTAACCTTCATACGTGTATCTGTCACAAGTAAATTGAAACAATAGCAACCTGCTTCATGAAGAGAATATTTGTATGCCACTTTTTACCTTGTGTTGTAACACACTAACAAATATTTTTCTCATTACTCATAATGAGGAATGAAATTTATTCCCCTCTCTAAGTCTCCATTTTACTCATAATTGTTAGATCAAAGACCAACTTGCCACTATAATCCTTGACAATTGTAACCAAAATAATCGCATTTTCCATCACTCCTCACCCCTCTCCTTATCATTGGGGCTTTGTACAATAGGACGGAACTCATCTTCTCATTAATAATCATTGTGGAGTCACCCTTGTCATAGGGATTTTTCAAGAGAATGTTGAATGTTATGTATCTCCCCTTGATTACTCTAATTTACTCTTGAACATATCATATGAACAACAATGAAATGCTTTATAATATATCCATTGAAATACCTATCAACTCTTTAAAGATAACAAAACCTATGAACTCATCTTTATTGCAATATCCTTTCCATGTAATGATGTGACCAAGACATCCTACATAAATATATTTCTCTCTTAGTTGTAACTCACATCCAACCATTTCATATGGTTTCACTTTCTCTCTTCCACACATTCCAAATGATACCTTCTCATCCTTCTACCCAATAAAAAAAAATGAAATTCTTTATAAGATGCTCATTGCAATACTTATCAACTCTATAAAGATGACAAAAACTATGAACTCACCTCTTTCAATACCTCTTCCTTATAATGTTAAGAGCCAACAAAACATAATACATAAATACCTTTCTCTCTCACTTTTACATCACATCAATCCATCTCATCTCATATGGTTGGACTATCCCTCTTCCAAACTCTCTAAATAATACATTCTCATCCCTCTACCTGTATGCACTCTCACTATGATATTCTCATTCTAAATCCCAAACCTCCCCAATGATTTTTAACTCAATATTTTTTTTTTCTACCACACACCAATTAACAAAATACATATATGATCTATTTTACCTAGTTCCATAATTGCTTGCCCTTTTCCTCTCGCTGGCTACAACAATGAGGTAGCCCCTTGTTCTTCTATTCCTTCTCTTTTCCTTATCTTTCCATTAGTTTTCAAAATAAACATCTTCTAACATTAAAAAGGTCCCATGTCTTAACACACTTTTATCAAGTTGAATGAAGCCTTGTTCCTATTGGGAGTTTTTTTGGGCTAGCTTAGACTTCCAATTATCAACTCTAGCCACTTCTTACCTGGTAGCACCCAATATTACCTAGTTCTCCCCTTGTCTTCTTCCTCTCCTAGTGTTCCATTCTCTCCTACATCCTCTTCCTCTTTTCCTAGTCCTTCAAATGCTTGGGGAAAGTATTGCCTCTCCTCCTTATCTCTTCTTCCTTACACCCATTTTTCTCCATTTTTATTTGGTCATAATATCGATGGATCCCTTCCAAGTCATTATCTCAAGAAATATCCTACTTAAGATAACCTCTACCTAGTTAGGATCAACTATGACTTCTTTGGTCACTTTTCCAAGATTCCCCCCTTAATGGTCACATTCCATAGCTTGCAACTATGGAGCCCCTCCCAATGGTGACATCATATCTTCCTTTGATCCTCTCTCCTCCACTGGTATACTATTGGTATTTTTCACCTCTATGCTTGCATTGAACTTAGGTTGATGCATGTCGCCTCCTACACTTGCAAAAAATACCCCATTGATGTATGCCACCTCTCATTCTTTCACTAAATCTAGGCTATCATGTGTTGTTTTTGTGCTTTTGATGACTCTATATTACTAGTTTATGATGCCTATTATGCTCACACTCTCTCGATTATCGTATGTCACATGGGACTCATGCTATGTCCTTGACTAGTGTATGGTACCTTAATGACTACACTAATCCTAGAACAATATATGTCATTTGTTATTCTCACTTTAACTCCAAGTTTCCATATGTCACATTTATTCTTGTGGTAACCCTATATTAGAGTGTGTTTCCTCTCTCGTTCATGTTCACTCTTAGTCGATTTATGTCAACTCATGCATTTTTCCAATGTCATGCTAGTGTCATCAACTTATTTCTCTTGCATTTGTTAGAACTACCCTAACACCACAACCTCCATCTTTACCTTTTCATATATACTCCATTCTTTCCATAAGAGATCATGTTGCTAATCCTACCTCACTTGTGGTAAGATGTCAATCTCTGTGATGTAGGTATCTAGCTAAACATGTTCCTACACCATCCTACCTCACGTATAAGTAAGTGCAAGTATCTCCTTGTCACTCTTAATCTTATCAATGATTTTTTAGTTGAGATATTATTATTGTTAGACTCACTCATGGTTTACTTAAATGTTCTAGTTATTGTTCCATTGATATAGTAATTAGAAATTGCTCATCTCTAATCTCCTAATTTAGCCATTGCATCATTTACATGATAGTTAGGATTATTTCTTTTTATTTCATTATTTACATTTCATAATTTAGTTTCTATCATTCTTATGAAGTGATTAAATTCGCTTGTTCCCCCATGTCAAAATTGTGTGTTTAACATGCAATGTTTGTCTACCAATCTTTCTTTCTCATTTGTCTTCTACTTGCCTAACATTACATTATCCACATGGCACACCTTGTAGTTTTACCTTACACTAATTCTCAAGGCATAGGGGTCTTCACATGTACCATGGGATATATAGGCCTAGTTGACGGAGGGTTCCCTCACAACAACAATGTATTGGACTACATTGCAAAGACCCTCATATTACCCCTATATAATTTCTTGCATTTCTCATTCTTTGCATCTTGCTATTATTCGCATCTTATGGATAGAAGTTCCTATAAGGCGAGGCAAAATGTATAGAATCTCCTTTGTTCATAAATGATCTAACATTCATTATTTGGTTACTAATTCCCTTCAATCCTCCCTAGATCATTATAAATCCCTCTAGGATCACCATCAAGGCTTTGTCTAGTTTCAAATTGGTGACTAACTTTGGTTGTATATGGACAAACAATGTTTTAATGGGTAGCATCATAAAAAACTCAAGCCTATTTTCTATTGTCCCTGTATTGTTCTTCAATAGATTAATGACAATGGTTGTCATTAGTATTTCCCTTCCTTGATAGACATCCATAATATCATTTATGTCAATCATCTCAAGCTATATGAGTCATCTATTATGGACGAGGAAGTTCAAGTCTTCCACTTAGCAGATAATATCCATACACTAGTGGACATGCACACCTGCTACACTTGTCATCAATGAATTACTTACTATCTTGTTGAATGCCAAGGTCACCATCCCACTCAGGAAAAATTGTTATCCTAAGTTGTTTTTAAAAATAACTTATTGCATCTTGTTGAGAAAGTAGAGACATTGTAATATGGTATACCATATTACAATGTAATATGGTATACCATATTATAATGTAATATGGTAATACCATATTACATTGTAATATGGTAATACCATATCTCATGTATTTTTTTTTTTAAACTTAAAGGACGCGTCGCAATATAGACGATAGTTCATCGGAAGGCAATTTTTTTTTTTTGAACAATCGTGGCAATAGCGACGAAAGTTCGTCACACTTTACCATGCTTTTGCATCGCACATACAACATCTGCGTCATAAGTTTTGTCTCTGCCATAAATTTTCGTCACTATTACCACACTTTTGCGTCGCAACTTTCCACAGTTTTTTTTACCTTAGAACGGGTTTTCGTCCCTATTTCGATGATGTTTTGTCGGTATTGTGACGATTTATAAGGTAAACCTATCTTGATGGTGATGATACGCGGAGGGATAATTTCGTCGTTGTTTCCATGAACATCTAGTTCATGGATATAGCGACGAAAAATAGTCTTCGATTTCGTGGAAATTACGATGGATAAGTGTGGCAATAACAACGAAAAACCGTGTCAAATTTGGTCATATGTAATAGTGGTATGGCATAGTATTAGTATGGTATTGGTATTGGTATGGTATTGGTGATGGGCATGATGGACATATTGGTGATGGGCATGTTGGTATGGTATTAGTATGGTAATTGTATTGGTATTGGTCTATTATTGGTCTGGTATTGGTATGCATATCATTGCCAATGCATACCATTTCCATGCAATGGTATGGTATTGGTATTGGTATTGGAAATTCATATTGATATTGGTGTTGGTATTGGAAATGCAATGGTATTGATATTGGTATTGGAAATGGTATTGGTATTAGTATGGTATGGTATGGTATTGGTATGGTATGGTATGGTATTGGTATGGTATTGGTATGGTATGGTATTGGTATTGTTATTGGTATGGTATTGGTATGCATATCATTTCCAATGCATACCATTTCTATGCAATGGTATTGGTATTGGTATGGTATGGTATTGGTATTGGTATGGTATGGTATTGGTATGCATACCATTTCCATGCAATTGTATTGGTATGCAATCATATTGGTATTGGTATTGGTATGTAATGGTATTGGTATTGGTATGCAATGGTATGGTATTGGTATTGGTATTGGTATGGTATTGGCGTTTGATCCCAAGCTAATTTTGACTTGTGGCCCTATTTTCCCTAAGTTATTAGATGATAATGGATTTGATTGGTGTGCTAAAAATTATTGTCATTGTTGTGTAATAGGATCTAGAGGAGACCATGGGAATAGGATGTGGACGACGTAGACCTACTAAATCGCAGAGAGGAAAGTGGGTGGAAGAGGATATGACAACAAAATTTGTAGATACAATAAAGGTAAGAATAAAAAGAAACCTCAACCAAAGGAGGAAGGTCTTTATGAATTCAGAAATGCTACAACATATAAGAGATAAAGTCATTTTTTTCCATATGGCCTTTGAGCTCAAAATTATTGGTGGGAAATGCACAAGAATGGTGATTAAATGTGATTCTACAATCAAGGGAAAAGTTTGAAAATTAGGATGGCCATGTGGGATAGGGATGTTGGATACTTTTCTTGTTGAAATTTTGGCTCGATGTAAATACCTAGGGTTGTTAAAAAAAAAAAAATCAACTCCAAAACATGATATCAATATGTCAAAAATGTGACTAAGGTGAGGTTTTTTGTTGCATAGAAAATTCGTTGAAATAATATAATTGGTGTACTAAACATTATTGACTATGTTGTGTATTACAGGAGCTAGATGAGGCCATTGAAACAGATTGTGTCATATCAAATGAGGACAGAATGGATGATGCAGGAAATCAAGTACTCTAATTTTGACTTAACTTAGGAAAAATTAATCTGATGGCATTTTGTGAAACGTCTATGTTTTTTCACGAAATTATTAAATTTTATAGTGTAGTATCCAATCTTGTCAGAAATTAATGCATGTTGTTGATTATTTTAGATGGAGATTGGAGAAAATGTAGAGCTTGAGCATTCAACTAGAAAAAGAAAAAGATATGTACGTGGACGTGGACCTAAAACTATTAAATCACGTAGAGGATAGTGGGTGGAAGAGGATATGACAATGGATCCTGCAAACACAAAAAATGATTGCACTAGACAAGAGGTTGGTCTAGAATATAGTACATGGGATGAATACTTTGAGAAAATCGTTGTTTGTGGATGTTATGTATGTTGTGGAAAAAAACAATTCAAACGAGCGATTGTACAGAGACATTACATAGATGATGAGCTTCCAGTGGGTAGTATGCCTCCTACAATCGATTCAAATCCAATTGGAATTGTGGTAAGGAATTTTCCAATTTGATATAAATAATATGTATGCTTCTTTTAAACATTGTTTTATATTATTTAAATAAAAAAAAAAATTTCTTAATGAATACTTCCAGGATAAAGTTCTTGGTTTAAAGTTTCCTAGATCACTGACTTCTAGCCTAGAGGGCAATGATCATTTATCAAATGATACATCTAACAAAAATATGTGCACATATACCAGCTCTGAAGATGAGGATTTGATGAAAGCAAGTAACATAACAAGAACCACTTTAAATATGCATAATTTTCTTAAAGATAAGGGGAAGGTGGAATACATACCCTATGAGAATGAATGTGATGGAGATGATGACTTGACCTTGAGTTTGAGATCAATTTACAAAGAGGCATTTGATCGTCGATTATATTGTGCTTGGCCTAGTGATAAACAACTATCTAGAGTGTATGAGGTGTTTCAATTTTGGGGATACAGCTACATGATATGACCCTCCAATATTCATGGAGAAAATATGGGCCTCTTTATTGTCCAAAATGTCCATGTGGGATCTAAAAATAGAAACAGTTCACAACAAACCACAAGGATATTAATGCCATATTATGGTCCATCATATTACAGTGGTGAATGGAAAAGACTAGCAGAATATAAGCCTAGCATGTCAGCATATGGTCTAAATTCAAATATGTATACACATGATAGTCTCCAATTGGAAAGTGGAAAATAAATTAATAGAGATAATCTTATGTATATAGATGGACGTGGATAAACACACAAAAATATTTCAGGTTTTATAAAAAGTAGTAAGGGAAGGGACCCTAACGTAAGACCAAATTGTCAATTTGTTGAAGTTATAAATGATAAAGATGGAGATATGCAAAGAGAGGTTGATAGATTGATAATGGTTGAGGATATTATGGAACTTAGCATTGGGAATGAGTTATGATTAATTACCCCTTCTTAAATGCACTCCTGTACGAAAGAAAATGAAAGAACTAGGTCTCCCTAAGGATGTTCGTAAGGGGAAAAAACCAAAGAATAATCAATGAGTGTGGATTGACATTTTATACACTATGTTGTCAAAATTGTGTTTTATTTTAAATTATTGTATAAAATAAGTAGTATATAAAATGATATTCCACTATTCAATTGATGTATATATGTTCATACATTCTATATTCTTATTCGTTAATACAATATATTTGATTATATTTCTTTGAAATTGATATAATTATGATTTATCCAATTCTTGCCAAACATTAAATAATGCTTGAGTATGTTGATAGGTATAAGACATTGATGATCCACCTACTAATACCCAATATCAAACTGGGTTATTGATATTTGGATGGGATGATCCAAACCATCCTTTAAACCATACAAGGGTGAAAAGAGAAACATTGAAGAGAATACTACCAGCTGATAAGTTTGAAGAGATGACGAGATTAGCATACAATTATGACATGCCACATAGCTTTAATGATGTTGATGATAGTGAAAATGCATTGCATGAAGAAGGATTGAATGAAATTCTTACAGGTTTCTTTGGGGATGGAAAAAATCATGACGATAATGATCATATGGTTGACAGTAATGATGATAGTAGGGGTAATTACCACCAACGTAATATTGATGATAACAACCTGAAAGAATCAATCAAGCAAGCTGCGAAGACACTTGTGTTCCGATCGGGTGCAAGTAGAACCTCAAAACTTGCATGCACATTGATATTATTAGAAATCAAATTACTATTTGGTTGGTCAGACAAAGGATTCACTACCATACTGAAGTGAGTTGAAATGTACTTCTTACTTTGCATTGTCAATTGGTGTACGCAATTTGTAAACATTCATCAACTACGTTTATATTTCTTTAATGGGATGTTATAAAACATATATTGTATATAAACGGGAGTAGTATAGATTGAGATATCAAACATGTTCATCATAAGTCAAACATTTAATTGATTTAATTTCTGGCAATCTTATAGGGCACTAAAAACTAAAATATTCCTTGAAGAGAATGTGTTTCCATCAACTTGCAGAGAAGCACGTCAGTTGTTGGATGAGTTGGGGATTGAATATAAAAAATTCATTCATGTAAAAATGATTTCATTTTATACAGAGGTGAATACCAAAACAAGGTAGAATGTCCTGTATGCAAAAAGAATAGATATCGTACAGATGTACAAGGTCCTATAGTTCCAAAAACGGTTTTACATCACATTCCAATTATACCTAGACTTCAACGAATGTTTCGTTGCAAGTCACTTGCACAATTGATGGAATGGCATGAAAAGAAAAGGAGTAAATATGTATTCATGCGAATTCTGGTTGACTCCAAAGCAATGAAACACATAGAGGAAAAATGGCCAAGTAAATTCACAGATGAACCACGTAGTATTAGGTTTGGTATTGCAATTGATGGAGTGTGCCCATTCTCTGTACTCAGTTCAAATTATAGTGTTTGGCCATTCGGATTGATAGTATACAATATTCCCCATGAATGAGTGTTAGAAAGGAGCACCTTATGTTGACTCTCATTGTTCCAAGAAAACAACAAGTTAAAAATATGGATGTTTATATTGCGCATTTTATTGATGAGATGCAACTACTATGGAAATGCATAAGAATGTAAGACATATCACATCCTCCATCAAATAGGTCCTTCATGTTGTATGGTGTACTATGTTGGACTATGCATGATTTTCCAAGACTTGGTGTATGTTCTGGTAAGATAAAATATTTATGTATTCACACTCATAATTTATTTTCATCCCAACTTTCATACTTACTTTTATACTATTATTATAATTCTATTAACATTACTTTGAATTGCAGGGCTTCAAACAAAGGGGATATTTTCATGTACAATATGTGCAGATCAATTTCAAGGGAGGTATTCTAAAGATCCACATAATTGTTTTACGCAAACAATAGGGTTTTTCTACCAACAGATCATAAGTTTAGAAATCGTCTAAAGAATCAATTTGACGGAAATGTTGAAAATAGAGGCCCTCCCATGATTATGGGTCTAGGTGATTGGATTAAGAAGTATGAAGATGATGAATAGAAAGTTTGGGAGGATTTTTTTGATTGGGGTGACTAGTTGAAGAACCAAAACAAGTTGTAGTTAATATTCCAGAAGGAATGAAAAGGACATCCATATTTTATGATCTCCCTTACTGGAAGGATCTATTAATATCTCACCTATTAGATCCTATGCACATCTTCAAAAATGTCCCAGATTCTATATTTTGACATATATCAAATAAAGAGAAGGACACCTTGTCTTCAAGGAGAGATATTTCTCTTTTGCGTACCAAATTTGATAGAAGACATTTGTGGCCAAAAAGGGAAAATGAAACATATGCAGAAGATCGATGGATTTTGAAAAAAAAAAGAGCTAGACCAACTAAAAAATGTCATCCGTTCAATAAGGACACCTATTGGCTATGGGTCATCATTGGATAAAGCTTTTACAGTTGATGGATATATCACATGATTTAAAACACATGTTTTTCATAATTTTATGAAGGTATTATATATCATCATTTAAGTTTTACTGGTAACATTGATTTATTAATAAATATATTTTGATATTTTGTTGTGTGAAAAATTACTAATGACCTCTTATGAATGTGTTTGATAACATATCATGCCATTGGAAATTAGGGGGGATTCATGTCTTACAGTTGACTTAAGGAATGCCATAAGTCGATTTTCAACATTTACAAGGTATGTGGTATGAAATGTTCATGTGTTAAGCCCTAATATTGGCTCATTACCCATTTATTGGGGCATATTACATTAGTAATGTTATTTTATTTATGTTGTCTTTATTCCATTAGTTGTAATTATACCTCCTAGTCTCCTATATATACCAAGGAGACATTTTCATTTGGAATCATCTTGTACTTGAACATTTATGTGGGGTAAAAGGAGGTTTCCCCCTCGAAGAGGCTTATTATCTGAAATTATCTCTTTTTCAAGGCATTGCGTACTTATTCTGAGGTTTTTCTATGCTATATTGATGTTTGGTTCTTAACATATGGTATCAGAGCTCAAGGTCTTGGGGTTTCACTGCTACATCTGAGACACCCTGGAATTTTCGCTATAACTCTTTTTCTACAATGTTTTCGAAGGAACGGCTTGGAGGATATTTAGTAGACGGATCAAGGTACGTTTGGTTAAAATTTCAGCTCCTGAGGCCTTATAATTTCGGATATACAGCCTGTTAAAGATAGGGTTCTGGAATCATCCTGAACTGAGTCATTGTGGAATTTTTTCTATAAAATATTTTCTGTAACATTTCAGACCCTGAAATCTGAAGGCTATTCACAAAAATTAGTAAGGCATCGGTGGTGAAAATTTCAACTTCTGGGTCATCTTACATTTATATATACACCCTGTGGAAGATAGGGTATCTGACTAGTCCTATTGACTAGTCCCAAGAAGGTGTTCTAGGTAAAACAATCATAACTTCTTCCTAGAGTATCCAAATAGAGTGAGACTAGTTTCATTGGATAGTGGGCAGTCTGTAGTATTTCGGGTACGAGGTTTAGAATTTTATATCAATTATTTTGTGTGGGGCACGCTATACAAGTGAACTCTCCTGGAAAGGCAAACAATCAGCAAGTTGTGGGGAAGTTACCATAAATTCCAATTGGCACATCCAATTTTGATCACACTTATGGAATTGCAGAGAAGAAATATCATAGAACTACATAAAAGAAAGTTTCATACCCAGAAGGGGCGAAACTTGGGAGATAAAACAGAAGAAAGATTGTCTAGCAGAACCACCTCAAAATCAAGGTTCAAAAGTGATACTTGGCCAACACGCCACCCAAAAAGGGAACTTCTACACCAAATAAGCCTCCAGACAATCCTACTTGGACTCTTGATGAAGGTGAAGAAATGCGTAGGGACATAAATTATTTACAAAAGAAGATAGTAACAAAAGATGAACTACAAGAGATGGAAGCTAAGTTGGAGGCAAAGATGGATGGTTTAAAAGAGGATATTATGGCAGTATTGAAAAATTTCGTAACAGAGAAGACACCTGAAAGTGAAAATGTATCCCATGAAATTCATGATGAGGACACAAGGAAGGTGAATCAAGAATGGAGAAACTCCAAATTTGGGTTGAAGACCAACCATGTTCCTAAGATCAATATGAGGAAGTTTGATGGCAAGGACCCAATCACATGGATACTTCAGATGGAGCAATTCTTTGATCTACATATTGTGCCACATACACAAAATGTACGAATTGCTTCTTTATATTTAGAACCCAATCAATTTGTATGGTATCGATGGATTTGTTCTCACAAATCACTCGTCACTTGGACAATTTTAATGGAAGAAATGATAGCACACTATGAGGATACAAGGAGTAATACCTTCTTTAGCCAATTGATAAATCTCAAGAAAAAGGATTCAGTTACCAAGCACATTGAGAACTTCCAAAGATTGAATATAAAGGTAACCGATATTCCAGATGAGCACTTAATTGATGTATTCATAGGAACTTTAAAGGATAACATTCAACATTAGGTTCGCCTTTGGGAACCCAAATCATTGGAGAATGCATTTAAGGTGGCAAGAAATGTTGAAAGTAAAAATATGGCTATGGCTACTAGAAGGACCAATCCTAACATCTATAGAGAGAACAATGCTCTATCTTCTAAAACACCTCAACCTACAAGGTTGACACCTCAACAATTGGAGGAAAGAAAATAAAAAGGTTTATTCTTTAATTGTGATAGCAAGTACAGTAAGGGACATAAGGGTCCTGAGAAGAATTTATTATACATAGATTGTGAAGAGGAAGAAGAACAAGAACAAAAACCATCTCAAGATGAAACCGTAGAAGAAATTTTGTTTGAAGAGTTGACTCCCATGATATGGTGTAATGCATTAGCTAGAATTAGCACTCCTCAAACCCTCAAGATCGAAGGATACATAAAAAAGAAAAGGGTAATAGTCCTAATTGATTCTGGCAGTACTCATAATTTTATTCACTATAAATTATCCAAAGCTCTCAATTGCTTTGTATATCCAGTGCCAGAGTTTCAAGTAATGATTGTAGATGGAGGAACTATCAATTTCTCGGGAAAATGAAATAAGATCAATCTTACTACGGGGGAATATGTAATGAATAGTCCAATGATTGCTATACCCATGGGTGGTGTGGATGTTGTAGTAGGAATCCAATGGCTACAATTATTAGGAACAGTGGCTTTTAACTTTCAAGAAATTTTCATGAAATTTTCATTAGAAGGAAAATAAATCGAGTTAAGAGGTATCACAGGGAAACCCGGTAAGGTGATAATCTCTAATGGCATGAAAAAATTATTGAAAAAGGGGCATCAAGGTGTTATTGCACAACTATGCTAACTAGATGTTCAAACATCTAAGCCATCTATTCCTCAAGATCTCCAAGGGTTCGTTGATAATCATTCCAAAGTATTTGAAGATATTCCCAAAGGTCTTCCACCCACTCAAAATCATGATCATGAAATTCACCTAATTCCTGGGAGTGTTCCTCCTAACATCAGGCCATACAGATACCCTTACACCATGAAGAGTGAAATTGAGCGCATGGTTGAA
>ML785067.1:169163-222960 GCA_009831015.1 Picea engelmannii
CACAATGTTCTTATTTCTTCGTTATTTGTACATTTGTATCTTCATGACTTCTTTATTTCTCTTTGCTTCTTCAATTTGGGTCGTCAAGGAGAAAATATCTTCTTCGAGTCTTCTTTCTTGTTGACTGAATTACACTTCAATATTATTTAACTCCTTGGATATTTCCTCTATAGGTCTAGTCAAAATATTTTCTCTCTTCTCTGTTTCCTTTATTTGTTCTACTATTTCGGCTTCCAAAAATTGCTTTTCTTCCAACTACATTTTGCATGCCTCTTCAATTATTCTGGCTTATTCTAATTGGATTTTTAGGTTTGTAATCGTCTGCTATATTTCTTCAGAGTTGGTATTTTGAGACCCATTCTTTCTCTCAATCAATTCTTCCTTGAGTGACTTGTTCTTCCTTCTTACTTTCGTTAGATCGTCTAAAGTGATAAGTAATTTTGTTTCAATATTTATTATGCCTTCTTCACAATCTTCTTCTTTTGAATTTGTTTGACATGAAGAGCATCTTTCATCTCGTTCTACTTCAAAATCTTCTTTATTTTGATTAGTATTCTCTAGCTCTGTGATAGCTCTGGCTCTCTGATAGACTAGGATTCCTTGAAGCATAGATTATGTAGATTATCCCAAAGTTCTTTGGATGATGAACACTGTCCCACTGGTGATCTTAGTGATACTGATGAGAAACCAATAAGTTCCTCTAACAATGTACCATATCACCATCAACTCATGAACTGAATCTAGTACCATAACATGTATCTCAACCATATACCATATCACTCATGATATGTCTCAATCATTACATACACAATATACCATAAGATATCATCAATGAAGTGCCTCAATCATGTGATAACATCACCATGACATATTCCAAACCATTTACCAAGATAGCCAAGATATGTCTCTAACAATGTACTATGATATCATCAATAAGTTCCTCAACATCACCAAGACATTCCTGAAGCATGTACCAAAGCATACAACCTCAAACATGTTCCATATCACTTGTGATATTCCTCAAGCATATACCATACAACAAACCATATGCCAAGTATCCAATATGTGCCAATGTCTCAACAATATGCCTCAAGTATGCACTATAACAACCAAGATCATATACCAAGTATATGCCTCACAGATGTGACAAACATCACAAAGATGTGCCTCTAACAATGAACCATAACAACCATATACAATGTACCAAGTATATGTCTCAAGCATGTATCAATATCACCAAGACATGAACCTCAACCAGATACCAAAAGGGCCTCCAAGACATTCCTTAATCATGTTCCATGAATACCATGATACAAGCCTCAAAACTAACACATAAAATACATATATTTACTCATAAAGAAGACCTGGTGCATATCATATCAGACCAACAAACCAACCTATTGCATATAACCTTCAACAAACCAAAAATAATATCTTATTCATGACCTTTTCTCATATCCGCGACCTGTACACTGTCAACCAATGGATGTTTGTGCTTTTCTCCACTATGACCCATGGATGTATGTGCCCTACTCCACTGCGACCTATGAATAAACTTAGAAAGCTAGTTTTCATAGTTTTCCTTTTCTTCCCTTCACTACCTCAGACTTCATTACCTCAAACTTCGCTACCTCAGATATGATATGACAAGATAAACCAAAATATCACTTGAAATACAGATAATCATTGAACTTGCATGTGTAATAATGAGAGGCTTATTGAAGTATATTTATACTTTTCCATGTGACTTCTTTCCTTAACTTTAGGGAATAGTTGTACTTTCTTATTATAACCATTTTACCCTTCATTTAATGACTTGTAACTTCTTGTTGCAACCATTTAGGGGCTTCTTAATCATTCGTCGGGGCTTCCAACTTCATGACCTCGTAACTCCTCAACCATGAGGAACCACGTGGTGTACCACCTATTGTTGGAAATGAAATGACAAGGAGTATCCATCTATGATTTTTTTGTATACACTTGAAGTATTCTTCAACCTAATTTTCCTCATTCAACTTCAGGCCTCATGACCACACCTATGGTTTTCTTGTAGACTTCTTCAATGCGTATTCCCGTGAGGGCCATGCTTAGAGCTACACCATAAGGGGACCACTTTGGAGACTTCTCCAAATAAAACCATCACATTTGTTGACATTAATGACAACTAATTTTTTTGACATAAATGACAACTAACTATCCAACAACATCAATGACAACCAACTATCCAACAACAAATACATGGATTAGTATACACAACTCTATCCCGTGTAAGAATCATAGAATCCTTATATTTTCTAAATTCTCTTACAAAGGATAATTCCAAGGTCAACAAAAATTCGATATTTATATGCAACCCCTTTGGAGAATTGTGAGGTGGAATATAGAATATGATTACTAGTCCATACAATCAAAATAATCCATTTCAATTATTTAACCAAACGCACACGATCTAAATGCACATATTAATGACATACTCAATGATTATGACAGAATGCAATATAATATTTTGTGCCTGCAAGAAACATACATTGAACTATGCATTAAATATGAACAATTTGAAAACTTCAATTGTATATCAAATTGTGTTAAACATGGAGTGATGATACTAATAAAATAACATATAACAATTTTGGAACATATGCATTTCGAAGAACAAAATGTAATGGCATTGTTGGCAAAGGGAATAGTTCATGAATCACAAATTGAAATACTGAATATATATGTTGTGTCACATGCATCTTTGACCAACATAATGAATACCATTGCAAAAGCATTGCACCATTTACATTTGAACGAAATCATTATCATTCTAGGAGACTTCAATATTGACATGTTACAAAGCAATGACAAAACAAAAAAATTAGAAAACTACATGTGCAATTACAATCACCACCTCCTATTGCACAAGATAAATCATGTACAAAAAATTCTTATTGATCATGTATGGTTAAATGTGCCTAGTGGAAAGTCCAAACTCCCCCTATTAGACACATATTGGAATGACCATGATACAATTTGTTTTGTGCTTGAATTATGAAATACACATAAAATATATTACAAAATTGTGTATTTCCATATGTTAAAGCATACTTGCATATCTATTTTACATATATACAAATGCTCCTTCTCTTTTCATTGGATCAAAAAACTATATCATAGATAACGAAAGGTTCATATAGTACATAAGTTACTCATTAATATAAAAATAAAAAAAATTGCATTGCATCTCAATGAAATTTATTTGCATATCTAGATACTTTGTTCTTTGCAAACTATATCAAACCAAATATCAACCATCAATACTTTTATAAGAAAGAAAAAGAAACAGAAACATGGAACAAGAAATAAAAAGGTACATGCCTCTAGCTCTATTTTTACTCTATTAATTTGCATCTCATTTATTTTGTAATAAATATTGCATATTGTTCCTACATAATAGCTTATTGTCATGTACATTGTATTATGTGCATTTCCAACATCAAAACAAATAGAATAACTTAATAAGAGGAAGAAGTCATAAGTGACACATGGGAAGAAACTCAACAACAAGGTTCTAAGTTCCATAATGACTATGAAGCCCACATATTTTGCATGCTTGTTTAGACATTGTTTAGGGACACTAGCTACTTATTCTTGTCTATTGTTTAGGGACACTAGCTACTTATTCTTGTCTACTATTGTTACACACCTATTTGTCACACTACCAAGTGTCACACTTAAGTTTCACAATTTCTTCACCACGTGGGAGTGTTTTCCATAATCCCTAGACATGGAGGGGAAACCTATCATTTGGATGTCGAAATACTATCTTTCAACTTGATTTTTTGGCCTTTTTTTAGTATTATCACTCCCCTGCCCATATGCAGAGGAGGATGAACCCTTTTCATCGCTCCTTGCTTAGTTTTATGGGAGTGATACTATCTCCTTGTGCTTAGTTATAGGGGAGCGATGAAGTAGTTACAACCATCATACCTTATTTTGAGGGGTTGTTTTTGGGAATTTTCAGTTGGTTAGGGGTTGGTTCGAGCTACCCTCTATGCAAGGCAAGGTCAATCTTATATATTCATCCAAATCCTCATTTTATATTATCCTCTACTCAAATTATCCTATGGTTTTTATGCCTCAAATCCTATATAATGAAGGCCATTCTTGGGTGAAGGTGAGGCCATTCTTGGGTGAACGTGAGGCCATTCTTGGGTGAGGGTGAGGAAGAAATTTAGAGTATGATACTGTTGGTATTGTGACATTCAAAGGGTTGGAAAGGAGAGCTTGGAGGAGATAGTACAACACCAAAACCAAAGTTGTAAGTGATTTATTTCTCTCCTTATAATATAACTTGGCCTATTCCCCTCATGATTATGTTGCTTATTGTATGCATGTCTATTTTTCCTTAGTTCGATATTGATAGATCTATTTTTCCTAACAATATATTGTGGAAAGAGGAAGTATTGTTTTGTCTCTTGTGGAGTTTATTTTGCACCGATTGCTTATACGTTAATATCTAGGGCTAGAGAAGCGAGGACAATTGACTAAAGGGAGGTAGGTCATCTATCCCATTCTCTCATCTTCTCTTCTCATTCTATTTGTAGGCATATAGAATAGATTTAAGGCGAAAGTGGGGAACCATTTGTTACCTTCTATCTTGGATCAAAGTAGTATTGATCCAAGGGGGTTTCACCTACCCGTGAGGGAAATTTTTCCACAACAGAAACTAGCGAATCTACTAGGGAATGCTCATTTTAATATTTCCCTAGTGTTTTCTATCCCTTTGAATTTTTGTTTGTTTCTTGATCTTTTTGGATTGTATGCATATTCTTTGAATTTTTTCCTTCCCTCATCATTATTGGGAAGCTTACTGAGTCAATAACCTAACCCTTTCTCATATCTGGGAAAGGTTGGCTCTTTTTCACCACTTTCTAGACTTCATCCCCCCCATATAAGAGAATACAGGGTGATAAATCATGATTATTCCCCTCTCTCAGTGTCTGGGGGAGCGATGAAACCTTGATCATCGCCCTGTCTCTAGTGTTATAGGGGTGATAACATCTTGATTACCCCCCTCTCTAAGAGTCTTTGGGAGTGATGAAACCTTGATCATCGCCATGTCTGCAGTGTTACAGGGGTGATAATCCTCTCTTTGAGTGGATTTTGAGCTTGCCTTACCTCTTTTCTATCATATTTCTATCTCAGAACCTTATATCAGATTCCTCCATGCATGACTGTGGCTTTGATTGATTACAATTTAGTGATTATCATATTTTTTTTTACCTCTTTCAGGTTTTCATATCTTATCAAATTGTGAAGTGTACGTGATTGTCCTAGGTTAACTCGATCCTTTGGTCAAGTCTATGCCATTAGTAGTTTGATCCTTATCAACTACATGAATTCAAATTTATGCCACCTTGATTCCAAGGCCTTGTAGGTGTTTTAATTGTTTACTTTAGGAGTCCTTTTCATTTATTTGGGGATTGAATATGTTGAATTAATCCTTGTTGTTTAGTTTCTCGCTATGTCCTCTTGGGAAAACTTTTGATCCGTTGAGTGCACTCCTAAACTCTTTGTCCTTGTTGTAACTTTGCATTGATCTTTGATCTTTGCTACTTGAATTTTGAGTTTTCAAAAAGTGGGTTTCCTTTAGTTTACATTTTTGGGTTCTTGTTTGAACATGTGTTAGAGGCATTCTTGCATTTGAATTCTTTGAGTTCTTGTCAAATTTTCGAGTGCATGTTTTGTTTGCATATTTTTTCTTCATAATCCTTTGCATCGTCATTTAATTCTTTCGTTTTGTTTGAAGTAAGGAAGAAAAAAAGAGTTTCATTTGAAGTTATTTTATTGCATTGAAAAACAAACAAAATAAAATCTTGCATTCTAGAGGGGCATGTTCAAGCTCGCACTTTAGAGAGAAGTAAATTTCATTGGGCATATGCATCTGGGAAAGAAAAAGACTCTCCTCTTTACCATAGCTAGTATTCATTGAAAACAAAATATTTTCATTTCATTTTTGTGCATGGTTAAGAGTCAAGTCATAACACCATCTAGTCCACTCCCACTTACCCTATTGAGTAACAAACAACCATTAAAAGGAACAAGGCACATAATCTAAAATCAATTAGAATTTTTTTTTCTTTGATAGAAAACCAACAAGTCTAGGATTTTAGAGCCTTAATATTAGGGTGGATAGTTAACTCTTCAAGGCCATAGGAACAAGACTATAAAATAATAGAGAGTGTAAAATCCAATAATAGTAATTAATTTTAGTTGAGAAAGCTCCTC
Source organism: Picea engelmannii (assembly GCA_009831015.1). Lineage (NCBI taxonomy): Eukaryota > Viridiplantae > Streptophyta > Pinopsida > Pinales > Pinaceae > Picea > Picea engelmannii. The sequence goes on from ML785067.1 coordinate 175,437, forward strand.
TAACACGGGAGTCAAACACAAGGTCAAGAGAAGCGATCGGTTGAGATTTCCCCTCTTTTGTTCACCTAGTGGGACTATATCAAGTTTGGGGATTTGAAGAGTGGTATATCCTCTTGTTGACGCCACTTATTCTTAGCTTTTGGTCATGGATTTGTCTCTGGCATTCCCATGCCCATTTTCTAGTCTTGACTATCGACTATACCCCCCAAAAATTCATTGTGAATTGGTAAACATAGTAACCTCTCCTAGGATTCCATACAAACGTTCCTTGTGGTACCTACAATAAACATTCAATATCTTCTTCAATGAACTAGGAGAGTATTTTCCTGTGGGCTCTTACTTGCACCTTGGGGGATTTTTGCGTGAAGGTTATCATAATTGTTGCTCGTTTCTTCATTGATGACCTCATCTTTTGTCTCTGGAAGATCCTTACTTTCTTTCTCATGTAATAACAAAGTTGTTTTCTTTCTCTTATCTTGTAGGGATTTTGGTAGTGTGTGCTCTTTGAAGTTTAACATACCCTAGGTTGACTTCATTTCCATGTCAACAGTTCTTGAGGCTACCAACCAAGGGAATCCTTTTCACGGGGAACCTTATGATTTTCCCTATTTTGGAAACATTGGCCCTCCCTACATTGCTACATTGAATCTTCCCAGTTTTACTATGGGGTTACTAGTATGGTTGTTTTCCACTCTTGTGGTCCATAATTCCCTTGCTATTTCCCAAGAAAACTCTCCACCTCAATAATATAATTTTCCTATTGATCGTTTTCCTTCTTTACTCATCGTGTCTTCTTCCCTTTCTTCTTCCTTGCTTGGTGAAAGCCTTGATGCTAGTAACCAGGAGACTAGGAAGAGGAAGAAAACAAAGAACAACAAGAAGAAAACTAAGCAAGGGGGTAATCAACCAACCATTATTGTGAGTGTTGATAATGTTGAAAATCCTACCAAAATAGGTCTCAAGCTCAAACTCCCTTGTAGGATTTGTAAGGGTGACCACCTTCTTAACCATTTCCCTGGTATCCCCAAGGTCTTAGAAGTGTGGTCCATGGGTTCTCAACAACATGTGTCACCAGTCACTACAAGTCATGCTGGTGAAATCCCATCAACCAGTGATCATAAGGTTGGAAGAAAAAATGGTAAAGTCAGTATTTATTGCTAGTTATGCAGGGAAATGCACCTCACGTACCTTTTCCCTCATATGGATGAATCTTCACAATTGTTGGAAGACATTGTTGTTTCTCAGAAGCAACCTCAAGTGCTTCCCATGAGTCCTCTCCCAACCAACCATTAATCGATGAAGTGATCGGTCTGATTCAATCCTCAATCGGTCCCACTCTTCCCTTGGAAAGAGAAGTGGATATCACTTAGGTTTTTCTTGTCACTTCAAATTCCTATGGACAAGGGGGAATTTCATCCATTTTAATGGAACCCCCTCCAAGTATTGAGGTCATTTCCCTTGATTGGAATAGGCTACAGGAACCTCGCCTTCCTTCCTACATTCCTTTCCAAACCACTATGTAGGTTCACGATATGATCATACATCGCACTATTGTTGACGAAGTGCTTATGTTAGCATTCTATCCTCAACTTCTTGGAAAGCTATGGTTCCCCTCGGGTTCTTGTGTCAGTTACCCATAATATGTTAGATTTTAATAGAATATCTAGTGAGCCTTTATGGATCCTTCCTCAGCTTCCCATCACCTTAGGAGGGGAAATTTTATGTATCAATGTTATGGTAGTCCAAGGTTCCTTGGACTTTAATTTACTCGTTGGGCGGGACTATGTCTATGTTATGAAATTTTTTGTGTTCACACTCTTTTAAGTGATGCATTTCCTTCATAATGGAAACATTGTGACCATTGACCAACTTTCATTGTTTTTCCTGATCTGACTGTCGACCATCTGACTTCCATAAATGTTCCTTATATGAAAGTGATATCCCTTACGCTACGGGTTAATTATGTGGTATCATGTACCATGCATTCAACTGCTAATGAGAAGGATCCTGTCAATGTATTCTCATCTTCTTTAGACTCAGATCCGATAGTTGACATTGTGAACTCTTCAATGGGGGATTTGGATCCTAATATTTCCCCCATTACCACTATTGAATCTCTTGACATACATTCTTTCCATCGCATTGCCCTTCCATCCAATGAATACCTCTTGGAAGCCATGGTCAAGGTTCATAAGCATATTTTTATTTTTGTGTCAAGCTCATTAAAAAGTGAAACAGATAACCATGAACATAGTTCATTGTCTGTGTCAAGCTTGTTAACAAATGAAAAAGATAACCATGAGCATAGTTAATTGTCTGTTTCGAGCTCGTTAAAAAATGAAATAGATCCCCCTATAATTGAGTCGAGTCTTCCACTAGATATAGTACCCGAGCCTTCATTTCCTCTGCCTTTGTCAGCTGATCCTTTTTTTTCCTCCCTCTCTCGTGAAGCTATTCATGTTAGTATCCAAGAGTCTAATCAGGTGCAAAAGAAGAGTTGGCAGACAAAACGAAGCTTGGGGGCATGTCTCCAGCATCTGGACATCATGTTAGAGTTAATCTACTAGCTTCTCTCGATCATGCTAAGGGAAAAGTACCAACTTCTGGACATCATGTTGGAGAAAATCCCACCAATGGGTATCACTCAAAGTACCTATTAGCTCCCAAATAAAGGTTTTTTATTTTTATTTTGGAGTCTTAGGTGGTTAATTGAGTCATGAAATTGTTTTAGGGCCAATCACAATTTGTTTTAGTCACTTATGGTCCATAATGATCCATCATTTCACTTCAAATCACAAAGGGATGTCCATTTTGAAATAATTCCTCATTATGACAAGTTGGTAGCGCAAAGCACTATTTTAACACTAAGTGTGCTACCAACTCGTGAAAAAACTCTGTTTTCACATTTGAAGACTTTTGAAGTGAAAAAGGTATATCAAAATGTTTTTCTAGGTTCTTAAATCATCATCAAGTATGGAGATCCTCTTCTAAAGATGTAGCTTGCCATCAAAGAAGTATTGTTAAGGTTTTCTTGGAACCAAGGAAGTTTTCTCCTTAAGGGTTTTTACTCTAATTTTCTTATGAGAAGAAGTATTTGCAACAGGTGCTTGGATATCAAATGGATCCAAGGAAATACCCTATCCCTAAGAAGAGGTCAGGTTATGTGGTTAGATTTGAGCCCACTGATACTACTTTGATTGAACAAAACTCTAATCATGTGGACTCCTTCAAACGCACAGTATGCTGGAGGTTTTGTCAAAAGCTAGAAGGGCATCATCTTGAGAAAGAGAGGAAGATACATATGGTAGCATCATAGAGGAACATTTTCATCGGTTTGTGTTGAAGATCAAAAACCTTAGCAAGTGTTAAATACATAAAAAATGCATATCACAAGCATACTCTATTTTTAGAGTTTATTGATGGAATTTGTCAAAGAGGATATGTTTACAGTGACAGTATGGAAAATGGTTCTCTTTAGGGTGCAGGGTATTCATCTTCCAAGAAACAATTCCAGAGGCATTGAGTGTTTGTCCAAAGCACTTGGATTATTACATTTTGGCATAAACCTTTTTGTAAAATGAAGTATGGATAAGTTTAAATGATTAAGTATGATATATTGAAACATTTAATATGTTATGAAGTCAAAGTTCAGGTCTTAAATCTTTCCAACATTCATTTCATGTTTTAAAAGGATTTTAGACAAAATTGTTCAAAGCAGACACCTACAAGAGTTTGTAGCACAAACTGTGTTTTTCCTGTGTATTGCCCTACCAACTCTTCAAACTTTCAACATGGATGAGCTTTGGTTAAAATTAAACTTGGAAAGAGGATTTTTGGGTCAAGGTGGCCACATATAATATCACCCCCCATCAAATCATGTAGGTGGCACTTTGTTTCCTCAATGGAAACATTCTAGGGATAAAATCCTAGATTGTAGGAATATGACTAGATTTTGGAAATCTGTGTTTTCCTGTTTTAGTCATCTTTTTTGGAGATAGATTACGATTATATGGAAGGGTATTTTTGTAAAGTGAGAGAGGTTTTTCACAAGAATGATCTCCTCTTCAAAAAACTCTCTCATGTTTCCAACAAATGTTTGTATTCGGGAGATATAGGTGAATATTTGAGCATCATTTTCTAGAAATTTGACAGTTTGTATTTTCCAGCCACCTCACAAATTCGGATTTGAGTTGGATATTTTCAAATATATAAAGATGGGTGAAGTGGTTATGAGATCCATTCATTTTGGATATAGATAAGAATATTATGTATCGGATAAAAGAGCAAAGAAATTGGTGTGATTTTGGAGAGCTTTACACAGTCTTTGCTTGTAAAGAATTTGATATTATATATGCTGGAATCATAAGTTTCTCTCATTGTTATTGTTCATAATTATGTCCATTCTTCTTTTCTTGTACTTATATTGAATTTCATATTCATATGTTTTGTTTACACAATGATTTATTAATGTCTTTTAATCATTGCATTGGTAGGAATAAATATAAGTATTCTTCTTTATTATAGTCAACCTTTCATCTATATATTCAATATACATGACCTTGCTGGTATAGTGAATGTTCTCCACCCATCTGATTTTAAAACCATTTGATCATACCTTTTGAGAGCCTTATCCTGTATGGATATATGCATGTATCTTGAGTGAGTGAGTGAGTTATCCATTTCTGATCCAATTTTATATATTTTATTAAACATTTGATTAAGTTACCAAGCTTACTCAACCTATAACCTTGAGTGCCTCTTGGAGCGATAACAAATTGGCGTCGTTGTCGGGGTGACAAGTTTGAAGCAATCTTCCCTGTGAGATGAAATAGTCCCCACGTTTGATGATAGACAAAGGTTGGGCATCATATTGGTTGTAACTATCTATCTGACGACTCTACAATCAAAGACTCCATTGGGGAGGATTTGGTTGACAGAAAAATGAAAAGGCATAAGGGAAAATCCAGGTATCGGTTCATAATCTTTCTTCATGAATTGTTGTTGTTCTTTATCAACTCATTTTTACTTTTCCCTTCACGTATTAAAAGGATCATCTTGTGTTTTGTTTATTCGGATGATCATCAACCTACCTTTATATATCCATCCTTGCAAGAGGAAAGTTTTCAACATGCTTATGTTGTTGATGTTGATCCTATATCGTTACCTCAACCTATTCATAAAGATGAGTTTTACATTCAAATCCCTCCCGAATCTGATCACTCTTGTAACTTTGAGGAGATTTAAACTGATGAAAAACTTTCTCAGATCTCATTATCTTCAATGACTATTGAGCCTTCCAATCAACTTGTTAATCCTCATGATTACCCCACTGCTTTTCAAACTAGAATCAGGATGAAGATGTTTAAACCTTTAAGGCTCCCATACCTCCTTCATCCTTATCCTCTTGATTTCCTTGAGTATCTTCCTCATTTTTCTGGAGAGGATCATGTTACAGCTGAGAGGCATTTGGGGTCCTTTGAAAATTTTGTTGATCAATTCGAGATTATTCATGATGATGTTATTATGAGGTTGTTCTCAATTTTTTTTTCCAGAGATGTTGCAGTATGGTTTAAGAGTTTGAGAGATGATTCCATTGGCTCTTGGATCGAGTTGTCTAATGATTTTTCAAATCATTGGGATGAGAACAAATATTTTGATTTATACCTCTCTGATTTTTATGCCTTGAGAAGAGAGGAGGAAGAAGCTTTGTCTATCTTCAACAAAAGATTTTATAACATTTATCATAGCATGCCCTTGGAGATATGGCCTACTGAGATCACTTCCACGGTATACTATGTTATAGTGCAACATTCAGAGCTTGTCCTTCTGCTGTTAGAAAGGAATTCTTCATCCTTAGCATGTTTATTTTAAGATGCCCAAGAAAATGAGGAGAACATCTGTGCTTCTAAGAGAGTTCAAGATCCAGTTTACTTTGAAGATCTGCATGCACAGGAGAAACGAAACTGTCAGTATGTATTTGATTTTGAGCAAGAAGGCAATGAGTATGAAGCATATATAGAACAACAATGAGAGTGTGATTATATGTCAGATTGGGAATCAGATTCTCCAATGTTTGTAGATGTTTCTATGGATAGGTATGCATGGAAAGTTGATAATCAATTTTCAAAACTCTTTGATCATGAGGTAACTGATGATTGCATAGGTAATTACGTGTTTCTATCTTATAATGATCAATATAATTTAAAACCTAGTTTATCATCATCTTGTGTTCATGATTTTGAAGAAAGAGTTGTTGCTACTGATGATCAAGATATGATCACAAGAGAACTAGAGGGTTATCAGTTTTCAAGAGAAGAGGAAGTCATAGGTGAGCAGTTGTTTTCTATGGATCAATATGTTTTTCATCTTGGTTTCAAGGATCCGTTTGTAGCCTTGATGGAGTCATATATTTCAAATCATTTGATAATTTCATGTTTCCTTTCACCGGCATTCACGGGTGAGTATGGTGTTTTGAATTTTTTTCTATCATGGCTGATATGTTTCAGTTATTATCTATTGATCAATGGTATGGACAAGATAATTTTAGTTTTGAAGCTACTTGAATGGATGTTATGGAAGTTTTACTTTACTTAACCAATTTGAAAAACTGGTTAGAAGTAGGGTAACATAGGAAATAAAGATCGCTTCTCGAGCATTTATTTTCCTTCAAGTTTTTTAGTAGTTTATCAGTTAATTACTTGAATAAGTGAAAGATATTGAAAGATTGTAAATGATTAGTTGTACAAGTTTAATACTAGATGACTCCATAACCCAATGGACTAGGCACCATAGAGTCCAAGATGTATATTTTTGAAGAGTGGCTTGATCTCATAATCAGAGCAGGTTGCAAGGTTTTCAGATTGAACATAAAGGAACATGGTCTGCTATGTTCTTGGAACCTCACAGGGAGGCTTCCATCCCCAATTAGAGCCAGATGTTAGCTCCCAAATAATTTTTTTTTTTTTTTTTTGGAGCCTTCGGTGGTTAATTGAATCATGAATTTTTTTTAGAGCCAATCACAAGTTGTTTTAGTCACTTATGGTCCATAATGATCCATCATTTCACTTCAAATCACAAAGGGATGTCCATTTTGAAATAATTCCTCATTATGAAAAGTTGGTAGCGTGAAGCGCTATTTTAACACTAAGTGCGCTACCAACTCGTGAAAAAACTTTTTTTTTACATTTGAAGACTTTTGAAGTGAAAGGTATATCTTAAAGTTTTTTGAGGTTCTTAAATCATCATAACGTCTTGAGATCCTCTTCTAAAGTTGCAGCTCGCCATCAAAGAAGTATTGTTAAGGTTTTCTTGGAACCAAGGAAGTTTTGTCCTTAAGGGATTTTGCTCTAATTTTCTTATGAACATAAGTATTTGCAACAGGTGCTTGGATATCAAATGGCTCGAAGGAAATACCCTATCCCCAACAAAAGGTCAAGCTCTATGGCTAGATTTGAACCCACTGATACTACTTTGATTGAACAAAACTCTAATCATGTGGACTCCTTCAAGCGCATAGGATGTTGGAAGTTTTGTCAAAATCTAGAAGGGCATCATCTGGAGAAAGAGAGGAATATGCATATGGTAGCAACGTAGAGGAACCTTTTCATCAGTTTGTGTTGAAGATCAAAAACCTTAGCAAGTGCTAAATACATAAAAAATGCATATCACAAGGATACTATGTTTTTAGAGTTTATTGATGGAATTTGTCAAAGAGGGATATGTTTACAATGATAGTATGGAAAATGGTTCTCTTTAGGGTGCAGGGTATTCATCTTCCAAGAAGAAATTCCAGAGGCATTGAGTGTTTTTCCAAAGCACTTGGAGTATTACATTTTGGCATAAACCTTTTTGTAAAATGAAGTATGGAGAAGTTTAAATGATTAAGTATGATATATTGCAACATTTAATATGTTATGAAGTCAAAGTTAAGGTCTTAAAGTAGCCTTTTCCAACATTCATTTCAGGTTTTAAAAGGATTTTAGAAAAAAATGTTGAAAACAATCACCTACAAGAGTTTGTAGCGCAAACTATGTTTTTCCTATGTATTGCGCTACCAACTCTTCAAACTTTCAACATGGATGAGATTTGGTTAAAATTCGACTTGGAAAGAGGATTTTTGGGTCAAGGTGGCCATATGTAAGATCATCCCCCATAAAATAATTTAGGTGGCACTTTTTTTCCTCAATGGAAACATTCTAGGGATAAAATCCTAGATTGTAGGAATATGAGTAGATTTTGGAAATCTGTGTTTTCCTGTTTTAGTCATCTTTTTTGGAGATAGATTTCGATGATGTGGAAAGGTATGTTTGGAAAGTGAGAGAGGTTTTTCACAAGAATGAGATCCTATTAAAAAACCTCACTCAATTTTCCAACATCTATTTGGATTCAGGATATATAGGTGAATCTTTGAGCATCATTTTCCAGAAATTTGACAGTTTGTATTTTCCAGCCACCTTACAAATTTGGATTTGAGTTGGATATTTTCAAATATCTAAAGATGGGTGAAGTGTTTATGAGATACATTAATTTTGGATATAGATAATCATATTATTTATCTATAAAAAGGATCAAAGAGAAAGCAAACGGTGTGATTTTGGAGAGCTTTACACACTCTTTGCTTGTAAAGACTTTGATATTATATATGTCGGAATCATAAGTTTCTCTCATTGTTATTGTTCAGACTTCTATCCATTATTCTTTTCTTGTACTTATATTGAATGTCATATTCATATGTTTTGTTTACACAGTGATTGATTAATGTCTTTTAATCATTGCATTGGTAGGCAGAAATATAAGTATTCTTCTTTATTATAGTCAACCTTTCATCTATATATTCAATATACATTATCTTGCTGGTATAGTGAATGTTCTCTACCCATATGAGTTTAAACCCATCTGATCATACCTTTTGAGAGCCTTATCTTGTCTATATATATGCATGTATCTTGAGTGAGTGAGTGAGTTATCCATTTCTGATCCAATTTTATATATTTTATTAAACATTTGATTAAGTTACCAAGCTTACTCAACCTATAAACTTGAGTGACTCTTGGAGTGATAACAATACCAACCTCTAGACATCACATTGGGAAGAAACCCATCAATGGGTAGCATTCTGAGCATAGTTCATTTTTGGTTTCAAGCTCGTTAAAAAATGAAACCAACCCTGAGCATAGTTCATTTTCGGCTTCAAGCTCGATAAAAAATGAAACCAACCTCGAGCACAGTTTCATTCTCTATTTCAAGCTCATTAAAAAATGAAGCAAAAAATTTGAGCATAGTCCACTCTATGTTTCAAGATCGTTAAAAAATGAATCAGATATCTTATTTTTTGCTTAATGGTTGTGCTTTCTACTACTTTGTTTCTATTTGTCGTCTCTCTTGCTTATGGCCATTTCAATTATGCTTGACGCTAGCCATTCACATCATGTTGCTCACATTTTGTGGTTATCCTCTAGAGAGACATGTTGTTGTGAGTGGTCCTCGCTTTCCATGCCTACTTGCTATGCCCTATCACAGTCATTTCTTAATAGTAGTTCCTCCCATTGGAACTTAGTTGCATGACACTCGTTCTCTCTAAAAGAGATTAGTCTTTGTTCTTTCTCATGCTCATAAATACATGAGAATAAGTTACCAAGTATACTTTTATCACTTTTTTGGGCTCGTAAAAACTATACAAAAAAGGAACTCTTTGGAGTCTCCTTTAAGCTCTTTGGAGTCTCTCTAAACATTAAAAGATTGTCAACTGAACTTGTCTCCTTTCACACTCTTTAAAAGGATTTTAAAGGGAATTTATTCGGTGTAATTTTAACCCTTTTTCGAACTAGATGGACTAATTACGAAAAATGAATACTCTAGTAAACCTTGGCTAGAAGATTTCTCCCTTGTATTGTTTTATACTTTTTTGGGCTCGGTGGACTAAATTTATGAAAAAAGAACAACCCTAGCATCTTCTTTAAGTACTTTTCAGACTCTCTAAATGTGAAAAAACCGCAAACTTTATCTTCTCTGTGCTCATAAAATTATACATCAATGGACCCATATGGGACCGAACCTCTCCTTCTTCAGGTTCATTAAACATTTGATGAGGGACACATTGAAGATGAGATATGTTGAGAATCTGTTATCCTCCTCAAGATCATTAAATAAAACAAAGAGGTACTCACTGTTCATGGTGGGGGTAAATTTGAGGGAAGTGGTTCAATTTTTTGGAAAGCATTGCGGTAGATGTTTTTTGTCTCCCTTGAACATGGCACCTGTTTGCATCTTGTCTTACAATTGGGTAATTTTCTTGTCTCCAAGTCATACTAATACTATGAGTCATTACACTCCTTCGTCCCACCCAAAGAGTGCCCCAGTTATCGTCACACTATGTTTTGGTCTATATCTCATCGGGTCAATACTGCCAAGTCATTTGTCGTGCCTCACAATGTTCAAGGGAAGTTTCAGCCCAAATGAATCACTCTAGAGTATTACCAACCTTCATCCTCATGTTAGTTTGTGCCCATTTGGTTTATTATCTTACATCACTTTCCTATGTTAGTTTCATGTTGATGATGGAGGACACATCATGACCCTCCTTTGATGAGTCTGTTCATGTCGACTTCAACACATTATCCAAGAATCAAACTTAGAAACTGATTAGTACCTTGGAACCTGCATGCCCCAATGACATGTATCCTCGCTTTTGACAATAGATTTACATCGTTGGCCTTTTATTGAAATGATTCCACAAATTTTCAACTTCATATTATTTATTCACGTTCACTGGAATGTACAAGGGTATCTTAGGAGGCATTGTCATCATTGGTGATTTCCCTCACACTTGTTAATGATATACATCAATGAATAATAATCAAGTGGTTTCTACCATGTTCAACATCAACACATCTATTCATGTGGATAGAATAGTACCATTTCGGGATCGGGATGAAGACCCTGGGAACCCCTCAGGCACTCACCTCTATTACGTGCCTCACCCAGGTTGTATTGGAGATTATTTGAGTACTTAGTAGATTCTGGTATGGTCATCATGATGGTGATATCACTTATATATATGCTCACATAGATCCACTTTGTATTGGTTCGTGGCTATGTGTTTGTCATATCATAGCTCCACTATGTATTATTTCACGGCTATGACCCGATCATGTCATGGAGGTATGGATCCACATTGTATCTTTGGTGTCCATATCCTTAGTCAATTCTTATATGGATCCACAGTGTATTGGTCAATGACCATGCTTTGAGTCAATTTATTCTGAGCATGGGTATTCCTACCTCGGGGATGATACATATATAATATTTGATGTTTGTTCACAACTTCTAACCAACTCTCCTATTCCAGCGCCCTAGCAAATATATTTTATAAAGTGTTTCGGCCATCAGTTTCTCTTATGAACTCACACTTTAGGGGGAATCTGTTGCACACCTATTTGTCACACTTAAGTTTCACACTTTACCAAGAGTCACAATTTCATCACCATGTGGAATTGTTTGTCATAATCCCTAGACATGTTGGAGGGGAAACCTATCATTTGGAGGTAAAAATACTATCTTTCATCTTGAGTTTTTGGCCTTTTTTGAATATTATCACCCCCCTTCCCATATGCAAAGGAGGATGAACCCTTTTCATCGCTCCTTTCTTAGTTTTAGGGGAGCAATACTATCACCCCGTGTTCAGTTATAGGGGAGCGATGTAGTGGTTACAACCATCATACCTTATTTTCAGGGGTTGTTTCTAGGAAGTTTCAGTTGGTTAGGGGTTGGTTCAATCTACCCTCTATCAAAGGAAAGGTCAATATTTTTTGTTCATACAAATCCTCATTTGATATTATCCTCTCGTCAAATTATCCTATGATTGTTATGCCTCAAATCCTATATAATGAAGGCCATTCTTGGGTGAAGGTGAGGAATAAATTTAGAGTATCATATTGTTGTTCTTGTGACATTGAAAGGGTTGGAAAGGAGAGCTTGGAGGAGATATTACAACACCAACAACAAAGTTGTAAGTGCTTATTGCTCTCCTTATAATATAAATTGGCCTATTCCCCTCATTCCTATGTTTCTTATTATATGCATGTCTATTTTTTCTTAGTTCAATATACATAGATCTATTTTTCCAAACAATATATTGTGGAAGGAGGAAGTTTTGTTTTGTATCTTGCAAAGTTTCTCTTTCACCGGGAGATTAGACATTAAGATCAAGGGCTGGAGCAACATGTTAATGTTTAAGCTATTATTAGAGTTCTTTGCATTTCAATAGATAACAATAGCATAAGATAGGATCACTGAGAAATACAAAACCACAAGAGACACATCATTTATCCTAGGAAACCCTCATGGGGAAGAAAACCCATCAAAACTTCCTTATTATAGATATCCAATACAATGCCAAGAGATAAATCAAATAAATACATAAAGTCTTCTCCCAAGTATGCACCTCTCTCTCTCTCTCTTCTCCAACTGCAGCTCCGAAACTTATCTCTCAAAATGAACAAGTGAGTGTGTGTCTAACTGAGGTGCTAGCCTCCTTATTTATACAACACTGGCACGTGTGGAGGTGTCTTTTCACTGGCAGGGCTGACTTATTCTTTTGGGTGGTTATAACCACCTTTAATATATTATGGGGCCTCTTTAATATATTATGGGGTCGACTTCTTCTTATTCCTATTACAATTACATTTTGACCAATCCACAAAACGGGATTTGGTCCTTTACAATAGCCAACATGATCAATCGGCAATGGGGATTGATCCAATGAATAATATATCAATAATAATTAGAATACACTTTGCAGTTACATTATTTCAACACTCCCCCTTAACAAGAAGGGTATTCTATAACAACATCAGGCGAGAGAGAGGTTTTCATCATCAATAGCATTAGGAGGACAACATCATCAATATCATCTTGGATCACTGACTGGAGTATCTATAAATCATCGAAAGTTTTCTCATCGGCAACATCGTCATTCTCAAAGGAATGCAATCATCACTTGCATCAATATGGATTAGTATAAAAATAATACATCATCATCACAACACGAGGCTAGCTCATCATCATAATACTGGACTGGCTTTACGTCACAACTCTCAAGTTGGAAGCGCAATACTTGTCTTGCTTTACATCACAACAATCAAGCTAGAAGCAAGATGCTAGACTGGATTTATGTCACAACTATCAATATGGAAGCACAATACTAGTCTCATCTCATCATATTTCTTTACGTCACAACAATCAAGATGGAAGCAATATACTAGTCTCATCTCATCATCTTGCTTTACATCATAGAAATCAAGCTGGAAGCAAGATACTAGACTAGCTTTACGTCACAGCTATTAAGGTGGAAGCACCGTACTAGTCTCATCTCATCGTCTTGCTTTACGTCACAACAATCAAGATGGAAGCAAGATACTAGAATGGCTTTACGCCACAGCTATCAAGCTGGAAGCACAGTACTAGTCTCATCTCATCGTCTTGCTTTACGTCACAACAATCAAGCTGGAAGCAAGATACTAGATTGGCTTTATGTCACAACTATCAAGCTGGAAGCAAAATACTAGACTGGCTTTACGTCACAACTATCAAGATGGAAGCACAGTACTAGTCTCATCACAACAATCAAGCTGGAAGCAAGATATTAGATTGGCTTTACGTCACAGATATTAGGCTGGAAGCATAGTACTAGTCTCATCACGTCTCATCACTAATCCCCCTTTCGAGGAAGGTCCTTTCGGACTATACCAATATTATCTTGAAAGTGCTCAAACTTTACACGAGATAGAGGCTTTGTCAACACATCGACAACCTGTTCATCCATGCTAACGTATTGGAGATTTATGGCTCCTCTCTGCACCATGTCACAGATGTAATGATATTGGATCTCTATGTGCTTCGACCTATCATGGAATATAGGATTCTCTTTCATCTTTATGCAGCTCTAGTTGTCACATAGGATCATGGTTTCTTCCATCTCTAAGTCAAATAGACCGATCAATAACTTACGAAGCCATATAGCTTCGCAGCTAACAGAACATGCAACAATGTATTCTTCTTATGTTGTACTAAGAGCAATGCTGTATTGCTTCCTACTCTTCCATGAGATCATGGCTGATCCAAAACTGAAACAACATCCTAAAGTGCTCTTCCTATCAGAAACACTTCCAGCGCAATCTAAATCAGTGTACCCACTCAATGTGAAATCATGATCTCCATCATAACTGATACCACAATCTACTGTACCCTTAAGGTACCTCATCACATGTTTTGCAGCCACTAGGTGAACATGTCTGGGTTCTACCAGAAACTGACTCAAGGTGTTCACAACAAAACAAATATATGGTCTGGTGTTCGTCAGGTACATCAGCGATCCAATGATCTATCTATACAGCGTGGCATCAATCAGTTTTGACGAAGTGTCGACCAACAACTTCAGCTTCGTTTCCATGGGTGTATTCATGGACTTGTACTCTAACATGTTGAATGTCTTCAAGATTTTGATTGCATACTTCCCTTGGTTAAGGAAGATCCTCTCTGGACTTTGGACTCTGCCATACCTAAAGAACTAAGAAATAATGCACTAGGCCAAGGTCTTACATCTCAAATTCTGAAGTGATATTGTTCTTACATTCGGTGATGAGATTTTCTTCTCCAGTTAAGAATAAGTCATCCACATACAACAATAATATCACCGGCTCGTCGTTCATAACCTTGAAGTAAACGTTAGAATCTGCTTTACTCTTGGTAAAGCCCAAGCTCGTAAGGAAACTGTCTATCCAGCCATACCAAGCTCTAGGAGCTTGCTTCAATCCATATAGAGCCTTCTTCAACTTGGAGACATGAGACTTCTTGTCTTCAACTTCAAATCCTTGAGGTTTCTCTATATACACTTCTTCTTCGATGACACCATTTAGGAAGGTTGTCTTTACGTCCATCTGGTGTAACTTCCACTTCATCTTAGTTGCAAGGGCTATGATGGTTCTGATCGAAGTGTATCTGGATACAGTACCGAATGTCTCTTCATAGGCAATGCCTTCCTTTTGAGAAAATCCATGAGCGACAAATCTTTCTTTATAATTTTCAATACTTCCATCAACAACATGTTTTATTTTGAAGAGCCACTTGGAAGATACCACATCCTTGCTCTTCGGTCTGGGAACTATTTCCCATACATCGTTCTTTATTATGGATTGGTATTCTTCTGTCATGGCATCTGCCCATTCTTTCTTCTGAATGGCTTATTCAAAGCAAGTAAGCTCTTTCTCTAGGAGATCACACATCAAATCCATATAACTGGAGAATGGATTAGGTCTCTTCACCTATCTTGCGGTTCCTTCGGGAACACCATACTTCTCTCCATATTGAATAAGTTCTCTTTCCCAAGCAGGCTTTCTTTTATGGGAGATCATCATCTGAGGAGGTTCTTGAAATTATACTATGTCATGATCTTCTAGAATTTCCTCATCAGGGGAAGTTACAACTTCCCTCACTGGTTCTGTGGCTCTGGGAACCTCCTTCACTCATTCTGCAATTCTGGGGATTACGGGTTCCTCTTCATATACTTCTTCAAGCTGGCATCTTCTTTATTTATTGAGTGCTGCATCTTCATCGAAGGTCACATCCATGTTGATCTCAATGTGATGGTGACCTGGTATATAAATCCCGAAGGCCTTGGAGACCTCACAATATCCCACAAATATTCCCTTATTTCCTAAGGGTTCCAACCTTTTTCTCTTCTCTTTCGGAATATGTATAAATACTGGGCAGCCAAATATTTTGAGATGGCTTACCTCTAGTTTATTTCTGATGAACATCTCTTCTGGGGTCTTGAACCCAAGTGCACTATGGGACAATCAGTTTTGCACATATACGGCTATCATTGTTGCTTCTTCCCATAGGCACATTGGAAGATATTGATCATGGATCATGGTATTCATGGCTTCCATTATCATTTTGTTCTTCCTTTCAGCTACACCATTTTGTTGAGGATTATAGGGAGTAGTGAGTTCCCTCTTGATCCCAACATCTTTGCAGAAGATCACAAACGTTTTTTAGGTGTATTCTTCTCCATTATCTGACCTGAGTATCTTGATATTTCTTTCATAAAGATTCTCTATCAAGGATTTGAATTCCTTGAATTTGCTAAACACTTCATTTTTAGATTTAAAAAAATACACCCAGGTCTTACGAGAATAGTCATCAATAAATGATACATAGTATACATACCCACTAATGGAGGACAATGGCATTGGGCCACACACATCTGAATGAATGAGTTCTAGGACTCCTTCTACTTTGTTGTCTCTCTTCAGAAAAGGGTTCTTGATGTTCTTCCCTTGTGCACATCTATTGTACACGCCTTCATGGTCAACCTTGAGTTCTGGTAGACCTGTGATAGCTTTGCATACATATGGTAGTGCCTTGTAGTTGATGTGAGCTAATCTTCTATGCCAAAGTTCACATGGATTCTCAATGTCGTGGGCCATGACAGCTTTTGAGTGACCCTTTATCTTATACAAGCCATTTTTTTCTTTTCTAATGATGATTGCTTCATTTTGGTTTCTCCTTTAGCCCACATAATAACTTCTCCATCTATAAAAGCAACTCTGAAGCCTTTATTTTCTAAAGCTAAAATGGAGAGTAGGTTCTTTGTCAAACCTGGTACATAGAGTATGCCCTTCATCTTCATTGAATTTCCTGAATTAAGCTTGTGGTTTGATTCTCCCACTCCCTTGATGGGATATTGGTAATCATCCCCAAGTGTCACTTTCTGAGAAAACTTCTTTTCTAAAATACGAGAGAATATCTTTTTGACCTATCATGTGCTTGGAGGCACCACTATCAATGAGCCAAGTGTCCTCTCTAAGTGTCACCGATCCTGAGAGGGCTGAGATTAAGACATAGTCTTTAATCTGTTCTCTTATCATCTTTGTGGGTGGCTCTTCATCTTCAACTGCATGGGCATGGTGTCTCTTATTTTTTCTCTTGTATTCTTCTCGTCTAGCTGGAAAAAATTTCACAATGTGTCCCATCTTGTCATAATGGTAGCATTGTACAGATTTGTAATCTCTTTCCTTTCGTTGTCCTTTCTTCTGGAATATCTTTGGATGAGATTCTTTATGACTGAATTTGTTTTGGGGTTGAGACTCTTTATAAGTCTCTTTCTAGAAGTAATACTTTTTCCTTCCTCCTTTAGTGTGAGTAGCTAGGGCTTGATCTTCATCTCTTTCTAGTAAAGCTTCTCGGTTAGCTACTCTTGATTCTTCTTGAATGCATTCTTCCCATAAACCGTCAAACTTTAGTTTCTTTGTTCTGGCACAAATCGTTTGGATGAATGCATCCCAAGTTCTTGTGAGACCATTAAGGGTCGTCATTATGAGTTCGTCTTCGACTATGGTATCTCCAATTGCTTCTAACTATTCTTTGAATTGGGATATTCTGGAGAAATATTCTTGGATTGATTATCCTTTCTGCATCATTGTATTCTTGAGATGAGTTCTTAGATTCATCTTCTGGTTTATGTTCTTTCCTTCATATAGTTTGTTTAGGGCATCAAAAATTTCTTTTGGAGTCTTATTTGATGACACATAAGGAATCAGGTGATCTTTGATTGAATCTGCAATGATTCTTTTTGGCCCTGATCATGTCCTTTTGGTGATTTTATTTGTGTGCAACATCAACGGGTTTTGGTACTTCTTCTTTGACGAATCTTACTAGGTTATTCTCTTCAAGAATAAGACCAATCCTATACTTCCAGGAATGAAAGTTTTCTACTCCTTCCATCTTGTCAACAAGCTTAGTGTTTGCAAACATCTTTTACCTGGAGCTAGGAAAATGTCCAAAAATGAAAATGCTCAAAATAAAATTATGAACTTACCAGGAGGTGCGCTTGGATGAGGCAAGTATGTTGGTGTGTTTGGATCTGAGAAAATCAAACTTTTTCCCTTCCAAACCTGATTTGCGGATTTCTGGACTAGTTCTTATGGTTTTCTGGTGCCTCTAGTACTCTGGTACTTCCGGTACTTCTGGTACTCTGGTTTTCTGGTACTTCTGGTACTTTGTGAAACTAGGGTTTCACTTTTTGGGAGATCTAGCCACTGAAAAATTGTGCTGAGGATGCCAAAATGATCCTTGAGGGAGGGTGAACTTTTCTAGGTGGTTTTAGGGATGAAACACCTCACCAACAAAAATCCCTAATTTGCATGTACAACAACAGTGACATTTTTCACTTTCTCTTGTGAAAGATGCTCTCTTCAGCTTATCTCTGATACCGTTTTAATGTTTAAGCTATTATTAGAGTTCTTTTCATTTCAATAGATAACAATAGCATAAGATAGGATCACTAAGAAATACACAATCACAAGAGACACATCATTTATCCTGGGAAACCCTCATGGGGGAGAAAACCCAGCAAAACTTCCTTATTATAGATAGCAAATACAATGCCAAGAGATAACTCAAACAAATACAGAAATTCCTTTCCCAAGGATGTGCCTCTCTCTCTCTCTCTCTTCTCCAACTACAGCTCCAAATCATGTCTCTCAAAATGAACAAGTGAGTGTGTGTCTAACTGAGGCGCTAGCCTCCTTATTTATACAACACTGGCACGTGTGGAGGTGTCTTTTCACTGGCAGGGATGAATTCTTATTTTTGGTGGTTATAACCACCTTTAATATATTCTGGGGCTGACTTCTTCTTCTGCCTATTACAATTACATTTTGACTAATCCGCAAAAGGGGATTTGGTCCTTTGCAATAGCCAACATGATCAATCTGCAATGGGGATTGATCCAATGAATAATATATCAATAATAATTAGAATACACTTTGCAGTTACATTATTTCAACACAACAAGGACAACCGATTGAAAGGAGATAGGTCATTTATCCCATTCTCTCATCTTATGTTCTCATTCTGTTTGTAGGCATATAGAATAGATTTAAGGGGAAAGTAGGGAACCATTTATTACCTTCTTTCTTAGATCAAAGGAGTCTTGATCCAAGGGTGGTTTCACCTGTCCATAGGGGAAAATTTTCCACAAAATATGATCCATATGGATGTCAGTGGCCTCCCACCTATTCCAACTGGCTCATTTTGGCAGTTTTCCAGTTTGGTAGTTTTTTCCTAGTTTTCGGGTCCCTGACTTCTAGGGTCGTTTTGAGGCCCTAAACAATGTTTTTAGGAATCGCCACAATCAAACTACTAAGAAAGTTAGATTCTAATGGAAACATGTATATTCCTTAGATAGACCTTTCCAATGGGCTATCGTGCGCCTAAAACGAAGATCATATGCAAAAGTTACAACCCCGAGAAGTTAATGTACTAACTTACCCAATTGGGCCCTCATGACTTTTGGCGCTTAATCTCCTAGGGTTAGGTTTTTGGATGTCTAGGGTTTTTGACATTCCTATTTATTTTAAAAATGCCTTTAGAACCTCATTATAATCATCTTCTTGTGAATGAGCACAACCGTCACATCTCTTCTCAGAGATAAGTCGTCCCCATTCTAGCAAACTTGTTTTCCGTTGCATTTTACAGTTTCAGCTTATTTCCTTATTGAATAGAAACCATTCTTAATGTATATTTGTTATTCCATGTTAAGAATCTTTTGATAATAATCTGTATTCATTTCGTAATGCTCATAAAATCTGGATCAACAACTATCTATGTCTATGTTTCAAGGTTTTTTGTACCTACAAAAAACGTAAAAGTGAAATATGTGAAAACAATACAAAATACAATGTACATGCAAATATACTCTACATGCTTTCTTTTCACATAGTCAATGTACAAATGTTTACATCAATGAAAGTTGGACAAGTGAGGCATGCATGAACAATCAATCATCACAAACATCACAACAACGACAAACACACATGTAAATATTCATAAATTATGTTTCTATTACATTTGGAAAACATATATACTTATTTATCTATGCCACGTTAGAATTAGAGGAAATATTGGCTTAAAATGGACCTCCTATGGAAAATATAAAATAATAAAACCGTATGTCACATCACACTAAGCTAGAGGTGTATCTAGTGTATCTAGAGGTGTATATATATATATATATATATATATTCCATGTAAGTTGGGTTAATATAGAGTTAAGAGGTAAAGTTAAAAAAATAATGATAATTTTAAATTCTGGTCCACATACAATAAATGATAATTATCATTTATTGTGCACATACAAGAAGTGATAATTGGTAGTGGGTAAAAGACAACTTACATTTTGTTGAAATTCCCTTTGTGCATTTCATTCATTTTAGCCCAAAATTTCCTCTAATGAAATGTTGATGTCATATACAACCATTGTTTTCAGTTCACAAGAAATATCAGCAAGTACAAGTGAATCAACCGACATCATGCAACCTACACAACTTAAAAGGTATGTATATGAATATCTAACCAATAGAACTCATTTAAACTATGAATCTATAAAAAAAAAATGCATATGAAATTCCCTTTGTATCGATTTTTTTGTCCAAACATTGTCAACATGCCTAGAACTACATCTTCAAGTACAATATCGATAGAAGACTTGAATAGTCGTTGGAATGGGTAAGTATTCATCAGAGAAAAAATGGTCATATACAACACCTATTTGGACAAAGAAAATAGGACATGTTACATTTTGAGTGTTGATATGATATATGAGAAGTGAATGATTACAATCACATTAATTGTGCCTACATAGCTTGTTCAAAAACACGAGCAAAATATTTTAGTTGGTGATGGAATATCCATTACAAACTTCAAAATATTTCCTAAAAATATCTACTATCGTAGTGATTACGATCATATTATATCACTTATTGACTCAAGTGTTGTAGAAATAGTGCCTTCAACTTGTACATAATAAAATTTCATACCAAACACAACAATATGACAATTTGCAGATAAAAAAGACATGTACCCAATTGGAACAATTGGTGCTTCCATCACACTTTTCTGAAAAGTGGGGTTGCAATATATTTTGTAGATAAAGGATGGCGACACAGATGACGACAAAGCAATGGTACCATTTTCCATTTCTAGTTTTTTTTTTAACATTCACGTGCTAATATGTCCCCAATCAAATTGCATAAATATTATACTAAATTCTATGTTATAGCTCTAGTTGTTGGACACGTATGCACATTTTTTTATTCAATGGAACAACAATTACAAAGGAGGAATTTCTTCTTATGTTATTTAAAAATATAACCAAGAAGAGAGATGTAAAAGAAAACATCTTCACACAATGCAGTCAACATTCATAACAAAACTATGAACAAATGTAGTATAGCTTCTGAAGAAACTAACTAGCTCAACAACTCTAGTAAGTATACATATACATCTCCATCCACAAACTTCATATACAAAATTATTTATATACATATACAATATATTAACTACTATGTCACTTACACAGGCTGAAGTTACAATAACAACAACAAATGCATACTCAATCCCATTCGAACCTCTCTGTCCCAACATCTACATTAATAGATAATGAGACAATTGATTGAGTGAGATGCAATAAAAAATGCACTTACATATATAGACATTGCCTAAATGGTATCATCCAAACCACCACCAACAACATTGTACAATGTACCATTAGACAACCTATATTGCAATATGTACTTCCTGGCCTAACATAACTGCCATATGAAGTATACCTACAAAATAATCCAAGCAGTGTCTATATGCTACATGACTTTGAAGTGCATGGTAGGTTTACACTAAATGAAGACAATGTGGTCCTACATATCAGTTGAAGACAAAAAAATGTATAGAAAACAAGTTCATTTATGTTGTTCTAACTTATCTTTGGATTCACGGGTTGTGGTAAAATGGTTCTAACTTATCTTTGGCTTCATAGGTTGTCTATGTATGATGAGTTATCACATAGTGAGAGTGTGCATACCGTTTTGCAAATTATTGACATAGTTTTAGGTATTCTCTTGTAGATGACTATTTACAAGTGATTTGACACTTATGTAATTTCAGCCATTGGGAACTATACATATAACCACGTGTGCATTATAATGGAAACACTCCGCTCTTCATAAAATATATTCGGAGCCATGACATGTTTCTTTCAATATTGAGTGATTGTGCATAATAGAAATGCCGAATTTCCAAAGCATTGGAGATGGTTGAAAGTAGATGGGACAACAATTCTATTGTTTATTTTCTTCATGAATCAAACCTTACTTCTGGAAACACTCTGCTCTTCATAAAAGATATTGGGATCCATGACAGGCTGCTTTCAATATTGAGTGATTGTGCATAATAGCAATCCAAGATTTCGAAAGCATTGGAGATGGTTGAAAGTAGACGAGACAACAATTCTATTACTTATTTCCTTCAAGAATCAAACCTTACTTCAAATTTTCCACCTGTAAATTGATTTTGTTCATGGTCAGACGGTTGTTTACATCGTACTTGGCCTTCTTACCCTTTCTACTCTATTGGATCAGAATTTTGGGGTTAGAATTTTGCCACATGTAAATGCAAATACTAGCTTGCATTGATGGAATTAATATGCTCTCTGGATGATAGTTCATGGCTCAACATTATGTCCTTACTGTTCCTTTATTACCAAATATCATTGCTCCCACAAAGACCCCTTCGTAAATGTTGCAAAAGTGCCAACTAATTTCCCATGTGGATGCATGCACACAACTTTTTCGGCTAAAAATAGAATGTGCATGCATGCACACTACAGTGAACATGTTGGGTAACCGTGTGATCAATTTATGATCAGTTCATGTAACTATGTGATCTATTTTTTATCATTTCATGTAACTGTGTGATAGATGTTATATATACGAGCATACCCATAAAGGTGAGTGTGCAATACTGTCGAGTGCACTGTGTATGTGAGGAGAGGATGGTTGTATGTCGATGTTGGCTATTGTAATTCTCCCTTGAATAATAAGAATATCTGTTATCATTGCCCCGTGCTTTTTTCTCATATTGGGTTTCCACATAAATCACTGTGTCAATTGTGATTGTTGTTGTTCTTGGTTTAATATTGGTTTTATTTTGTTTGCTATTAGAATCTTGTTACATTTTTTCTTCCACTTCCTAACAAGTGGTATCAGAGCTCAGATTTGAAGGATCTAAGAGAAAATCAGATTGATGAATAGCAAAGTAGGTTAATCGATCTGAGCTGACTGGAGTGGATTGGCCAAGGATGAGTTTTATTACACTGTCGTAGGTTGTCCCTCTTACACAGTGCGACAATCGCAGGCACACTTGCAAAATTTTCAATTTTTGCACAGTGTCACAGGTAGTACATAGTACATAGTGCAAAAATTTGGAGAAATTGTCACAGGAAAATTGTCACAACCTATCCATATAAAACAGTGCGAGCATGTTGTCCTTGTCTAGTGTGCAACAATCCAAAAATTAAAGGTTTCTTATGAAATTCGAACCTTTTTTCATTATGCATAAGACATGGTATATTTAAATGAGTGGAGGATTATTAAATAAGTGGATAAATGCCTTTATTAAGTTATTAAGTGAGTGGAATATTATTAAACAAGAGGGGCTGCAAAGAAGAAAGTACCTGCCCCTAGAATATGTTCTCTTTGAATGGTTCGTTCGAATGTTGGAGGAGGCAATCATGCCTTCTTTCCCTTCCATAAGTACGCACATATGTTGTAAGATTCACATCCCATTTTAGTGGAGGGACTCCCACTTTCTTTCGTGCCTCGTTCTGTGGAACCAAAAATCCTTGAATGGTTCCATTGTTGCTCGACGTAGTTGCAACAACTATTTTCAGGTTGCAGATTACAGTGCTTAAGAAAACAACTACTACAAATAGACTAAATTGTCGTCTCATGTTTACAACAACAATAGAAACCTTTTGAGTGACAAACTAAAAGCTATTTTTTGATACAGTCATGATTATAGTTAACTTCAACTGCAGAGCAAATTCTTATCTGGTTGGATGGATAAAAGATGTTAAAATATGTATACAGATAACTTGTTTATATAATGTTTATGAAGACTCGGTTTTCAACCTGTTGGAGCATGCAACCAAATGAATAACAATTTAATTAAATATAGTAAAAGAAAAATTATTTATTTGAAATCATAGTCCACGTGTTAGTATCAAAGTGACATATGGACTTTCATGCAAAGAACCAAGTGTGGCATACTATTCTAATAGTCAGGGGAACTGGATATTCAGGTAGCCAACGCTTCCGCCATTACAAATCGAAATACGATTATTTACCTAGATTGAGATTCAAATCAAGTTGCAAAGCCAAACCCAAAAGTTGACTAAGAAAAAACACTACTCATAGAGTTTTTCTTGTTGAATAACCCCCACCTCGTTAAGCATCCATTCCAGATCAATAGACTATTTAATAGCCATCTTCAAAGCCCAATTCCAGACCGGAACCCCGAAGCAAAGGAGGGGACACCATAGGTATAAGCGGACACACAGGCATGAACAAAGACGTTTCAAAAGCCAATTTACCTTGAATCTGCACCAAAGCAAGCAGTTTCACCCGCTGCAAATTTAGGTCCAGATACAAATTCAAATCCAGTCAAAGAAGCAGACAATTCAACAACATCGTCGAAACATCCTCTATCAGTTTGGCTGCAGGAAGGAAGAAAGAAACTAAAGAACAATGTGTTTGTCCTTTACCTTCTTTTGTAACCGCACACATAAGTACATTCGTAAATAACATAACAATAAAGGTGATATTTTTTGTCATAGTAACCCACCCTCCTTATTAACCTATTTTTTGAGTCAAATTAAGACAGATGGCTTCGTACCAGATGCAGTTTTAGATGTATTTTAGTATGCTTTCATATTAGAACACTCTTAACAGGTATGTTGTTTTCCTCCTACAGAATGAATCCAAAATAAAATGCTCCAAAAGTGCAGAAGCTAAAAAGGAAAAGGATGATTCAAATCTTGATGTTGAACAAGGAAACCACACTTGGGAAGCCTGAAGTTAATCCAAAACAACATGAACAAAGTGTCAAGCCTCCAAATCCACCCAAAGACTACATCAATGTGATATCAAGGAGAGGCCAAGCTACTAATATCCATATTCTTCCCGAGAGGGTAAGTTCCCTATATATTTAATCATTAGGAAGAATTGTATAATTTTTATTCAAAACATAGATAAAAGTCAAGTCCTTGAGAACATAAATAACTAAGTCAATAGTTGAACGGTTGTTTCAAAACTGAGTACCTAGAATTCACTGCCTCTATATTCAAAGAGATATAAATCCTTTCAAATACCAAGAAATGATAGATGATTACAAAATGGTAAAACAACATTCTTCTAATTTTACTACTTAAGAGTCATTTTCTTACAAACAAAAGGAAAAAGAACATTAGTTATTGGCCGATGCAAAAAGATAAAGAATATCAATTCTTGGGTGATGAGTATGCCTCTATAAAAAAAAAATAGATTCATAGAATGTATATTGAGAAAGAATGGAATGCTCTATCCCTTTTAATATAATAGAGGGGGAATTCAAGTCCTAATTTCTCTGGTCCATATATATGGAAAATGTTGTTGATATCTTTGGTCTTCAACATGTGCTCTTTTCTTTGGTTCACATGGCTGAGAAATGGTGTTAAATAATGTCCCCATCCATCTCAACTTATGGAAGAGAAAAGCTCTCCCATGGTAGAGCGGTGGCTTCTGTAAGGCCTTGTTCCCAGTTGAGTAGCATAGCCTGCCATGAGTTGCTACTTGTGCAAAATATCATGCACAGAAAGAATGGAGTATTGCGAAATCCCCGGTTGGTTCCATCAAATCAAAACAAAAGGATTGGGTTAGAATTCCTATTGAAGGCTACATCATGCTCACGAGGCACTCGTTGTAGCTTGCTTATCAGGAAGAAGAGTATCTCCGAGATGTAGGGCCTGCAAGATACGCTTATCAGGTGGAAGAGTATCTATGAGATGGAGGACCTGCAAGATACTTATTGTTGGAGAAGGAATTGTAAGTCATTCAAATATTTCTCTATTTCATGTTAATTCTATTCCAGAAAACTCTGACTATATAAGGAGACAATTAATTTAAGAATATTTTAGTAATTTACCATATAGCTATCAAAATCTTTGTTGATTCAGATAAAAAAATTAGCATATTGAACGGATGAGGGAGGGATTCCCAGGATACACCAACAATTCCATGTGCAAGCAAGTCTGGGAGAAATCTTGGAGGATACACCAGCAATTCCGAGAGAAATAACCTGTGAATGGTGGAAAAACAAGCATGTTAGTATGGATCGGGTATGGACCAGCAACAACACGAACCGAGGATGGACCAGCAACAATAGAGGCTTAGGTAACAGACAAGAATAAATTTACAGACATAAGGTGTTTTCTAAAGGACGGAGAAGCAACACATTTTCATGGTGGTGTTGGCTTGCATGTTGGTGTAGGTGGCAGTAGCTGCAGATCAAGGAAAATCACCAAGGGCTATGAAATATGTATTACAAAAAACATTTAAAGTAAAGAAGTAATGCTAGCCTCATTACTAGCATTACTTTGTTAGGAAAAAAAACTACCTAATTGTGTGTGTGAAAAGTAAAGATAGACTAAGTTATTGTCCAACTTTTCCTCAGGAAGAGGCCAAATAAGAGTGAAAAATCAAAACTTAGGATAAAGTGAATGAAATTGCAACTTAAAGCATATGAATTACATGAAACATTGGGTTAAAACAATGAGAGGCCATTGGTTTCCGTGCCAAATTAATAGGTAGACTAAAAATCGATTACTAATAGTCTCCAACCTGAAGGGTAGGGACTAATAATTGGAGGATGCTTAGGTGGTATATTTTATAAAGAATCATTTTAATTCATGGGAGGATTCCTTATAAAATATATGTGAGGTGTACACTTTTATATATTATTAAAAGGTTCTTGGATTAAACCTTTTAATTATTGCTTGGGGTTCAACCTTGAGTAAGATAATTCTTCCATATTAAGGTTTAGGATTATAAGTTTGGTTTGAACGATTTGTGCTAATGGAAAAAGTGCAGAGTTCAAAGTTTGAGGTGGAGAAATTAAATGGAAAAAATAACTTTGAGTTATGGAACCTTAATATGTGAGATGTGATAGTACAACAAGGAAACAACAAGAGTGGTGATGGTTGAGTCACCGCGAAAGAAAAAAAAAAGGTATTTACCTTGGAGTTATAAAAATTATTGATTGCATGTAAATGGGAATACATTTGTAAGACCTGGATAAGCATGTGTACCCTTGGTTTATTGGGTCACCTATGAAAAATCTAGACATAGATTTAGGTAGATTGAATATGTGGGGGGCATGTATGTTGGGTTAGCCTTAACTCAGTGAAAGAGTTAATGAGTTAAATCTGTTTTTTAGGTCAAAGCAGGTGATTTTTCAGTCCATGTTTTTTGGGTATCCCGTGGTATTGTGTCCATGGATTGCAAGTAATGAAGCCTATAAAAGGCTTGGTGAGCTCCATTGTAAATGAGACTGGAGGTAAGTCGTGAAGGCTTACTTGGTCGGCTTAGATGGATTTGGTCAAGGGAATGTCCGTGTTAAGGTGGAACACTGAGACTCCAGTGTAAAGTCCTTGGAGGTGAGTGGAAAAGGTTCACTTGGATTTGGTCAAAGTTGTTCGAATGCAAAGTTTGAGGAGCAGTGTGTCCAAGTTACAAAAGGTGGGTCTGTAGAAAGGCTAATGTGTTGGCAGGTCAATCAAGTGTTTGAGAATATATGATGAAGGTAGGTTCATATCCATAGAACTTGGAAAGTACTGCAAGGAAGCTAGGATCGAATAGGCATGTTCATTAATGCCACGTTGTAGCAATAGTTGTAGACAAAATAAGTTGTGTTATCTGGTAACTCGATCACCATCTATTGTGAGATACTGGAATATTTTGGAAGAGGTATGAACTGGTCAATTGGTGATTACTCAAATGTGAAATTATTTGGTTGTGATGCTTATGTTTTTATCAACATTCTATGTAAGACCCAGATCAAACAGGTAGATCTTTGATATGGTGATGATGTTAAGGGATGAAGAATGTGGGATCATATTGCCCATAGAATCATCATGGACAAAGATGCAATGTTTGATGAATCTCCTTTTATAAAATCAAACATAGTAAAAGATGAAAGGTTCAAAGCATCACTGGTAGCAGAAAGGTATTTGGAAGGTATTGATTTCCATAAAAGTTTCTCACCAATTGTTAAAAGAATGTTTCTATTCATGTTGTGTTAGCACTAGTTGTGTTACTTGATATTGAGTTAGTACAACTAGATATTAAAATTGTTTTACATGGATATTTTTGGAAAAGGGATGTATATGGAACAACCAAAAAGGTTAGTTCAAAATTGCAACAAAAGATTTGTTTGCAAACTCGGTAATCATTGTATGGCCTGAAGCATGTGAGGCAAATGGTACAAGATGTTTGATTCCTTCATGGTAAGATAAATTTTACAAGAAGCGATTATAACCATTGTGTTTATGGTATATTTATTATCTTGGCGTTAAATGTTATGCTTGTAGCAAGAACAAGCATGTTTGAGATCAATAGGTTGGCTCAGTTGGTTAGGATGTTTGATATGAAGGATCTGGGAGCAGCAAAATAAATCTTGGGCATGGAAATAGACAAAGACATGAAATATGGTAAGCTTGGTTATCACAACAGAAGTATGTGGTGAAGATACTTAGGAAATTCAGTATGAATAATATGAAACCAGTAAAATCCCTTTGGCTTTCCATTGCAATCTTTCTTCAGGTTTATGTCCTAACTGATGAAGAAGAAACGTCTCGAGTATTATATGCTAGTAGGAAGTTTGATGATTGCGATGGAAAATGGTGAGCATTTCACATGCAGTTGGTGTTGTCAGTAGACATATGGAAAAACCAGGTGAAGAGCATGGAAATGAGTGCTTCAAACACAAAAGAACAAGTATCAACTATAGTGGTTGCAGTGATTTAGCTTGTGGTTATGATTCATGAGATTTGGACAAGAGGAGAACTACCTCAGGTTATGTCTTGCAAGAATGCAAGGATCTATTGGGTAAGTTTGGACAGGTATAGGATGTGGTGTTCTGTGGTGGTCAAAGTTTTGTGCATTTGACTAAAGGTCCAACATATCAAAATGGACAAGTGCATCGGTTTCTTAGACAGGTTATTGATGGAGGCAGAATGGTCCATACTGGAGAGATCATTGATGGAGGCAGAATGGTCCATACTAGAGGGAATTGTGCAGACATGTTCACGTAATAGTATTGTTAGAGAAGTTGTGGAGTTTTGATGGTGATTGGCTTCTCTTGGCTTGCAGAAAAGGTGATGAATTAATTCGGGCATGATATATCAGGTAAATTGTTGTCAAGGTGGAGATTGTTGAAAAAGTGCCAACTAATTTCCCATGTGGATGCATGCATGCAACTTTTTCGGATAAAAATAGAATGTGCATGCATGCACACTACACTGAACATGTTGTGTAACCCTGTGATCAATTTATTATCAATTTATGTAACTATGTGATCTATTTATGATCAGTTCGTGTAACTATGTGATATATGTTATATATACAAGCATACCCATAGAGGTGAGTGTGCAATGTAGTGAGATCCATAGTGGTGAGTGCACTGTGTATGTGAGGAGAGGATGGTTGTATGTTGATGTTGGCTATTGTAATTCTTGCTTGAATAATAAGAATATCCATTATCATTGCCCCGTGGTTTTTTCCTGTATTAGGTTTCCACATAAATCAATGTGTCAATTGTGATTGTTTCCACATAAATCATTGTGTCAATTATGATTGTTGTTGTGCCTAACAGTAAATATCTCAAACTGTGATCAAATTGAAGGATCTGTCCTCTACTCAACAGTTCTTATGAACATGGATATCAAGCTGGTAACAGTTCTTATGAACATGGATATCAAGCTGGTAACCAGTTTATTCTACGTGGCCTTTACTTGCATAAATTGGCTTGCTATTGCATGCATCGATTTATATTTACAGACCCCAGGATCACATGTTGGTCCATGTTAGAAAAAATTATATGAAGTGCACTGATCTCCATTTCTAATTCATTTCAAACATCGTGGAAGATTTTCAATTCTATTTCTATCATTCTGAGTTTAGGTTCATGTCCTTTTCATGCATTGCTCATCTATGGTACACTGTAATCGAAGCAATGAAGCAATAAAATACAAACCGATTTGAGAGCCTTATATCTTGTCTTCTATAACATTAGAAAATTTGACGAACTTTTTGATGGGTATATATACTAAACCAAAAGTTGTCCCTCTATCCATAAAATTGATGTTTATTCCAAAACGTTGCTTACCACTCTCTCTACTCTAAAATTTCTCCATCTATAAAATTGATGTGAATTCCACAGCGTTGTTTACAAGTCCATCTACTCCATTGTATACAGATTTTCTTCTTGTTATGACTGTAAAACAGAATGAGTGCATTAATATGAGTGCTCAGATTCATAGTCTAGGGTTTAGTGAAGTAGGTCATTTATAGTCTAGGGTTGAGTGAAGTAGGTTGTGTAGATTTTAACTTTGTACAATATTTATTGCAAACAGATTTTTAGTAAAAGAACAGAAAATATATAATAGTAAATACAAACATTGTATAGAGATTTTTCCCCTGGAAACCCAAACCAATAAAACCAGCATATTCTATATTCTTTCATAGTGATACATTGTTTACAATACAATATACATATAGGAGCCAGCAACATCCAAAACCCTAACCCAATGACCTGGATTAGTCAACAACCCTAATACCCTCTACATTACTACTAGTGCAAAAAATATAACACATACCCAAGAGATTCAAGACATAGTTTTTTGTTGTATAAACACATACTTGCCTTTCACAGGTTTCTCCAAAATTGAATCAATTTATAAGAAGGAAATATATATTAACATCATTAAACAATTGGTAAATCTAATGTAGAAATTTTTTTATCAAATGAAGAGTTATCATTAAATCCATATAATTCATTTTGTATATAAAATTTGTTTATTGTATAATATTGTTTTACAAATATTAGTCATGACAGTGTTACAACAATAGATCTCATAAAACAAGCATGGAATCCATACCAAGATGTGATGATGTAGCTTCTCAAGGACATTAGATTGGATTGCAAATTTCTTCCATCCAATAGATATGGATTAAAGTCAACCTTTAAAGTGGGTTGATTTTGATCCATAATCATGAACTGAATCTGCAATAGAAATAAAGATTGTGTTTATCATTGAATAAGTTTTGAGATGAAAATAATAAATCATGAGATGAATTTTGTGAAAGAAATTGGCAAAATGTTTACCTACCTCCTTAAATTCAGAAGGATAGGATATGTATATCTGGGTAGATTTTACCAGTCAAATAGTTAAACAAAAAAAATCTCTTGTTCCACAAACAAGAAATTCTCATACACCAATTTAATCTCTCACTTGACAATGACCTTAAAACTAAAAAATATTATAATTCCTAAGTTTATAAACATACAAACAAACAGGATTACTTTACAACTCCTCCACTCATCCTATACTCTATATAGCGTTAGAATTTATGAGTCAACAATATATAATCTATGTGCATCCTTCTGGGTTGCAACTGCCAGTGTAACAAATGCACTCGCTTGTTTGAATGCACAACTAACCTGCAGCATGAAGCTGAACCGTATACTAATGAATTTAGATGTGATGTGATAATACTCATGTATAAATATGCTTTGGACGATATCATACATGATCGTGGGCTTGATGATCTTCTAGATCAGCTTAAATTTTCAGCGATTTGGAGTGAGTTTGTGTGGAGGTTGTTTTAGAGCAGGAGTATGATCATAGGAATCATAATCTCGAGTCTCAAATTCTGCATCACTTACTGGCTCGCCTCCTCCTTTCGAAGTTGATTGTGATCTCCACATAACTTCATTCTGCACCTCCATAGTATTTTCGTTTTTCTCACTGGTTTTGGTTTTATTGAGAGGGGACGTTGCTGCTTTTGCACCAACAGCTGCAGACGAGTATTTACTGGATGCAGCCTCCTGCAAAAATTAGAGGGTAAGATGAGTTCCAATGCTCATTTCATTCCTTCATTTCACTCTGAGAAACTAGGTACTCTACAATCTAAAATAAAAATCCTACCACCAAAAAATCAGAACTTGAATAGCTAAAAAAAAAAATAGTGTAGATATATTTGAAAGAGTTATCTATACAAAGAATCATACAAATGTTAAAATTTACTTTTAGAATTTTTTTTTATGACTTTTAATAAACAAACCTAGAGTTAAAATTCATCTATCTTAATTGATAAATATCAAGATCTTTAACCAACAATGCTTATACCTTTGGGTTTTCAAGGTGCATATTTGATAATTTTCCAATCTTAGAGCAATAAACACCTGCTCTACATCAACATCCCAAAAAATTAAATTCAAAATGAAATATTCAGCCAGGGGAGTATAGTTCCAATAGCAAGCATAGATAATTGCAGCTAGTGAAACTAGGAGCATCGCAGGTGGTGTGATCCATCTCGATTCTCAAGCATTGGATGAATTGAATATGGACAGTAATCAAAACCTATCTGAACCAGGTTTTGATATAACATTGAAGATGCATATCTTGGTAACAAAACTAAAGCTTAATCACCTTTGGAAACAGATCATACCAATGGGTCTACGCTAGTATACATCTATATATTCTCGTGCAATTGTATCGATCTATCCAGGAACCTGTAATGCAAAATATCTATTGCAAATCTCATATTTGATAAGCTGATCTGCAGTCTTTCCTGGCCATAAAAGGCACGTCCTTCTTTACTATCAGAGTACAGAAACCATGAGTAAAAGCAGAATCAGCCATATACCTGGGTATGGATTACTTAAGAAGACAGCTAGCACCATCAAAAAGCCAACAAAGATGACTCCAGTTAAGGCAAGTCCAGTACTCCCAATCTTCGTTTCTGTCATTGAGCTGGGCATCATAAATTCTCTTATTAGTATTATTCTCACTGTATATTATTTTCATTCCATAGCTTCAGAGAGCCAACTAACCAGCCTTTCATTTTATATTCTGTAGGCTCTTAGTTTTCTTATATAAATCCCAAACAAAAGCAGAGGGAGAGCTTTCGGTATACTGTTGCCCATGTAGCATTCTCTGTCAACTAATTTACAGTGTTAGTGAGAGATGGTGTTAGGGAATAGTGTTGATCATGGCTATGGACCCCGAAAGTGCAGGCATTATTCAGTCTCCTGTATGTATCCGCTTTCTCTCTACTATCCTGCACACAGAAAGACCAATATGCTGGGCGTTATCATCCTCATCAGTCTTCTGATCTAACTGTTATTGGCATAAATGCCACTGTTATTGGCATAAATGCCATGGGTCCACTGGTTGATCCCAAGCCAATGTGATATACACACATTTACATATTTTTACATTTTTTAAAAGTACATGAAGCACGATACATGGATCAAATCATGAATGTAAAGCATGATCTAGTCCATAATTCACAGTTAGAACAGGTGAATATTTTCAAAAATAATATCACTCAAATTGTCCTCTAACTTTGAAAAGGTGATATAAGAATACTGTTTCAACAATTATTTTCTGAAAAACATGAGGCAGCCTTATTAAAGGCTATATTCACTTAGTATTTGGAAGAGGAACATATCCACCTTTTTTCCAGGAATGACGTTTCCATGAGTGAGTGGTGGTACTTTTCATGTAATATACTATTTAACTGATCATGACATTGGCATAGTTATTGGTAGTTCATGTCTTACTTTTAGAACTTATAGTTTATTTCCTCAACTTTGTTACCCTTATAATGATAGTCTTACCACATATTCACAGTACACACTATGGTATTCCCACAAATAGACATATTTATCATCATGAGCTTCCTCCTATTTTTGTCATCATTGAAATTGTCGATCTGGAGTGCACTAAACCACTAGCCATAGCCAATTGCTTTAGTGCCAATTTTTCCTTTGAAATGCAATAAACCACTCAAGTGCTTTAGTCTCAATTTTTCTTCAAACATTGAGATCAAACTTCAACTTAAAATGTTTTTTATTTCCCAACCAACCATATACATAAAGGGGATATTCAAGTCATAAAGTGGGAATCAAAAATTAATGGTAGATATATTTATGTAATTTTTTAAGGTGATTTATTAGTTTAATATGGATTGGAAACATAAATATAATAATGAAAGTAGACTATTATAATGAAAATTGAGTTTCATTAATAAGTTAAATGGTGAAAAACATTGCAATATATAGGAATACAAAATGATTAGAATGGTGGTAGTTTATCTTTGACAAAAGATGCAAGAGACATCAAAACTATGTTTTGTAATGATGTCATCAAAACCTTAGAAGAAAAAACCTAAAATGAAAGAACCCTAACCGAAGTAGGATTAGGGTTCAACTAGAACATTGAGGTTGATGACTCTTAGCTGTCCAAAAAAAAAGGTAGTAGCAACATTGTTGAGATCATAACTTTTTGGTCACTACTTCGTTTGGGGTCTTATTTGTCTCATTGGAAAGAAAATTACAAGGATAAATTAGGTCCATTGTCTTTGCATGTAAATGGTTGGGGGGCCAAAAATGCATGGGAAGGAACCAAAAAATGCATCTAAAAATCATGACCCAAAAATTACCAATATCGAGACCATGTTTGAGATGGCCCTAGTTGGCCAACTTGGTCAGCCCTTTCCCTTGAGTAGTAACGGTCACCATTGCATCAAGTTCCTATACCATATGGGGAAACTTCTATTGGATTTGGTTCCTAGTAAACATGTTGGTAAACCACTTTCCCTGGTGATGAAGTTGCCTTTCTTTGAGAACTAGATAAAGTTTTATTTCATGCTAGTGGGTGCTCTTCATCTTGGAGTCCAAGATGATAGAATTTTGCTTGCTCAATGTAGTAAGGTTTGAGTTATATAGTGTCCAGACACTCCACCACCTCCAAGGTGTCCAATAAAGGAATAAATTGTGGCTAAAACAACTCCACATTAAAGACAAGGTGACTAAATCAAGAAAGTGTGGAAGATTGAATTCAAAGGCATTCTCACCCACAAATTTGGTGATAGTGTAAGGCCAATATCTGAGTGGTTTGAGCTTCCTATGGGTGCCTTTGAGACACTCTTTATATGAGTGAAACCATACCTTATCACCAACCTAAAACTTGTTATAAAAATAGGTGTGCTCATTTCACCATAGACAATATAGCAATATTGTCACCCAACCATAGGCCGAAGCCACCCCTGAGCACCTTAACCTTGACAGAGAAAACAATTTTGGAAGAAAACCCTAGAACCAATAGCCAACCAAGGTAGCGTACCTCTCTCCAGAGCTAGTGTACCAGGCATAAATTCCAAACCATAACCAAAGAGAAATTCCAAGCCAAAACTGAAATTTCCAGTTGCAGCAGTTGCAGCTGCAGCTCCTCTCCAAATTTGCGCACCACTGGTCTTATGCAGTTGTGAGGGTGAGAGTGATAAGTGAGCTCTAGAACTCTCTTATTTATAGTCCTCCAAGTGACCTAACTGGGCCAACTTCTACTCCTGGAGGATAATAACTTAATAGTACATTTTCTCTTGAGTCGACTTGTCTTCTAGGGTTCTTATCCAACCGTTTAGGGTTTCTCTTGCTTCCCGAAATATTATAGTATCGTCAGGGTTACATGTAGAGGTTAATACCTCCCACAACTACCATAATATCAACACTCCCTCCTATCTAGGGAGGTATTCAAGGGAATGGTCTTGCGCACAAGCATACCATTCAACCGATAGCATCATCATAGCCACACATGATATCTCATGGTTAAATCATGAGCACCATCATCACTATTAGTATCATATGATAGCATCAACTACATCATCTCTCGAAGCCATACTCCATCTGGGTAATTGGGCATGATGTTGAATAAGTCACTCACTCCACAGAGTGATACAAGAACCATTCTTCTAATCTGGACATATGTCCTAGAAGAATAATTGTTCCAACAGATGTTGGAAGCCGCGCCATGGGCTACAAGGACTATTCTTCTAATTCGGACATATGTCCTAGAAGAATGGTTGTCCTGGACCATTTTCCACAGGGAGAATGTTTATCCATCAGCATATTGACTATCCATCTAGTTGGTAATCATCTCCAACACTAGTGATAGTCTCAATGGAAATCAGAACAATGCCATCCAATAGAACAAAACTATGTCTATCCATAGTAGTACACAATTACTACCCAGTGGTACACAACCACTCTTAGTAGCACACTGTTACTAACCAGTGACACACAATCACTCTCAGTGGATCACATCCACCACAATAGCAAACAACTAATGTCCAGAGACATACAGTCTCCACAACAATCATATCATCTAATATCAACCTGCATAAAACAATATCATGATATAAATTGAGTCATCTAGTCCATTCTTCCACTCACATCTGTGAGATCTAGAAGAGCATCTTCCCTCAGAAGGTAAAACATCATCCATGGGCTATATGGACTATTCTTCCCAAGCATAGAAAAATAATTGTCCCTTATTTTTTAGCCTGGACCATTCACCTAACTAGGCCATTCCTCCGACACTAATCATAGTGCAACCTGGAGAGAATGAATCTGCCCTAAAGAATGGTTGTCCTTGATTCTTGAACCTGTATGATTCACCTAACTACGCCATTCCTCTGACACTAATCACAGTGCAACCTAGGGAGAATGGGTCTGCCCTAAGGAATGACTCTCTGGACCATTTCCTATGGAAATGAATGTCCTGCACCAACCTCCAAAATAGACCATTCTTCAAAACTACTCACAACTGTGAACTTCGAAAGAATGATTTCCTGGTGAGGTAGACCATTCTACTTGACCACTACTCAGAGTTACTGTCAAGAAGAATGAATGTCCTAGACCATTCACCCACACTGGCCACAAGAGGAATCATTGTCTATGGTACATCAACAATCTATCGGGCCATTTTCATTACAAAAATGATTTTCCGATCTGGACCATTTTCTGAACTGGAAAATGCTTGTCTATCAGAAATATCGAACCACTTCAAGAACTAGAAAGGAACTATCCATCCTGGACCATTTTCCGAACTGGAAAATGACTATCCATAAATCAATAACATATCATTGATCCCTCCTAACCTGGGAGTAATCACTTCCTTTTCCAATAATAAAGTCATCTCCGCGAGCCCTAGCTTGTCTCTTAACTACGCAAACTTTTCATCTTGGACAGAGGATTTCCCAAAATATATGTTATCTGCTCATCTGTGGAGACATATTGGAGAACCATTTCTCTCTTCTAGACTTTATCACGGAGGATATGATTCTTGATCTCAATGTACTTCAGCATGTCATGGAACACTAGATTCTTTGAAAGCTTCACATAGATTTGATCATTACAATATATCATGGTTGAATTAACACCTGATCAGAAATCAACTTATTTCTTTTGTACAAGCATCACAAGCTACAATATACTTTTCTTTTGTAGTGTTGATTGAAACAGAATTATTGTTTCCTACTGTCTCATGACATCGTGGAAAATCTCAGACTGAAACATATCCAAGTAGCACTTCTCCTGTCATCTGCACTCCTTGCCTAATCTGAATTGATAAGTCCACGCATATGTATATCATAACTCAAACGTCCCACAAGGAAAATATTCGGCTGAGTATTCTCCAAATGCATTAATGGTCCAGTCAATTATTGATACAGAGACGGGTCTACTAGATTAGATTCTCTCAACTTCTTCAACTCTGTCATCATGGGATTTTTCCATGGATTAGAAATCCATCATCCCGAAATTCTGAGTAATCATTCTGATACACTATCTTTGTCATAGAAATTTTTCACCACACTTTTGTGGTATATGAGATACTCTGCATCAAGTTGCTTGAATCCATACAAGGTCTTCTTATATCTACATGCATGGGTCTCTTTCTGGTATAAGCTTCTTTCTCAATTTTCTTTATTGGGAAGAACAGTCTTTTACATGTAAATTCCAATCCATGGATACTACAAGAGGTATATCTAGTTTACTCGAACAAGTTGTCGTCATAGTGTTCTCCCTCCTTCTGGAAGAACCTTTGAATCTTGCAATTCTTCCATTCATAAGTCTTTTTCACATTTTCTTACATACATTGTTCTTCATCGCAACTTCCATTTCTTCTGGCTGATTTCTTTCAGTGGGTTCAAACCAAGCTGGTAGTCTTCTGATTCTCGATATAATAATTGGTTCTTCTGGATTTTATTTCTTTCTTGGAATCTTCATGTTCTTCCTCATGTTCCTCTTTAGCTTTTGGTTTCATGGAATCTTCTATAGATTCCATTCCCTTCCTTTATAAATATTCCAACTTCTTCCTTTCATTATAGGAATATGGATGTAGATGGTCAACTAAGGACACTTAAGAATTCTTTTCGACGAAGAATTCTTCTAGAGTCAAATTGAACACGTGTTGTTTATCATGGTTGCTACTTCTAATGAAGAAGATGGACATATACTTCATAGTCTTCATGAGTTCTTTAATGGATCACATCATTTAGTATTAGCTCCCTCCTAATCCTAGCTTCATGCTTCAATGAGAAATATGCATGCTCTTCTTTTGGAATTATGCAATCAACTCCCTCCATTTGAGAGAGTCCATGCTTCCGTCTGCATCCTTTTTTCTTTTTGTAAAGTGTCACAAGTCTATTCTAGTTTCCTCTTGATTACTGACTTTTTTCTGGTTTGAGTCCTTTTGGATCTCTTCAAATTTGATTATGATTTTGGCCTATTTGGTAGTTGTTACTTATATAATAAATTCCTCAGGAATTTGTCACAAAATATTGTCAATGTACTTCATCTTTTTTATGTACATTACTTGAATTGTAGTCATCGTAATAGAAATCCTTATTTTGTTATTCTTCCATAGGTATTGTTTCACTGGCCATCTTACCTTCTAAGAAATATATACACATGATATGTACAGGAACTATGTAAACATGTTATGTACAAGAATATTGTTACCTTGACTAGAAGAAGAAGTTCGCTTTATCCTGCTCGGCTTTCTTTGAGGTTTCCCTTTGTTCGGAAACTATTGCTTTGTTTGTTCCCTTCTGTTGGGTTTTATGTCTCTACTTTACTACTTAGGATTATTTATGGGTTATTTTGATCCTACCTCACTATCATTGATTGACCCGATTCATATTTAATAAGCTCCCAAAAAAATCCCTCTAAAACTATCGGCCCCTCTGGTAGAATGGAAGGTAACACAACACACAGAGTGTACTATGCAGTCTCACCCAAGATAGCTCTATGGGTAGCTGTAATACTCAGGTGTTTTCAACCTTAGAATGAGTGGAGATTTGCAGTTGTATCTTGTAATCTTTATTTATTCAGTCTAACATATGAGTATAACATTCAATCTATTCATGCATGTGAAATACCAGATCTAACTAGTTAATTCATTCATCTAACATTCACCATTTAACAACAATAAAGACACATACATTCATTCACATAACAAAGGTGTTATCATGGTTCACACCCTCCTGGGATACATCCACAAAGATCTGACTCTCAAGCTCTTTATTATGGTTCAATAATATGTTACGCCATGCGTGGTTACAATCTTAGATCTTACTCTCTCCAATAGGCTCCTCAATCCTTATGAAGCTGACTAGATCACACCAAGCTCATCAACCTCCGAACTAACCCTTGGGATTGAGTCACTCACTGCCTCCCTAGCTCACCAGCTTACTGAGTAGTACAGTTCTTACAAATCTCTTTTCCTTGGTCCATCGACCCTCTCTTCCTCTAAGTACTACCTATTTATATTCTTGTCTCATCAACCATTACAATACATTACAAAAACCCTAACCCTGGCGTCATTAGGTCTTCCTTGCATGCGTGCCTCACCTGCTTCCCTTACACATGTTGTTTTTCCTTCCAGATGTCCTTTCCTCCTTTTATGCTTCTCTTCCCAAAAATATCCTTTTCTCCTAACCAGGTATGCATCCAACAAGCCCCCAAAATTGACACGTGGCTTGTCCCGAGCCACCTAAAATTTGTGCGCTTATTCAACAACTCCTACGAGAGTCTGGAACTTCTCTCTAAGTTCCCTTGCTTGTGTTTGAACCTGCATTGTATTTTCTCTGAGTGCATCCAATACTTGCACTGTAATCTCCTCGTTGATCATCTCTGGGCACTCTACCTGAGTTTGTGCCATGTTCTTCTTTGCCTCTTCTGCCTACGCAATAACCTTCTCTTCCATCTCTTGGAGAGGTTCCATTTGAGCTTATTGATCCTTCTGTTGTGTCTACATGACTATGATTTCTTCTTCCAGCTTCTTCATATCATGTACTCCTTTGAGGTGCTCAGTGATATGCATCGTCTTCTGACTCTTCTTGAGGTATTGGATAGATGCGCTTATCTTTGCCTCTTCCTGGTCCCACTACTGGACCTGTTGATCCTCCTCCAGCTTTGTCCATAGTTGTTCTTCTTTATCAAACAAGTCGACAACTACGCTGACTTGTCATTCCATTTCCTCCATCTGCCCTGTTTCTTCCTACTTCCTTTTTTCCTTTACCTCCGGGGGAGTGGTAGGGATGAGTTATTCCAAGAGGTTCTCGATCTCATGCCTATATTGATCAATTGTTTACACAATCTAATCAATTTTCTGCATCGTTGTGGGCTCTGTTGTTTGCGCGCTCTTTGGGATTCTGTCATAGGCTACAGCCAATCCCTACTCGATCTTATCTGTGCGATATTTCTCGTCTTTGGTCTCGAGATTGACCTACTCGAGCACCAACTCTAACTCTTCTCTGTTGTCCTTCATCTTCTGCACTTTTGTTGATTATGTGCATGCGCGTGACTAGACCTCATGCGCGAAGCTGACTTGTAGTTTATATAAAGCCTTGTTTGGTATCTGCCCCATTACCAACTATATTTGTGCGAGATATTTCAATGGGGTCTGGCCTAAAATTTCATCCATGCGCAACATGTTGGGTGTAACATGAAAAGTCGATCTCGCCTGTGGTATTGTCTGGATCATATCCTGCTCGCTCAACACAGCCTTGGCTCCTACTTGTGATGTTGTGGGGATTGACTCTATTTCTCTGCATGCCCTCTACATTTCTCTAATCAGCTCTAGGAGATGCCTCATGTCGACCAACTCTTCCTGGATCTTGTCCCTTTGGTGGTGAGCTTCTTCAAAATCCTTCGTTGTTCGGTCCTGAACCATTTGAGCCATGAGGTTTGTGTCGTCCTCAGTGATTGTATATTTCGGTGGCATTTTGTGCGCCTTATATTTCTTCCACGCACCCCCAGTGTGTATGATTGGCCTCTTAGTATGGCCTTATTCTTGTTGAGTAGAACTTGATGTGGTCCCCTGTGTTGTCTCAATCTATTTTTCATGTTCCTACAGTGATTGTGTGTTGTTCTTCTTTCCCGCTTGGGTACCTTTCTTGGGCACATCCCCTTTCTTTTGTTGCGCTAACTTCTATCCTGGATTTGGCTTCTTGGGCATTGTTTTGTCTCCTGCATGTGTCTATTCTTTCCCTGCATCAGCCTCCTTATCCGTGGACATCTCTTGATTCAGAACTGGAACTCTCTAGTCATCTTACCAATCCTTGATGGCCATATCTATGTCTTCTTCCTTGATGCAATATCGCAGTTTTAGCCATTCCTTCTTGTGATCCTTTCGTGCTTGGATCCATACTGCATTCCTAGATGCTTTAAAGTTGGTTATGCCCTGATATTGCGTGACCACTTCTTCTATAGCGGGAAAACCCCCCTATGGAATACACTAGGCTTCAACTTGTAGGCAGATCTAACCATCTAAAAGTCTCCTACTCTTTAGACTATCCCAAATATACCCCACATTCACACAAGAAATACAAAGTAAAAAGATACGGTAGCTCTACTTTAAACACCGCGTCTGGTGTCGATCCTTTCGCGTTCGATTGCTCCTCAACTACAAGTCTCCTCCCAAGGCTGACCTGCATTCACAAAAAGACAAAAAAGAAACTATGAACATGTATCTCATATATGAAATAGTGGGTTAGATATCAGTTATAAAAAATAAATCAAACATAAAGATTGAACACATCATATTGTGGGATAGAAAAAGTATTCCTTTTATTAATATCACAAAGTTTACTTACAATGAGATCGGTGACTGCTCCTCGAACCTGGTCCAGGATCCTCTTCACCAAGATCCAACTGCGCTTCCACGTATCTTTCGCCTCTCACACTTCTCTATAGGGAAATGGCATAGGCTAATAATGGAGGAAAAAGGCAAGAATGGACAATTCTGGCTCAAAATTTACAAGGTGGTTGCAAATTCTTGGGGCAAGGAGGGGATGTGAAATGGACATAGTTTCATTGTTCTTATGCTTCTCTTAGGAATGAGACCCCAACACCTCCTTTTATATGACAAAATGATGGTTATTCGGTTGGGTGACAGGCTATAGGTGGTGGGATAGTCGGAAAACTACCCAATAGCCCATAATCTCAACAAATTCCTTGCAACTTTTTATTTTTTGCAACATTTGTGGGTATACGCGGGTTGTAATGGTGCAACTAGTGTAT
The DNA here is from genome assembly GCA_009831015.1 of Picea engelmannii. NCBI lineage: Eukaryota > Viridiplantae > Streptophyta > Pinopsida > Pinales > Pinaceae > Picea > Picea engelmannii. Next base: position 218,019 of record ML785067.1, read on the forward strand.
GTACATGAGCTGTAGTGGTGCAAAAAGCGTGTGTATGTAGGTAGTAGTGGTGCAAGGCGCATACATCTTCAAAAATATGTTTTTTAAGAAGAGATGCTCAGTGATGGCTTGGAAAAAATAGTAAGTAAGAGGGCCAAATGCTAGGTGTGCATGTATGGTGCAATTTAGGGTTATAACAACTTCTGGTGTAACCCACCAAGTGTTGGAAATGATTTCCCGGATGTCGTTGCAATGCCCTACAAATATGCCTGCATTTTCACTTTTGTTTTTGGGGTCTAAAGTGCTCCCCAATGATAGGTATCATGCAGCATGACAATGAGTGGATCGCTTTCAAAAGTATGTATATTTAGGCTCCCTCCATCTGACCAAGGTGATCAGGATGAGTAGCCAAGAGTAGTGGAACTCTGTCTCCAGGTCATGCGTGTCCTTGCAGTCTTCAAAGAACAGATTCAATAAGTATCGGGCCCAACTAAGTATAGTGTCCTCCGCACACTGTGTTGCAGTTGCGACAACCCCAGCAGGGACTTCCTCCTTGCGACACTTCCTAAGAAACTTATGCACCATGAGTTTTGTGGCCAACCTTGTTTTTGTGTCACTGATGCACTTAATGATGATTCTACACGACCCTCTTTATGTGTCATACATCTTCGTCATTTCCTAGGCCAGTGCCTTATCCTTCGTTTTGTCATCAAGGAACTGCGCGGGTGTCTCCCCCCAAGATGGAAGCCCTATATTATACACAATGAGCTCTATGTCTATCGAGATTGTCTCTTCCACCCATAGTTATCCTTCATGGGTAACTTCCATCATCTTCTTGACACAGTTGTTTACGTCAGGACCCCTTCCAAATGAAGTGTGGGATCTCCAACAGGCTTAGAATCTCCGTGTTGGCTAGTCCGACTGCCCACTGCTTCAGTTGGACTATTGGTTCACTGAAGGGCCCTATCACGACAGTATCTAGGTAAACTTTCTTTGAAAACTCCATAAAATTGTCCATGTCGGTCACATCATGATCTGAGTACCGTAGTTTTTCCATGAAGCCTAACAGGTTAGCTGCGACATGCACCCCTTCCGAAATGCGTGGTAAGACTATGGTTGTTATAGCCTGCCTACGCAGTGATATTGCTATTGATTATTTTCCCTTCCAATGTGGTGGCTGGCTCAAGGTTCCAAACTCCATTGTTCTCTCCTCTGTATATGTCTATGCCTGGTTGGTGAAATCTTCTACTATGCCCTCCTGTGGCTACTTTGACACTGTTGTGTGTGACCTTTCTGGCGCGACCACATATGTCTGGTTTGGGATCATCCCATTAACCCTCGGGGCTCATTCAGGGTTTTTCAGAGCATGGAGGATTGCTTGTGTCCTTGGAGTGCATGTGAACATTCTATTTTCGACACGCTACTTCTTCTTTCACTGGTTTCTTCCTTTTGATGCTTGGCACAGTAACCCTTCTATTGCTGTACGTGGTCCTTTTTTTTAAGTTCTAGGAGGTTGTCTGTCCTTATACAGCTTCAGTAGACTCCCATTGATCATACCTCTAAGTTTTTTCCCTCCCAAGTCCTTCAACTATATAGCTCCCCCGTCTGTGACCGTCTGTACTTCATATGGTCCCAACCAATGCATTCTAAGTTTTCTTGGGTGTCAAAGAGATTTATTGTCGTAAACCAAGACTGAGTCTCCCTCCTTGAAATTTTTCATCTTGATATGTCTATCATGCCAAGATTTGTCCCTTGCTTTCTATACCTCTTGGTGAAACCTCTTGGTGTAATATGAGTGTACAACTTCACTACCCAGAGGTCTTTGATAGCTCGTCAGGGAACATACAATAATATCTTAGTGATCAGGGTGAGAACTTCATTGATTTCAAACAAAGACTTGATTTGACTTATGGGGATGGTCGGGCATGAGGGAAAGAGACAAACTGCAGAAAGGTTGACTCAAGTTGGGTAAAACTTCCCTTGGACAATAACATGACTGATGATCAGACTCAGGCAACATGACATTGACATAAGTGTTGAAATATTGTAACTGCAAAGAGTATTCTAATTATTATTGATGTATTATTCATTAGATCAATCCCCTTTTGTGTATTTATCATGTTGGGTATTCTAAATGACCAAATCCCCTTTTGCGGATTATTCAAACCCTAATTGTAACGGGATAAATGAAAAGTCGAACCCAAAATATATTAAAGTGGTTATAATCACCCAGAATATATTAAAGTGGTTATAACCACCCAGAATGAGAAGTCAGCCCTGCTAGTGAAAAGACGCCCCAGTTCAGCGCCTACCAGATTGTATAAATAAGAGAGGCTAGTTCCTCATTTGCACACACACACTCACTTGTTCATCAAAGCACAAGTTTGGATCTGAAGTTGGAGAAGAAGAAGAGAGAGAGAGAGGCACACTTCGAATAATGAAACCCAGGTGTGATTATTCTGATATGCATCTATTTGTTATGACATTATTTTGATCAGTGTTGTATGTTGTAGCTATGACCATCATTCTAACCTTTGGTCAAAATCTGAGTCAAGGTATTAGATGGATTAAAGTTGAGACCATAGATTTTATTCTCTAACCCAACCTTCTTTCAAGATAGAATATTGTCCTAGTACAAAAGACAGGCTGAAGAAATAACTCATCATATTGAATGAAGGAGGCTTGGAAGAAAAGCAACACACTCTTGAAGACAAGGCCACAGGTCCCAAGTCATAGGTGATAACTCTGAGGAAGCTATAGTGAAGGTTGTTGAAGGCAACATATTATATGAGACATGAGACAGACTATGTACATGACCATATACACTCATGTACCAAAGAAGATGAAGAAGAAGCTATCTCTTGAGATTCAGAGTATCTCATATGAAGATTGATTGAAAGGAGCAAAAGGCTCCAAAGATGACCGAACATTAGAACAGGAAGCAAATATCGTTTGAAGCATGACTCTGTATTTAGACTTGGTATTCAAATATTAAGTATGCCCTGTAAGAGATAATGAAGTCCTTGTAGACTCAGAAGAAATCGAGAATAAGATTAATCTCAGAAAGGATCAGATGAAGAGACAACTTACAGGAATGGGAGACAAATGTTGTAAGAAGGCTAGATCGTAGCTTCAGAAGCTTCTAGGAGATATGAAATCTCCTATAAATATTCCCTTGTTTCAATAACAAAGAAGAAAGCCAGTGAGAAAGACTAGGATGTGGATTCTTCCGTGAGACTAGAAGAGAAGTCAATATTGACTTCTAAGATTGATCTACATAGATCAAGCATGTTGTAGATGAACAAAGCCTGATGTGTGTCCAAAGGATTCTCCCAGTAAGAGGTAGAAGACTATGCCGAGAAACTTATTGAAGAAATGATTCCAGTATTTATGAAGACAACTAGAACAACCATGATTCATATATAGTATGAGATGTAGAGGGAGCAATCCCCATATTTAAAATTGAGTGGAAGTTGGTGCAGTACATTAGTTGGGTCATGGAAACTTAACTATAATATTACCTCCATGAGAGAAGAAGATCTATCTTCAGTATTAGTTATTGAGCCACTCTCAGTTTCAAATGAAATTGTTTCCATGATAGAAGAAGAGGTGTTACTCTCAGATTTTAGCAGCCACAATGAGAATGAAGCAGTCATTCTCAGCCTCAGATCAGCTACAAGTGTAGAGTCCCAGTTCCACAAGGAACGGTAGAAGAAAGATGAGAGGACATACTCTCAATCAGTGAGACGATAATGCTTTGCAGAGAGCACATAGAGCTAGCACATGATTGTGCATATTGAGTTGCAACTGAGAAAATGTACCAAATTGGTACAATGTAATGAGAAAATTTGATTTGAAGATTGAAGATAGAAAGACTCATGTCTACCAATTGAAGGGAACTATGTACGTGTTGAAGCAAGCTCCTAGAGCTTGGTATGGAAGAGTTGACAGTTTCTTGACGAGCTTGGGCTTTACCAAAAGTAAAGTTGATTCTAACCTTTATATCAAGGTTATGAATGATGAGCCAGTGATGTTACTACTATATGTAGACGATGTATCCTTGACAAAGATGAAGAAAATATCATCACAGATTGTAGAAGAAGCTCGCCACAGAGTTTGATGGAAGACCTAAATTCATTATCTCTTAGGTATTGAAGTTTGGCAGAGCAAAGAGAAGCTATTCCTTAACCAAGGGAAGTATGCAGTTGAAATCCTAAAGAGATTTGATTTGTTGGAGTGCAAGTCCATGAATACACCCATGGAAACGAAGCTGAAGCTTATGGTCGACACTTCGTTAGAATTGATTGATGCCACACTGTATAGACAAATCATTGGATCATTGATATGTTTGACGAACACCAGACCAGATATTTTTTTTGTCGTGAACACTTTGACTCAGTTTCTGGTAGAACCTATACATGTTCACCTAGTTGCTGCAAAACATGTGATGAGGTACCTTAAGGGTACGTTAGATTGTGGTCTCAGTTAATGATGGAGATCATGACTTCACACTGAGTGGGTACACTGATTCAGATTGGGCTGGAAGTGTCTATGATAGGAAGAGCACTTCAGGATGTTGTTTCAATTTGGGATCAACCATGATCTCATGGAAAAGTAGGAAGCAATCAAGTATTTCTCTTAGTACAACGGAAGAAGAATACATTGCTGCATGTTCTTCCAATTGTGAAGCCATATGGCTTTGTAAGTTGTTGACTGGTCTATTCAACCTAGAGATGGAAGTGACCACGATCCTATGTGATAACCAGCGCTGCATAAATATGACAAAGAATCCTTTACTTCATGAAAAGTCGAAACACATAGAGATCTGATACCATTACATCCGTGACATGGTGTAGAGAGGAGTCATAAAGCTACAATATGTTAGCACAGATGAAAAAGTTTCCGATGTGTTTACCAAGCCTCTATCTCGTGTAAAGTTTGAGCACTTTTGAGATAAGCTCGG
>ML785067.1:223010-249927 GCA_009831015.1 Picea engelmannii
GATACCATTACATCCGTGACATGGTGTAGAGAGGAGTCATAAAGCTACAATATGTTAGCACAGATGAAAAAGTTTCCGATGTGTTTACCAAGCCTCTATCTCGTGTAAAGTTTGAGCACTTTTGAGATAAGCTCGGTATAGTCTGAAAGGACCTCCCTCGATAGGGGGAGTATTGTTGTGTCGAGATGTCAGCCTAGTGTTGTGCTTCCAGCTTAATTGTTGTGTCGGGATGCCAGCCTAGTGCTATTCTTCCATCTTGATTGTTGTGTTGAGATGCCAGTCGAGTACTGTGCTTCCATCTTAATTGTTTTGTTGATATGCCAGCTGAGCGTTGTGCTTCCAACTTAATTGTTGTGTTGAGATTCCAACTTAATTATTGATTCCAGCTTAATTGTTGTGTTGAGATTCCAGCTTGAGTTTTTTGTTGAGATTCCAACTTAATTGATGTGTTGTGATCCCATCTTAATTATTGTGTAGTGTGCCAACCTCGTGTTGTGATTATGTGCTAGCCTCGTGCTGTGATGATATGCCAGCCTTGTGCTGTGATGATGTGCCAGCCTTGTGATGTGATGATGTGTTGCCAGCTTCGTGTTGTGATGTCATCCTCGTGTTGAAGACTCTCAGCCTAGTGTTGATGTTGATGATGCGCCAACCTTCGCGTTGTGATGTTATTGTTGTTGATGATGCTCCAGCCTTTGTGTTGTGATATTGTTGCTTTTGATGTTGTATCAGCCTTGTGTTGTTATTGATGATGATGATGTATTAGTGTTATACTAATCCATGTTGATGCAGATGTTGATGATGCCACTTTAGATTCTTGCTAAAGATGATGTTGATGATGCCACTTTAGCTTCTTACTAAAGATGATGATGATGATGCCACTTCATCTTCTTTCTGAAGATGATGATGATGATGCCACTTCAGCTTCTTGCTGAAGATGATGATGATGATGCCACTTCAGCTCCTTGTTGAAGATGATTATGATGATGATGATGTCATTTCATATTTCATGCTGAAGATGATGATGTTACTTTAGAGTCATGCTGAAGATGATGATGATATTACCTTGGCCTCATGCTGATGAGGATGATGATTATGTTCCAACTCTCTACTGTGAATGATGATATTGATGATGAGAAAAACTTTTGATGATTTATAGATATTCCAGTCAGTGTTCCAAGATGTTGTTGATGATGTTTCCCTCTCTCTCGCCTGATGTTGTTGTATAATACCCTTCTTGTTAAGGGGGAGTGTTGAAATATTGTAACTACAAAGAGTATTCTAATTATTATTGATGTATTGTTCATTAGATCAATCCCCTTTTGTGGATTGATCATGTTGGGTATTGGAAATGACCAAATCCCCTTTTGCGGATTGGTCAAATCCTAATTGTAATGGCCTAAATGAAAAGTCAGCCCCAGAACATATTAAAGTGGTTATAACCACCCATAATATATTAAAGTGGTTATAACCACCCAGAATGAGAAGTCAACCCTGCCAGTGAAAAGACATCCCAGTTCTTCACGTGTTAGATTGTATAAATAAGAGAGGCTAGTGCCTCATTTGCACACACACACTCACTTGTTCATCAGATTGTAAGTTTGGAGCTGCAGTTGGAGAAGAATAAGAGAGAGAGAGAGGCACACTTCTTGGAGAGGAATTTATGTATTTGTTTGAGTTATCTCTTGGCATTTTATTGGCTATCTATATTAAGGAAGTTTGGTTGGGTTTTCTCCCCCATGAGGGTTTCCCAGGATAAATGATGTGTCTCTTGTGTTTGTGTATTTCTCAGTGATCCTATCTATGCTATTTTTATCTAATGAAATGAAATGAAACTCAATAATAGCTTAAACCTTAATAATAAGTTTACGATGCAGGAGGAAACACAAACTCTCCATGTGTTTGGAAGAATAACTAAACGAAGGAGGACACAACTCTATGTAGTGAGAAAAAATTCCTAAAATCATATTAAATCCCAATGCTTGACGACAAACAAAAGGATTTTCTTTGTCTAAGGGTGACTCATTGTGCTACAAAAAAATAAAATACTTTTCCCATCCTCTTTTTGGGGTATATTTTATTTTTTTGTCGTTTTTATTATTTTGAAGAACTTGAAAAAGAATATAAGAATGCTATGTTACAAAGGAGGAACAAGTGTCACAAAGAATACTAGTTCCAAGCAAAAGGAACACACTAATGCTCATAGCAAGGAGACATGTGTAGGAAAAGGACACTCGAGGAAAATTCCTCCATGGGTCAAGGTGTCAAGTCGCAGAAGAAAAGTGCTACAAGGCTTGTGTATAAGGCATGCTTCAAAGGTTCTATTGAGAGAAACATGGAGTCAGAATTAGGCCAAAGACGCAAAGATGAAAGTGTGATTAGCAAGACAAGATGAAACCCCCTTCAATGTATTTTTCACGGGACCAGAGAAGGAAAGCTCGGTGGTTTTTCATTTTTAGAGAGTCTGAAAAAGCATAAAAGAAGACTCTGTTGGGGTAATTTTTTCGAAGGTAGTCTAGTCGATTCGATTCAAAAATAGGGATAAACTAGCACCGAAAAGATGTCTATTCAAAACCATTTTAACGAATGTGACACAAACAAGATCAATCATCAATATTTTCAACTTTAAGGAGTCTGAAAAGAGCTTGACTATGGACTCGTAGCCGTTTTCTAGATTTAGTCTCCCTAGCCTGAAAAAGTATAAAATCTACTTAGGAGAACTCTCCCAACGAGATGAATCTCCCGAGGTGTACCTTTTTCATCCTTAATCTACAGGCCAGAAAAAGGGGTAAACTCATGCCAGTAGATGTTTTTCTGAACCAATTAACGAGTGTGAAAGAACAAGGTCACTCGATGATCTTTTCAATTTTAAGGAATCTGAAAAGAGCTTAACTATGGACTCCATAGGGGATGTTCTTCTGGACCATTTTAATGAGTGTTAAGGAACAAGGTCACTCAACAATCTTTTCAATTTTAGGAAGTCTGAAAAGATCTTAACTATGGACTCTGTGGGGGTTCCTTTTTCGTAAATTTAGTCCCTTAGGCCTGAAAAAGGGTTAAACTTATACCTGAGAATACTATTCTAGCGAACCGAAGTTCCTAGAGAATACCTTTGTTCGTAAAATTGACCATCCAGACTGAAAAAGGGGTAAAATAGTGTTGGATAGACATGCCTTCAAATTTTAGTTTGGCGATCATGAAGGACAACAAGATCGCTCAACAATATTTTCATGTTTAAAGAGTCTGAAAAGGGCTTCAAAGAAGGCTCATTTTTAGGGAGTCATGAGGGTGAGGTCAAGAGTGATGACACATCAAATGTATGAGGCTCAATCTCATAATCAAGAAAATACTAACATGGAATCCCGAGCCTAAAGTCATTAATGACATCATGGACACCAAAAATGAAACCAGGATCTATCTAGGGCATCCATGTAGAGGTAGGCTCTACCACAAAATTACGACACTTCTAAAGCAGCAATGACAGTTCTGTGTCGCAATTCAGCGGGTTCGATCCTATGGAAAGAGGAAAATACAACGAGATGCAAAAAGTGGAGGTGGAATCCTAACTTAAATGAAAAAAGTTGGAAAAACAAATTTTACCAAAGAATCTTTAAAAGTGACCCATCTCCCAAAAAATTTCCAAACCAAAAGTAAAGTGCATCGTAACATCCAATGAGAAACTCAAGAACTACGTTAAATGATTTTCAAGCCACAAAAAATGACAAAAGTGTCCAAAAAAATGACAAAAAGGGCCAAAAAAGTCTATAAATAGAAGTTGACAGCTCATTATCACCATTGCAATCTGAGAATTGGCAAAAAATCCAAAAATACCCCTTTGCTAAAAGAGTTGATCTCGGGAGATTCAGAGGACGAAACAAACTTTTGCTGGGACCAAGTAAGTATAAATCAACCCCTCTTGTATTTCAATACTTCCCTTTCGCATTAATTTTAGTTTTTTGGGGGGCACGCACTCCTAAAAAGGGGCGACCCTACGTGTATGCGGGATGTCTAAGGAAAACCCACGTATGCCCGTTGTTATCCACAATTTTGGTCATTGTGATGGTGTTATGATAATGTCATGATGATGAAATATCAAGCTCTTCCATAGGAACATTTTCCTGAGAAAGGTTACACTTATCAGTTTCCAGAAATCATATTTTAAAGATAGTTCGCAGGCTGCTTATATAGTCACCTGCGGGAATACCTATTTCTCGCATGCTGCTTCAAGCTTGGGTGCGAACATATCGCACTGTACTCAATGATAGGGTGTGAACATGATCTTAAAAGAAGGAAAATGGATAAGTTCTCGATCCTTCTAGAAGGGAATCTTCTAGAAGGATAAGTTGGCTCTCGAATGGTTGGCAAAGTACTGACTTTCCAGATATATTGGGATCATTCCCTATCCAAGTAACTAATATGTCTTCTCCTATATATTGAGGAGATTGCTCATGGAAAGGGTTAAGCATAAACAAGCTAGTAAGAGATTGATTGGAGAATTGTTAGAAGCCTGTATGGAGAACTGATGCTACAGCAGCAAGAGACTACAGCAAGGTCATTACAAGTGGTTGATTTTCTTCATGCATGAGCAAGTGTGTGTGTCAGAGCTAGGAGCCATCAAAAGGATACCTACGACATCAAGGCTCAGGTTGTAAGTTCCTCTTTCAATTAATTAATACAGTAATATGTCCCTTTCCCATAAAGATGATGTCACTTTATTACATGATTCCTTGATCACATGTATAGACTAGCTATTGAATACATTAATCTACCTTTACTTTGATTGGTTTGTTCTGTCGTGATTTTAACGGAGCAAGAGCATCGGAGCGAAGCTTGGAAAAACAGAGACTTTGGAAAGCGTTCATAAGGTATGTCTGTATTCCTTTATCTCTTAGTTCACTCAATAGGCTAGATCTAGGGAAAGAGTAGTATTCTGTCCTGTTTTGTTCTAGATCCAGGTGGATCTAGGGAGATCGGTTCGTGTCCTCACTTACGGATTAATCCATAAACACCCGTGAGCAGAGAACAATCTACCTATGTGCATACACGACTTTTCCCAATACATCCCACGTACACCCTCAAGAACATGGAAGAAATTAAAAGTACAAGAGTTAACTCTCCTTTGAACTTGTTTGTAATAGGATGTATGTCCATTGGAGAGAGATGGAGCATGAGGAAATTGATTCCTTGGTCAAAGAAGACCCTACTTCTCTCACCACATTAAAACAATGTGGGTTGTGGAAATTCTTCCACTGTCCACTCATGAGGGCACAACCCAGGCTGCTAAATTCCTTGGTAGATTACTGACACCTTCATGCTGAGGCATTTATGCTCGAGGGGCAGTAGTTGAATCCAACGACTGAGGATATTTATTTTATGACTGGCCTCTTGAGGGGAGGGGAACCATTCAACCTTCATGCTTTTCTTCCTGGGCCTCACAACATAGTCAAGTTGATCGGGCTACACTGCGAGGCTGGCACGGATAACGTGGGTTCTTAGGTGTCGATCCATAAGATTACCAACCTATCACTTCAAGTGATAGTTTTACTCATTGGGTGGATTATTGGATCCACGGCCTTACATCAGGCCTCCCGAGTGCACATGCATTGTGCAGTACAGTGCTTAAATGCATGAGTGTTCAACTGGAGCACAACCATGCTAGAGTGCATGAAGAGACAAGTCACAAAGTTTCGTGGGAGGAACAAAAAAAAATTTGGGTTCAGGACAGTTCTATGCTCTTTTTTCTTCAAGAGGGTACCCAGTCTCAGACCACGAGAGACAGTATGGGGGAATGTGGCCTCCTTCCCAATAATGTGCAGGTGGGCAACGTTATTACCGCGACAGGGAGGAGGGAGGACCATTGAGGCCTTTGAAGATACTTTCTTTGAATGGTGTTCTCGGAAAATTCCAGCTATAGAGGAATACCCCTATGTCTGGATCAACTTCTCCAGGAATCCTGATATGCTCGTACCTCTCGGATCAGAGCGAGGAGAGATAGGTACATTTTCTTTTAAATTTTTTAAATTTTTTATTTGTTTTTATATATATCATTTTTATGTGTACCAGAGTATTTAAGAACTATGGATATGTTATGTACAGATGTGGGACTAGTGTGTCAAGCTAATTTTGCGAGGAGCAGGCGACGTCCTCAACTAGAGGTAGCCCCAACAGTGACCATCGGACCAACATCAGAAATAGGGGGACCTCCAGCCGGAGAGACTGAGAGAGTGTTGAGACGGGTGGAGCAGAACCTCACCGTGCTCACTCGTACAGAGCCCATGGCCTAGATCAAGGATCTCCCGCCATCCATGCAGCCTCATGTAGTTGGGTGCCACGGACCTGGGTCCAACTTTTTCGGCGTTTGGAAAACATCATTGTTCACTATGGTAGGGCCAATAGGCACCGTGCTTAGCTTAGGGTGGACCACTTATGTGCCAAGGGAAATTTTTGTATATTTTTGAGTGCATAAGACCCGCGATGTATACCAGACATATTATTTTTTGAGGTGCTTGCACCCACCCATGTACTATGATACTTTTGATATATATGCGTATTTACATATTTTATGTCTTATGGATCACATTTTTACAATGTATGTACATGTGTATGTGTGTGCAATATGCCAATATAATACATTATTAGCTAGAGTATATGTGATTTGATTCAATCTCCTAGGAACATGGATATATGTAATGTAATCAAAGCATCATTCTAAGAGATGTACCCTAAGGAATCATTGGTGTAGAGTAGGATCATAAACACGGTAAACCCCATTTAATTGGGACACAACCAGCTGTGCATCTAAGTAGACCCGAAGGTGAGAGATACCATGCGACAAAGCGTCATGAAGAAACTCTATCACTACGCTGTATTCGATGACATTGTTTGTGGTGTCACCTAGACAGATACCTCCAGAACATAGAAACTAGCCTTGAGGTGTGAAGATCACCCAAGATGTGGAAGAAAGACTCTGAGTGCATTGGCTAGTGTCATCCGAAAACCCAATGAACACCTTTGATTCACTTGACATATGCCACAATGAAAAAGATGACATCAAAAACGACACGTCCATAAAACAAAAAGATAAAACATCTAAATGTATAACAACTATAGATATGTACAAGAAGTCACCCAAGGTGACCCACCTACGAGTAATACTTCTTGAGGTAGAGCCCATTTCTAGGCTCCATTAAAGGTTTCCCTTCGAAGTCAACTAGATGATAAGTGCCCTTCTTTAGTACCTCCTTCACGATAAAAGTTCTGAACCACATGGGTTTGAACTTGCTTGCCCCCAGGGGATCCTTATCTTGGTCATAGACCATGACAAGGTCGCCTTCATATTAAATCCAAGGATGAACAGACTAATCATACTGACACTTGAATTTTTTCTTATGAGCCTCATTAACCAAGGCTTCATCACATCGTTGCTCATCGAGCTGCTCAATATATAATAAGCGTTCCTCAAGTGTTGAAGTGTCTGGAAAAAAATGTACTTCCAACTTTAGAGATGGGATATGACACTCTATTGGCAAGACTGCTTCCAGCCCGTAGACGATTTGAAAAGGTCAGAAATCGGTTGCAGTCTTCACAGACGTTCAATAGGCCCACAATGCCGAGTACAACATCAAATTCCAATTTGACTTGGTCGAATTGATCGTTAGTTGTAGAATGGTCTTAAGAGACTTATTCACAACTTCCACCTGACCATTCTCTTATGGGTAGTAAGGTGATGAGTGTTCTTGCCTCAACCCAAGATTTGACATTAACTCATACATCATTTTGTTCTAAAAGTGACTGCCATGGTCAGTGACAATCTCCTTTGGGATGCTGAACCTTGCTACAATATGGTTAAAAATAAAGAGAGTTGTTGTTTCGCCATCATATTTGAATGTTGGCATATCCTCGACCCACTTTTTGAAGTAGTCTACCACTACGATGATATAACGATGCCCCCTGGATGAAACTAGGTGACATGTAGTGTAATCAATCCCCCATTTGATGAAGGGACCAACTGTAATGACGGGAAACATGGGAGTGGGGTGTGCCCTCATCTTTCGAAAGAAGATATGACATGGGTGGTACTTTTTGACCGATTCAATGCAATCTTTGATCAACGTCAGCCAAAAATAACCTACTCGTAGAATATTTTGGGTTGTTGCCAACCCAGAAAAATGACCACAACATGCTCTAGTGTGGCAGTTGTTAAGCACAAGTTCTGCTTCTTCATGAGTGAGACACTGGCAGAGGATGCAATGTACACCCTGATGATACAAAGTGTCATCAAGAATGAGATATTTTTTCACTTGATGGCATATACGTCGACACTCATCACGAGAAGCAGAGGTGGGGTGCTTCAAAGTCTGGAGATATACTAGTATATCTCCATACCAGGGGTCTGAAGATGAAATCAGAAAAAAGATCTCCTTTAATCGGTGATTCTTCGGGTGTAACGTCACCTAATTCGACTGGAAGTTCCGAGATAAGTTCCGCAAAGACCAGTGACTTTTTAGATTTCGCAAAAACAAAATCCAGGTCAAATTCCTGGAGGATAACTATCCATCTACTGATCTTTCCGTCGATTACACATCGTGTCAACACGTATTGAAATGGATTCACAACGACAACGATGGTGGTATTACAAAGAAGAATATAATGATAGAAATGATGGACAACATGCATTGCTGCCAACGCTAGCTTCTCAACGTGGGAGTAGTTGAGTTCTAGTCCAACTAGGCCTCGACTCAGGTAATAAATCACATTCTCTTCAAGATATCATTCTCTTGAACCAAGACCATACCGATGGTCGACTTTGCGGTGACCAAATACAATAAGAAATATTTATTATAATTGGGAGGCTGGAGTAGAGGGGCAGATGTGAGGGAGCGTTTCAACATTTCGAAAGAGTGTTGAGCAGCTTCATCCCAATGGAAAGGGACTCCCTTCTTCAGTAGACACATAAACCCTTTAGTGATCTTGGCATAGTTTTTGATAAAATGCCAAAGAAAATTCACTTTACCCTGTAAGTTTTGAAGTTGAGGGACTGTGCACGGGGGAGGCAATTGAACTATCGCCTCAACCTTCATAGAATCGACCATGATCCCTATTATTGAAACTATGAAACCTAGCAGACGACCCGACGTCATGCAGAAACTGCACTTGTTTGGATTCAAGCGAATCCGATAGTAGCGACATTGCTCAAAGATAAGTCATAGGTGTGTGGGATGATCAGTTCTCTTGCGAGATCGTGATGCTAAATCATCAAGATAGGCCTCGACTATATGTCTTAGGTCATGGAAAGAAAAATACATGGCCTACTGAAAAGTGGCTCCAACATTCTTCAAGCCAAAAGGCATCTTCCGATAAGAAAATATACCCCATGGACAAATAAAAGTTGTTTTATGTTTGTCTTAGGGTTTAATCTGTATCTAATTGTATCCTGAAAAACCATCCATGAAAGAAAAAACCTCACAGCCTGCGCACTCATCGACAATCTAGTCAATGAATGGGGTGGGGAAATTATCCTTTGGATAGGCCTTGTTCAAATCACAGAATTCCATACATACGTGAATCATTCCCTATTTTTTGTTGACCAGAACAGGATTTGACACCCATTGAGTCAACTGAATGGGGTAGATGAAACCGACTTTGAGCAGTTTCTCTACTTCAGCCTTAATAGTTTCCTCTTTCTGAGGATTGACCAGACAAAGCTTCTATTGGACTGGCTTGGCATCAGGATAAGTCATTATTTCATGTTCAACTATTCTTGGATCAATGCCTAGCATTTCCTCGTAAGACCAGGCAAAAATGTCCCAGAATTCCTTAAATAAATCTGTGTAGATTTGAATCTCCTCGGGGGAGAAGTCCGCTCCAATGAATACATTCTCCATGACACTAGGGGTTTTGGAGATGTCAATAGGTATCGTTTCAATGATGTTTTCCATATTTCCCTCAGCATAAACTGTGTGCATAGCCATAGGATTAATAGGACAAGTCCTATCTCCAATCATAGTCAAAACGAATTCTCCTGCCTCTATTCTTCTTAACTCTAGGAGGAAATAAGATCTATGATGGAGATCGTCCTAGGGTCTTTCTGGACCAGTCAATGCCTCTAAATTTCCTCACCAGAGGGAAAGAACAAGTCTAAAGAATCGATAGTGGCAAGGGAATCTTGAGCCCAAATAGGCTCAAGAACTGGATCTAACTCCTGTGCAGGAGTCAGATCGGGTTCGTCTGAAGCTTGTTGGACTATAGAGTATGCAACTTCTACCACGGATAAGGGCATGGACATGCTAGGATTCCCTATCCCTTCCATTGAATCTGATGGGGAAGGAAAATTCCACGGATCAGTAAAGTAAGTCATACAGAATGACAACACTTGAAAAATATCAGCCCTAGGCTAGTTGGGGACAACTGATATCATCTTGACATCACCAGAAGGAGGTGGGTAATCGAATATACCCATAAAAGGTGGGCACAAACCAACCCCCACATTAATGATGTCAATCTGTGGGTTATCGATCATCGGGACCGTGGATGCCCCTGATGAATGGTTAGGCCTGGATAAGGACAATTGATAAATGGTCATGATTCAAACCTCATGTGGAAACAACAAGACCCGAAAAACTATGGCAACCACTTCATGCATGGAATATGTCCAACTCCTTCCTAAAAATAGGTTGTAGTCAGGAGGTGCATCGACCACTTCAACTTTGATGCACACGGTCTTCCCTCCTAAATTCACATGGAAAGAAGGGATGATTCCATGTGGTCTAAAAGAATGATCATCGAAAGAAGTAAGAAGAGTAGGTGATGGAGACAAAATGGGTTGGCCAATGGCCTTCCAACACACCAACGACATCATGCATGTAGAGGCGCCCTCATCAACCACTATGCGAAAAATGTTTTGAGTAAAAGATTTTGTGGGGTGATCCACTACTATCTGAAACACAACGTGGTATGGGAGACAAGGCTTCAATTCGGTCATATAAAGCATTATCGTTCCTGGATTACAAGTCTCAGCGGATCCTAAGGCATCTAGTAGAGCCTTTCTCTGTGAAGGGAAACTCTGAAGGACCTCCAAAGCTGACATCGTGAAAGGGGCTTGTGACAAATCCTCACCACAAAGTAATTCTGGGTGGCCCTCGCGTTTGGATTATGCGAAGCTTTCTTGAACGCCCCTTTTGGGATGAGTTTCATTGTTTCTCCCATCGTCTTCTCAATCTAGAGAGGAAAAGATGGTTTTACGGCTTCTTTACCCTTCCCATAAGTTTCAGGCATTCTGTAATTGTGTGCCCTAGTCACTATGTAGGCATCGCCTTTCATCATATACATGTTCGTGGATGAAGGATTACTAGAATATGGAGGGGGTCCCTGACTGCCCCCATCGCGCTCGAAGAGGCTTGAGTTAAATTTTTCCCATGAGGAAATGGGTTCATTAACACATCAAGTTGTTGTTGCACCAGTAACTTTTGGGCCTTCGCAAGCCAAGGGAAGAGGTGAGTCGGGTGGTCTTCCATGCAAAGGTTACACGGATACTTCGACTTTCTTTTCTCTATGTTTCCCCTACCAGCATTATTGGTGGGTTTCTTATCCTCATTACCCTTCTTTCATTGTTTCTTCTTTTCATTAGGTTGTTGGTTGGCCTTCGGGTTGGTCGATTTCACACTGTGTACATCCGACGTTTGAGTAGGGGGAGCAGAAGGACCAGTGGTTAGGATGGTCGTTGTCTGCTGTATCGACAATTGTTGTAATTTATTTGACAAATAATCAGTGGGCTTCGCTTGTGTTGAACCAACGATGCCATTAGCATGTGGTATAGACTTGTGTCTGGTGTTGTCAATAATAGACCGCAACGCATCTGAAAAAAATTCGTAAAGTAAACCAAACTGAGAGTATATGAGTTCTAGATATTGAGATCTCATTATCTACTCTTTCTCTGAAAAAACCCCTGACATTGCAACGTCCTTGGATAATTGGGGTACCAAAGACTTAAGGAACCACTCCAATAGGAATGTTGGTGGAACTAGTACTTTTATCAAACTCTTCTGACGCCTCCATTCTCGGATGTGATCCAAGATATGGTTAGCCTTTGTTTTCTCAAAGTTGGCCAGCAATTCGGTGCTAGCATTGTATCTCATAGGTAATTGAAAATGGTTTAGAAATACCATTGCCAATTCACCAAAAGTAGAGTATATTGAGCGGTAAAGCTCGATGTACCATTTCATGACACTCTCGATAAGAGTGCGTTGAAATAGACGCAACTATATGGAGTAATCTCTCAATGAGTTGGATGAGCACCATAGGTGAAAGGTGGTCACATGATCACCTGGATATTCGTTAGGCTTACCTTTGAACTTTGGAATGTCCAAGGGAAACTTGGTCGGCATAGGAGGCCAACGCGAATCATGATATATTGGGGCGTTTAACAATATTGACAAGTCTGGAAAATGCAACATTGCTAGAAAAGGTAGTTTGGGATGTTGAGTATGTATAGGAGGAAAGGAGCCTGGAATTTGGCTGGCACCAGGGTGCCAGGAAAATTTAGGCTATTGACCAAGGTTCTAGTAAAAACTATGGCCATGGCCAACATTTGGATACTGTGCTTGTTGAGACATCATCGCTTGACTCCTGTAGTAGGAAGTTGAGGGCTGGGAAGGGATTGCTCTCGACGTTTTGTTCCAAAGGTTTTGGAAAGGGTTTCCCCTTGTTGATCCGACGGGCATAGGTACTTAGCCTTCCCCGGGGTTCCATTGACCATGGAAGGGGTTTCCCTTGGTCAACATCCTTAATGAGGGGATTGATCCCTGCCACGGATTCCAGGGTCCTTGAGAGGTGTTTGCCCCCCATGTAGGAATAATACCCTGCACAGGATTTTGTGATCCAAAACCAGGGTTTCCCCCAGCCAAGACAACAGCTGATGAGAATGCATTGTTACCAAACATGCCAAACAAAGAGAACAACAAAGAACCCACTGATATGGTGCTGGAAGAAGGTCCTTGACTACCTTCTTCGAATAGGCTGTAGTTCATGTTCGGCCATACGGGCTGTTGAGAATCTTCATCGAGTGAGGGGGGCGAAGGAGGTATGTGACATTCAGCATAAGGGAAATCATTATAGGGGGTTGAGGTTCCCCCCATGGACCCTTGCAGAGGAGTGTTTAAGCTCCCTGCCCCCAGACCCATGGTCTGTAGGGTGGAGTAGGTGAGGATTGACTTTGTCTCAAATCCGGGCATCCTGTATGAAACTGAAGGGCCCGTCGCACTCTTTGTGAACGGTGCAGTGGTCGCCTCCATAGATAGAATTATATTGTTGCTCGAAGTAGAGGCGGTCAAGACCATAGTGGTCCGAACCTACGAAGGTGAGTTAGGAGGTGGAAAGCCCCCAGTGGTTGCAGTTGTAGAGGGAGTATGAGGACTCCCTGACGAAGTAGTAACATTTTCTTCCATCGCTACTTGCAGGACTATCTAACGCTCATGATGCGTTACCCTTGGGGGGAAAACTTGTACCACGATGAGCATTGACAAGTTAGTGATCGGAGGGATATACGGACCAAGAGCTTCCAATCAAAGGTCAAAAATAGTCGGTTCATCTGGATACGAGTGTTCTCCTCTCGGAGATGGCTCCGACACAGTTTCTTATGGTGTGGTCATCTCAAATGACCCTTGTTGGTCAAGTCTTTGTCGTAACGGTGGCGATAGTGGCTCCAAATTAACTAGCGACGTGCCCAAAATCCTTCACGACTGGCAAGGCTCTTGATCTTCCATTGTGTGATAAGATCAACGACACAATAAGGCTTTTTAAACGTTGAAGTCCAAACACTCACTAGAAATTTCTTATGAGATAAAGCAAGAAAAACCACTAACTAGTTGGAAGAATAGTTACACATGCCAACACTAGAGCAACTTATCGGTGCAAGTGAAACTCGAACACGGAAGCACCCTTCGGGTATACTCTGCAAAGCGTGGCCCGATGTCTTCCCTAGGTACCACAGTATACCCCCGCAGTCACATGTGTAAGTCCCTAAAATGAAGGCAGCTAGGCTTCCAGCTCGTGACCAATCACCAGGCAGGTATAGTCGATAGTCAGGTGGACTGCAATGAGAAAGGTATCAAGCCCAAAACCTATCAAGGGTATCAAAAGAAAGTGTTCTGGAAGATGAATGAGGACCTCGAACGGATTCGAGACCCACGAAGCTCCATGGAAAATGCGATCAACATAATCCCAATACAAGTCCTTTATATGCGTTCCCCACTACAATTGGTTCGGCTTTGGAGGGGTTATCTCTGCTACCTTTCCACATGTGACCTTGTGTTTAACCCCTATGTTAGAGGGGGGTCCTGGATGATTTTCATGTTTACTGGACTTTTTACACTCCCTAGCACAGACTCGTATGTTTGTTTTATAGCCTTGAAGAGTTTCCTCTCCAAGCTAAATCAAGGCTCTAGCCTAGACTAGTTGATGGACCCTACAAACATGAAGTCTAATTGATTTTAATTAAGCGTTAATTTTAAGTGGCTTGTATTAAGTCAAGGAAATGGAAATGAAACTAGAGGTGTATTTTAAGGTATGAAAGAGAAGAACTGTAAATGAAATTGAAATCAAAATTACTTCTCTTGAAAAATAAATATTTGCAAGTTTAAACCCTTTAAACAACTTTTCGTAACTACTTCTTCTAAGATATTTTAAAAGAAAAATCCAAAACTATTTTTTTCTCGACTACAAGCTACTTAAATTTCTAAGAATTCAGTAAAGAACTTAAAGAAAAGAACTCTTCCTCTTGATAAGTAAATACAACTAACGTAACTACTTAACCAAACAAAGAAATGATTTTTATTTTTTTTTATGCTTCAAAATAAGAAACTTGAAATAACTTCTTTGTCTTTTCTTCTAAACCAAGTAAAAGGGAAAAAGCAAAGACAAGACAAGACCAAAAACTGACTTATGGTCTACTGCGGATCATAGGGAGTCACTGATGATACTAAACAGGCTGATCAGAAAGACTCACAAACTCATCTCAAACCCTTTCAAAGAAAACACAAGAAATATTTTAAAAAGAAATAAGCAAACTGATGTCAAACCTAGGCTAAAGATTGTAACTACAGAGACCAGTACTAAATCAAGAAACCCCTGAGAAGTCAAACTCTAATTAGGGAAGAGGTTGACTACCCCTTCTTAAGGAAAAATATTCCTGACACAAGCACATTACTGACACTTAAGGAACCTGCATATGTACGCAGGTTGTCTAAAGGTAGGGTGCATATGTACGCATGCATGCCCACTACAGGCCGCATACACCTCTGTAACTTCTCAAAAAAAAAAAAAAACTAATAGTTAGGCTGACAAGGCAGAGAGTATTGGTGTGGCAGACCATAATCCCTTAAAGACTCAACAACTTACAGAAAATCAAAAAAGGTAATCAAACCAATTAAAACGCCCATAAACTATCCCCTAAAACCCTAGAGGTTTCCCCAGTATGGTCGCCAGTTCTTCTATAGCAGGAAAAACCCCCTATGGAGTACACTAGGGTTCAACATGTAGGAAGATCTAACTGTCTAAAAGTATCCTAATCTTTAGAATACCCCGAATCTACCCCACATTCACACAAGAAATACAAAGTAAAAAGATCTGGTAACTCTACCTTAAACTCTGCATCTGGTGTCGATCCTTTTGCATTCAATTGCTCCACGACTACAAGTCTCCTTCTAAGGATGACCTACATTCACAAAAATACAAACAAGAAACTACAAACATGTATCTCATATATGAACTAGTGGATTAGATGTCGGTTATAAAACATAAATCAAACATAAAGATTGAACACATCATATTGCGAGATAGAAAAAGTATTCCTTTTATTAATATCACAAAGTTTACTTACAATGAGATCGACGATTGCTCCTCGAACCTGGTCTGGGCTCCTCTTCACCAAGCTCCAACTGCGCTTCTACATATATTTCTCTTCTCACACTTCTCTCTAGGGAAATGGCATAGGATTTATAATGGAGGAAAAAGGCAAGAATGGACAATTATGGCTCAAAACTCACAAGGTGGCTGCAAATTCTTGGGGAAAGGAGGGGATGTGAAATGGATAGAGTTTCACTATTCTTATGCTTCTCTTAGGAATGAGACCCCAACACTTCCTTTCATATGACAAAAGGATGGTTATTTGGTTGGGTGACGGGCTATAGGCAGTGGGATAGTTGGAAAACTACCCAATAGCCCATAATCTCAACGAATTCCTTGCAACTTTTTAATTTTTGCAACATTTGTGGGTATACACGGGCTGTAATGGTGCATCTAGCATACGTACACGAGCTGTAGTGGTGCATAAAGAATGTGTATGTGAGAAGTAGTGGTGCAAGGTGCATACATCTTAAAAAATATGGTTTTTAAGAAGAGCTTCTCAGTGATGGCTTGGCAAAAATAGTAATTAAGAGGGTCAAATTCCAGGTGTGCATGTATGGTGCAATTTAGGGTTATAACAACTTCTGGTGTAACCCACCAAGTGTTGGGAATGCTTTCCTACATGTCGTTGTAATACCTTGTGAACATGCCTGCATTTGCATCTTTTTTGGGGGGGTCTGAAGTGCTCCCCAATGATAGGTATCACGTTCCACGGAAACAAGTGGATCACTCTCAAAATTATGTATATTTAGTCTCCCTCCATCTGACCAAGGTGATCAGGATGAGTAGCCAAGAGTAGTGGAACTCTGTCCCCAGGTCTTGTGCATCCTTGCAGTCTTCAAAGAATAGATTCAACAAGTATCAGGCCCAACTAAGTATAGTGCCCTCCGCACACTGTGTTGCAGCTGCGAGAACCCCAGCAAGGACTTCCTCCTTGCGACACTTCCTAAGAAACTTTCACTCCATGAGATTTGTGGCCAACCATGTTGTTGTGTCACTGATGCGCTTAATGATGATTCCACATGACCCTCTTTCTATGCCATACATCTTCTTCATTTCCTCGACCAGTGCCTTCTCCTTCGTTTTGTCATCAAGGAACTGAGCGGGTGTCTCCCCCCAAGATGGAAGCCTTGTAATATACACAATGAGCTCTACATCTATTGAGACTGGCTCTTCCACCTAAAGGTATCCTTCGTGGGTAACTTCCATCAGCTGCTTGATGCAACTGTTTATGTCACGACCCCTTCCAAATTAAGTGCGGGATCTCCAATAGGCTTAGAATCTCGGTGTTGGCCAATCTGGTTGCCCACTGCTGCAGTTGGACAATTGGTTCACTGAAGGGTCCTATACCGACGGTATCCAGGTAAGATTTCTTTGAAAACTCCATAAACTTGTCCATTTCGGTCACATTGTGATATGAGTACAGTAGTTTTTCCATGAAGCCTAATAGGTTAGCCACGACATGCACCCCTTCTGAAATGTGCGGTAAGACTATGGTTGTTATAGCCTACCTGCGTGGTGATATTGCTACTAATTGTTTTCCCTTCCACTATGGTGGCTAGCTTGAGGTTCTAACCTCCATTGTTCTCTCCTCTGTATATGTCTATGCCTGGTCGGTGACATATTCTACTATGCCCTCATGTGGTTGCTTCGGCGTTGTTGTGTGTGACCTTTCTGGCACTACCACTTCTGTATGGTTTGGGATCGTCCCATTAAGCCTCAGAGCTTCTTTAGGGTTTTCAAGTAATGAAGGATTGCTTGTGTCCTTGGCTTGATGGCCCTGTCCCACTTCTGACATATTGATATCCATGCCTATTGTTGTTGTTTGTTGGATTTCTTCCACGACTGGTGTGGGGATCCCTAGTTCCATATTAGGCGACGGGATTTCATCCAAGTTAATGAATTTAGTAGGTCAGGCGGTTTCTTGTTCGACTTCTTGTGGCTGTTGAGGTGATCTAAGGTTGCTTCGAGGTCATCTACAGGCCTAGATCGATGCTCCTAGATTGGGTGGTGCCATGGTGGTAAAAATGGTCTATGTTGAGATTAGTTCACTCTGTAACTCCTGTAGACTCACTCTCTGCTCCATATACTCTGTCGCTCTGTGATTTTCTCAATTTCACAATAACCCTTCCAATCCCTGCGTGCTTGCCTTATATAGGAATCATGTGAAACTTCTTGGAGACGTTACCCAAGTTGTGTTTTGAATGAACTAGCACTTACTGCATACCTTCCATTGAATTCCCTTGACGTCACCAATTGGCGTGATTAATTCATCATCCCATCAATCATTCTTGACATTCAATTTTGATAGACGCCATCAATTAGTGCCTATTTTCCGTACCTACCATTTCCGTGATTTCTACCTTTTTCTAACCGCTGGACCTTTTTCTGTCGTGCTAACATTTCCAAGTGCACGTGAACATTCTATTTTTGGCGTGCTACTTCTTCTTTCACTGGTTTCTTTCTTTTGATGTCTGGCACGATAACCCCTTTGTTGCTACATGTGGTCCTTCTTTTTTTTTAAGTTCTAGGAGGTCATCTGTCCTTATACAACTTCAGTTGATTCCCATTGATCATACCTATGAGTTTTGTCCCTCCCAATTCCTTCAACTATATAGCTCCCCCATCTGTGACTGTCTGTACTTCATATGGTCCCAACCAATGAATTCTGAGTTTTCTTGGGTGTTGAAGAGATTTATTGTCATACACCAAGACTAAGTCTCCCTCCTTGAAAATTTTCATCTTGATATGTCTATCATGCCAAGCTTTGTCCCTTGATTTCTATACCTCTTGGTGAAACCCTGCTAGAATCTTATCTTCCTCCACGATCATCAACCGACTTAGCCTTTCTTGTACTGTGCCTCACTCTGTCATGTTGGTAATTGTTTCTACATGTAGACTAGGTACCAGAAATTCTAGTGGCACCACTACTTCTTGTCCATACACTAGTCTGAATGATGTCTTCCCTGTCAATTTTTTGCAAGTGGTCCTATATGCCCACAGTACTGCTGGTATATTCAAGTCCCAATCGTCCCTATTAACATTGCAGATCTTTGTCAGTGCATTCCCGAGGATCTTATTAAAGGCCTCCACTGTTCCATTTGCTTGGGGATGATATGGTGTACTCTTTTGATGATAAACTTCAAACTCCCCAGTCATCGCCTTAATAGTGCTATTGATGAAGTGAGTGCCTTGTTCACTCATCAAAATCCTTGGCAACCAAATCTAGTGATCACTTTCTCAAATAAGAAGTGTGGTGTTGTCTCTGTGTTGCAATATTTTACTGGTGTTGCTTTTGCTCGTCTTGTTAAGTACTATGTCGTAGTAATAATGTACCTCGCTCCTGACCTTTTTGTTGGTGGTTTAATTGGTCCCACAAAATCTATTTCCCACCTGTTGAATACCTGGAAGGTTACTTATGGTCTCAGGGGCATCTCGTCCCTTTTATTCAATTAACCAACCCTCTGACATACATCACATATCTGGCAGTAGTCCTTTGAGTCTCTCTGAACAGTCGACCACCACAGTCTTGCGCGCAATACCTTCTGTGCAGTAGCTTTCCTTGCATAATGTCCTCCTGCTATTCCCTCACGGGCTTCTACTAAAATCCTAGGTATTTCATGTTATAGTACACATATTCTCAAGATGTTGTTGGAAACAATATTGTATAAGTGCCTTATGATCAATTGATAGTCTGCAACCCTGATTACCAGATTTTTCTTCTACGTAGTGTTGAATTCTTGTGGCACAATCCTTATACTCAAGTATTGAATGATGTCTGCGAAATATTCATCAACTACTTGGACTGAAAATAACTGTGTGTCGAGGATTTTTCCTCTAGATTCGTAGGTTTCTCTCCATTAGTGATCCTCCATAGGTGATCAGGACCTTCATTCAACTTCCCTGGTTTGACTATCACTTCGAAGTCAAATTCCTAGAACAACAATAACCATCTATAAATTCTCCCTCCCAACACTCGCTTGTTGATGAGGGATTTGAGAGCTGAATGGTCTGTGAAAATATTGAAATGTTTTTCCAATAAGTAATGTCAGAACTTCTAAAGCGCATAGACCATATCTAATCCTTCTCTCTCTATGGTATTGTAATTCTTCTTTGATTCTGATAGTTTTCTTCTAGCGAATGTTATCGGATGGTCCAATTCTCCTGCTCCTAGATGTGCTAGAATAGCTCCAAGTGCTATGGCTAATGAATATACATGCACATGCAATGTATTTTCCCAGTCTGGGAATACTAGTATTGGTGTGGTTACCATCTTCTCTTTCAGGGTGTCCAATCCACGCTAACAATCCTCATTCCACTAAAAATTCTTGTCTTTTCTTAACAATTTCTCCATTGGCACAGTGATCTGCGCATACCCTTTTATAAATTTCCTATAGTTTCCTGTGTGTCCCAATGTTTCTCTTAACTGACATATTGATTTTTGTGGTGGTAGTTTAACAATTACCACAATCTTGGAAGGATATACTAACAAGCCTTGTTTGCATACTATATGGCCCAATAGTATCCCAAAGGGTATTCTGAAGATGCACTTATTGATGTTTAATGATATCTGACACTGCCTGCATATTTCTAACATCAGCCTCAACACCCCTACGTGGTCTTTCAACAGACTATAGATTGTCCAATCATCCAGATATACCTCTAGGAACTGGTGGATGAATTCTTTGAATGCATCTATGACTACTCTGGAAACTATTGTTTGTGCATTATTCAGTCCAAATGACATGATTTTGTACTAGTAGGATCCCCATTCGGTGGAAAAAGTGATCTTGTATCTGTCTTCTAGATCTATCTTGATCTGATGGTAGCCTGAGAATCCATCAGTGAATGAATAAGCTTCATGTCCTCCTACGTTCTCCAACACCTCATATGTGAAAGGAGTAGGGAACGGGTCATGTAGGCATGCATCATTCAACTTCCTCAGATCGACACATATCTTTATCCCTCCCTATGTTTTCTTCTAAACTACCATAGGGCTTACCCATTCAAATTCCTCTATAGGTTCTATGATTCTAGCCTCCAAAATCCTATCAATTTCGGCTTTGACCAATCATTGAATACATGTAAGAGGGTGGGTGTGAGTGGTCACATCCAAAAGTTATTGGGCATATGGGGGTTGAGTACAATCAACTTGGGGAAGAGTGTGAGTCAATAAAGGCAAGCCAAAGAAAGTAAATTTTTATGGTTTGGGGACAACAGTCCTAGTGAGTCAAGTTTTTGTGCATGAGAGAGAGAGGAGAAAAAGAAAGAGAATTGGAAGTTTTTGCATCCATGGAGGGAGAATTATGTAGCATGATGGAGTGTAATTGGAGCGAATTGGAGCTGGAAAAATGAAGAGCCAGGTTTTCAGGAATGAAGAGTGAACTCATGTGTGAGTTTCACTAAAACAACAAGTGGATTGTTGTTGGGTTGTTGATATTTTTTCCTAGCAAAAGCTTCCCTTGAGTTCCTAGGTGAGAAATTCCTAACTTCATGTGCCAGAGAGACTCTAATAAATGAATGGGACACCCTAGGAACTGAGATCAGTGAAGGGGTACATTCCTTGGGTTTGACAAGTCAGGAGGAATAGACCTGGTGGAAAATTGGGATAGTTGTAGGAAAATATCATTTGGGTTGAGAGTTTTATGAAATGTGAATGGACTGTGAGAGACCACCCTCTTTTGTGGATTGCTAGCCTCACCTTAGGGGTGACTAGTTGTTGATATTTGGAACAGTCAGTCTATGGTTGGGTGGAGCATCCATCCCAAGTAGTTGGTTTCACAATTGTTGCGAACAGATAAGTGTCTTATCTTGTTGTTATGTTAAATCATGCATTTCATTGCTGTGCATGAACTATGTGTATTTGGAAGCGATTTATATGTTGTTGTAATGAGTTTTTTAGTTGTGTTTCATGTTGGTTATTAACATGTTGTAGATTCTCCTATTTTGTGGTTGTAGACGGTAACTAAATCTATTTTAATACATAGTTGTAAGCTACAGGAAATCAACGAATTGTAAATGAATTTATTTAGTTAGAATAAATTTCATTTTTAAGAGTATTTTGCATCATAATGTCACTCAGATGGGTTGGGGGATGTTACAAATTCCTTCCCGCAATGCATGTGGGATAAAACAATAAGCATGGAGATCAATGGTCAAGAATTACTCAAAGGGGAGATCAATGGCTATTGAGTGCTCATTTCTGTGAGTCATATCTTGAGTTTCAAGTGGACAAATTGAGCAAGAAATGGCTCATTGGAAAGTTGGGAGTGTGAGGAACAATTTGGAAGAATTATTTTTGTTGTATTGACAATATAAATTCCCAAACAATTGAGATAAAATCCCATGTTTTTACAGTGGAAGAAGACCACAATTTTTCTATGAAATTGGTCACAAATTTGCAAAGAAGAGGAGGTATGAATTTGCAGCAAGAAGGTCATGTGTTGCGGAAAAAAAAGGCCATTAAATTGCTAATAAAAGAGGCCATGATAAATGAAGATGCATTACCACAAAATTTCTTAGGAAATCTAACTAAGTCGCACCAAAAGGGGATGCATTTTTCATTGGGGAAGTAGCCATTAAAACACGCAGATAAAGGCACATGAAGTAATTACATACATAACCATGATTTTTTTGTAAGAAAGGCCCATTAATTTGTTGAGGAAAAGGGTCACAAAAACACAGTAAATATTGACACAAATTTGTAGTTAAATTTTCCATGAAATAGTTGAAGAAAAAGCCACGGTTTTGGCTGAGAAGTGGATGCAATTGAAGATTCCTTGTTGTAGACATCAAGAATCTGGACGTAATAATGAGGACAGAGAAATATTTGAGTTGGATATCCGATATCCCGAATCTATATATATATATTTTAAGGTCATTTAAAATAATTCCTATATCTCCTCTAATTTGGATTAAAAGTTCCATTGGCTCAAAGTTTCAATATCCAGCTTTTAATTTGAAAGATATTATTTGGATTTCCTCAATTCTGGATAGTTGAGGTTTCCATGTTCGCAAATTTCCGCCATAAGTTGATTATATAAATTTTATTTACAAATTGATTTGACGTTGAAATTTGTGTTTGTTTAGATTTATTAATAATAATTTCATTTAAGTTGTAATTATTATATAATTATTAACAGACTTTGGAAATTGTGTATGCAAGTTTTTGGGTTACAAAGGAGAAAATGATAATAGAGGGAATAATTTTAGAAGCCAAAAAATATGGACAAAATGAGATAATAAAGATTCATTCTAGATATAAGGATTTTCTTAATCTCCTAAAAAGGAAATCAAAGATTTTGCAAATGATTAAATTCTATTTATTTATGATAGCTATTTTCCAATTATTTCAGGAAAATGAAAACAAAATCCTAAAGAAAAGGGAATAAGTTGGTGGATACTTTCCTCAACATTCCTCATATTAATTGATTTTCTCTTTATTATTTTCTAAGAATATATTTTGTTCTAACAATAATATTAACAATTATTATTCATCAAATATTATGTTAAATTGTTTTGTGCGGGAAATATATGGACAAATGAATAACAGAGAACATGGGAAATAAGAAAACACGAAACAAATCAATTGCTTGAGGGGGGTTATTTGTTAGGATGTGATTTTCTAACTATTTTGAAAAGGAGAATCAAAGCATGAGTGGAAAAAGGGAGTGGTTGTAACCAAAGAGGAGGAAAGAGAGCAAATGAAGAGACACCAACAATTTGTTATAAAATGCGCACTCTTGTTTTAAATTGGGGTTGGATAATCCAAAATTTGGCTTGTATATTGTTATCAAGTTGAAGAAAGGATTGGGAGGTTGTTGGATTTTGTTTTGTATCTTAGTCTGATGATTTTTTTCTAAATATTGAATACAGAGCAAGGTTGATTCATGATCAGTTCTTATAATTGTACATTTCTATCAATTGATTATTTTATTGAGTTCTTTTCATTATTTAAATTACTTGGTTAAATATTATGATCTGGTTGTAGATTTGATTGCAAGGACATGTACCATATCTTTTACATAAGAAATTATTCTTATGTTTGAGATTTGAACATCCTGGTAAGGATTTGTTTTTCTAAGAGTTATCAATTGCTTCTCGATTCTAGTAATTAAGCCTTATGCTTGTAGTTGTCATATGTTATTGTTATATTAGTAGTAAGAAGTTAGAATATAATTGCATACACATAATAGATTAGAACTTCATTTAGGATTTAGAATAGTTTAAATTATCAAGTCTCTCTCAAAGAGTAATCCATTTAGTTAGTGGCAATCGAGCCCGCATACTAGTGGATATTTCCATACTAAATGAGAGAAGGTATAATTGGGACCTGCCATCAGGAAATCCTCCCTCATGTTGGAATGGGACATTTTCCTTCATCGACACTATGTCAAAGAGGATATCTTCTGTTACAAATAAAACATTATTCAATTCCTCAATCACAATAGAATATATAGAGGCAATAACTCCTCTGATATAGATACAAGAAGCGATCAACAATCAATTTTCCAAGGGAGAACACCATGTGGGTAGAGGTAGAGGTTTTGGAAGATGAAAGGTTAAGTATGTCATTACTTGATACAAATGTGGAGTAGAAGGGCACAAGGCATCTGAATACCAAAAGAAGCATAATCTAGGAAGAAACAATGAGTCCATGACTCATTTCACATAGGTATATGAGGAACGATTGTTGGAGACAATGTTGCAGTATTTTAGAGTGAACAAGGTGAAAACCTTATGTTTAGAAGTGTATTTCTCAAGATTGAGAAGAAAAATTATAGAGGAACCTGAACAAAGGAAGAGGGTTTTTAAAATTAAATGCAAGGTTCAAGATAAATGTTGCAATTTCATCATATATTGTGGAACTACATAAAATATGGTGTCCAAAGATGTGATTGAGAAGTTGAAAATGAAGTGCATTACTCATCCCAATCCATATCAGGTTTCATGGCTACAGAAGGGTCAACAAGTCATTGTGATGGAGAAATTTGTGCCAAGTTTTCAGACCGACAACTTCAATGACCAAGAATTATGTGATGTGGTTGAGATGATGCATGCCATATGTTGCTTGGAAGATTGTGTTTATTTTATAAGAATGTTTTCCATGGGGGAATGGAAAATACATATGATTTTAATAGGATGGATAGTAGTGGCAACAAAAGCTGTCAAGTAATGTTGTGTTTGGCCAAAGAGTTTTTGAAGGAAAAAAAATATGGAAAAATATGTTTGGACACAACTCCAAAGAAGGTACAAGAAGATGAGGAAAATACATTCATGTGCCGAAGGAAATTAAAAAAAAAATTGAATGAGTTTGCAAGGATTGTTGAGATGATATTCTAGTGGGAATGCCTCCCATGAGAAGTATTTTTCATCAAATTGATTTGATTTTAATATCAAGTCTACCTAATAATGCACCTTACTAAATGACTCCAACAAAGAGTGAAGAAGTAAATAGGTAGATGTAGGAATTACTTGGTAGGGGGTTGATCCAAGAAAGTTTAATTCCATATTTTATCCTAACAACATTGACATTGAATAAAGGAAGTGAATGAAAAATATGCATTGAGTCATGAGCTATTAAAAATATTACTATCAAGTATTGATTTCCCTTACAAATAATGGAGGACCTCATGGATTGTTTGAGTGGGGAGAAGTAATTTTCAAAGATAAATTTGAAGAGTTGTTGATTTTCATATTGATCACAATATAAAAAATAACCTCATGAGGATAAGAATCCCCCTGCATTTTTATAGAGGTGGTACTCCTCTGTTATAACTTGGAATATATGGCTCTAATATTATTGAAAAATAAGGGAATACTAAATAGAAAACCCCAATACTTATTTCTATGGAATAAAATACAAAAATACGATTTAAAGTATAGAATTATATTCACAAGAAAAAACTCTTGAGAGAAGGACCAAGCAACTTTCCAAGACTGAAATAAATATGTGTATAGAAAATTGTACAAAAATGAATAAACCATAATGCGAAAGTAAGATATTCCTCAAATCCATCACAACATAACAATATTTGGTCACATTCATAAGAATGAAAAGTATAAGTCCACAATGCATAAAATTTTAAAAGAGTACATCATTCAAAACTGAAGAGAATGTGATAGGTACACTTTAAACATTTCAAATTCAGATAAGTCATTAAAGTTGCACCCTGAAATAACTCTTTGGGGAGTTCAAAAATAATAGTTTGTTTTGCAATAAAATAAAAATATTTTGTTTGTCCAAATAGACTAGGATGGGGCTCTCATGGAACATAAAAGAAAGTAGAACATGGTTGGACCTGAAAGAAGAAAAGGAGATGATCAGATATCGGTTATGGGTTCTCAAAAATGAAAATACTCAACTTGATGATTTCTAAACAAGAAGTATGAAGGATATAAAATTATGAAAGGTGACCAATTCACTTACTATGATGGAATTTCTCTCTTTCGCGTTATTTTCTTGTTGATGTACATTTTATGTTCTCTTCCGTTGGAATTCCTTGACCGGTTACAACTTCCTCTTCTTGATTTGGTTCAATTATTTTAGTTAAGGATTTCTTTAACCAATTATCAATATAGTCTCTCATTGGTGCCATGGTTATTTCTTGCCTTACTTTAATATCAAATAATTACTTTTCCATATCCTTGAATTCCATTGAAAGTTGTTGTAGTGTATCCTCAGTGTCTTCATTTTTGTTTACATAACTAACCAACGAACTTTCCACATATGTTTCAGAAAAATCAGTCAATTTATTAAATCTCTCAGTTGATGTGGTATTCAATAAGTCCATTTTTCTTTGAATTGCTCTTTTTTCAAAATTATTGAATTCAATATTAGATTTGGGTCCTCCACATCCCCAGGTGATCCAGCTAAATCCAATTCAATCAATTTTAAATATAATTCCCTTTTTTTAACACTTATGGTATCACAATCAGCTAACATTTCTTTTAGACTCTTTATTATTTTTATCCAACATGCCTTGAGTTGCTTTATTCGAATTGGGGAAGGAAAGTT